>JARHVA010003338.1:785000-1032500 GCA_037957365.1 Torreya grandis
ACAATCCAGTGTCAAGATTTGACTTGAAACCTTTCAATATTGTATCCTTTGATCCTATAATGCTCTTCAATGAGGATTCCAAGTAATTACTTAGATCGAAATAATAAGTCTCAGTCAAAGGGTATATCTATAGATTCATTGAATATTGGATAAAACATGAAGAAACTCATGCCTAGATCTCAATAAACTAGAAACCACTCATATAAGGTATATTTTAAATCTACCCATGCATAGAAATATTTTTTTCTTATTGTATTTCATCATATTAATATTAAGAAGAAGATTCAAAACTAATCTAGGAGATTGAATCACCACACCTTGGTCTAAATATAATAGTACCATACCTTCAACCCTCTTGTTAAAAAACTTAATGTAAAACCCATCTTAATTTTCCTACCTCATCTCCCTCTTCAATTTTGGACCAAACCCACACTTAAATCAATTGTTAAATCCATGGGTGAGTTTCCACAAATTAAACCAAATACTAATCAAAATTTCCACATTAATTTTACAAATATTCTAGTGAACATCGACACCTCCAAATATATACCAAAAAACATATTTTCCAAGTGGGAGATTTTTTGTGGTATCAACATCCTAACTATGAAGGCCTAATATTTTGTTGTCTAGATAGTTTAACATGGGACATTTTTAAAAAAATGCAACAACCTCAGAACAAAGAATGATTATTCATAGTGAAAAGACTCCCTTCATATCCACCTTACAGTGATGGATAACTCTAAAATTTAGGATTCAGCGTTATCTTTGGATGATATCAAAACCCCCAATTAAAATGAGGACCTTGAGATCCCCTTACAAACTTAGCGATACATGACGATAGATCCAACCACTATAAAGAATATGTTATACCTAGATCTAAAAACCTTTAAATTAGGTACCTCTATATAATTAAATCTAGATTGTGATATATTCAAGGGAAAAAAAATAAGTTAGATTAGTAGAATAAAAATATCTTCCATTTAATCCAATTAAAAATTGATTACCAATTATGTTGAAAGCCTAGAAACATAATGGAAAATAGATCAAGGTGTAAAAAAGAAAAAAAAAATTGCAAAAGAGTTGCATTTCAAGATTCTAACATCACTCCTTGCTCAGGGGGCCTCTGAGTAGAAGTTTCACAGAAGACATTTGAAGATATGGTAGGAACATGATTGAGTCATAATTAACACAAGATTCATAGAATATTTCTTGATGCCAACAAGGTTTCTAGAGGGAGTGTTCTCTGCTTGGTTAAGTGTGGGTTCCTCATCATTTGGTTATTTTTGCTTTCTTATTTTCTGTTGGTAGAGGCATCCCATATGATTTTTAATCTTTTTATCTTTCAATCATTTGTATAAAGTTACAGAAGCTTTAAAAATCAAGACCTTTAACCAAATCAAACAAAAAATAACTTCACCCCTATGCTTTTATGACGTCTTTTTCATTTCCGGATTTCTCATATCATTTGATTCTATTGTTATTATATTAGTTTTATTTACTACAAAGGTAAGGGATACATGAAACAAAACTATGGGATATAATAACAAAAGAATAAATAAGATTGGCACATAGGAGGAAGATATGTTATGTTACAAATTATTTCAGCTTAACCAATGACTTGGTCAACATGATATGTCGATGTACTTATTGCATAAGATATTTAATGACCATAGAAATTATGTATTAAACCACTAATTAAAATGGGATGTTGATTCATAGGTCATGTGTTATCAGGAGTGCCACACAAATCCTTTCCATAATCATAGTCATGATCATGATCATCTTCTTGGTCCTAAAATTATTGTATGTTACTCATATAATTATTTATTTTTGTATATGTAAATATAGCTACACCATAGTGTGTTAACAATGTATTTTACTTTACTGAATGAGTTTAATATTATGGTTATACTATGATTATACTAATTATATTTTATATAAGGATAGATTAAGTATTTTAATTTACCTATTACTGATCCATACATTCATCTTATTTTAGGATTGTAACAATTATAGTTTCATTCTCAAAGGTGACATAGTTTTCAAATTTGACCATTTTTTACCCTTGCTATTTAACTCATGATTTCTCTAATTTTTTGTTATGTTAATCCAAGGTAGATAAAATGTGAACTATAATATAAAATTATTTTATCTGTAGTGTTATTATAAAAGATGATCTAATGTAGTATTGAGGCTGATTAATATTACCAAAATATTGTTTGCTATACCAGAAATATTGGATAAGTGTCATGATTCATATATGTAATTCATTTGAATATTCAATCTCATCCTTAGTACATTTCATATTGTCAATGTGAGGACTAAGAACCAATAGCTCTAGATATGAAGAATGATTTTTAGTTGCCTCATTTGAAACCATATTAGCCTTATTTGGTTAGTCTTGTATTTGAATTTCCATTGTGAGAAACCCTTTCTTGAGAATGATTTCTTGTTTATCTTTATTTTATTTTACAAGTTATCTTTTTGTGTTTTATTTTTTAATAGATTCTCCTTTTCAAATTTTTCCCTTTCTATTTAATCTTTACATAACCTTTATCTTTTGTTGTGTTCCTTTTGTTACATATGTTGTTGTATTTTTTTTTTGTTTGAGATCATTCTTTTTCAAATTTGTTTTTTGGTAATTTGTACATTTTTAAGTGTTCCTTTTTTTCTACTTGCATTTTTACCTTATAATATGTAACATTGTAAGTTTTATGTACACTAAATATTAACTTCAATTGATGTAAAACTTATACATAAAGCTTGGAGTTTAAATTTCTATTATTTTAATTTAATATTGTGACAAGTATTTTCACTTTGACTATGTTGATTATACTTAATTAATGTATTTAATTTGTCCATATAATATTGTGTCTCCATATATATTTTTAATATTTTCCCCTCTTTATTTTATATAAATCATCTTGATATGTTCCTACTCCAACAAATATGAACATAATATGAGATAATTATTATTTTGGATCAATAGGAATGAAAATTAGTTTTCATATATTTTAAATTTATATATATCACATATCATTATCATTATTATCATACCAACATATAAATATGTATTTAGGAACTTTAAAATTTACCAAAAGAGGAAGATATGGGATTTCCTCCTCCTATTGTATAGTAACTAGAAATATTTTATATGTATCTTATTTAATTCTATTTATCGGTTCTTTTTAATGTTTTTTACTTGACTCACCTAACTCATATGTATGTACTCAATCTAAATGTGTGATGTGTTTTGAAGGTGGTATAATATAATTATCTTAAAACTTTGATTAATTTACTTTATAATATCTGAAATAGATACCATCTATTAGAATAGAATACTAATATTTTTCATGTATTAGTTTGGTAAAATTATTCAATGTATAATATATAATCTCCATGGAATAAATTTAAGGCCACGCCAAATTTTTAGTTATAGCTACCTGGACATGACTTGAAAATCAATATGTATTATCTTGGGACTTCGTAGTAAATCCAATGTTAAAATTCCAAGTATTTGAGAATGATTGTTATTTAATACATATATATTTTTTAATTCTTTTAATACTGATACTAACTTATTGTAATAATGTAGAGTTACTAAAATTTATCCATGAACCTTTATCAACTAACACATGCTTGATTGCCTTTCCATGTACCTAAGCAAGAATGAATAGTGGAACATCTTTATTTATAATATAATTACAAGGTAACTATTACTTATCTAAGTTTATGACCTTGTCAATATATTTTATTTTATTCATGATATAAATAAATAATTGTGATTGTGTATCACTAGGAAGAGTTAGATTGTGTAGTGTATCATTTAAGATAACTTTGTAGACTGTTGAACTTTTTAGTAAGTCCAAAATTGAAATTTTATAAGTGTTATTTAATAATTGATCAATGATAACATAACCCATATTTTTAATTTATTTATTTATGAGAGGTGTAGGGGGTTGAGCAGGAACGTATTGACCACCTTCAATTTTACTCAATTGGTGAGTTATGAATCGTCATCTAGTTTTGATAGCATGAATATTAGAATCTAATATAAGTCATGGATGAGTAATATGAGCCATATGGATAGTGATATAATCTTGAGGTATAAGGGTCGGAGGAAAAAATTGAGTGATGCATACCCTTTGGCACCTAGTTATGACATGTAGTAGTTTGGATTGGATAGCCTACAAATTTTACATTATTTATGTTCTAAATTTTATGATATTTGAATATAATTAATACCAATATATAATGCATAAAAATAAATCATAATAAAGTAACATATAATTTAACTCTATATATATATATATATATATATATATATATATATATAAGCAAAATTAAATCATTATTACCATAATTTTTATTTTAAGACTTTGGATTTACAAATGGGATGATAGAAGTAATGAGTCAAGGTGTGTTTACTCTATAGGATAGTATATATATTAGTCCCAAATATAAAATAGTGAACAAGTATGAAATGGAAATAACTATTTATAAGTCCACCATCCCATTGTAACATTGTCTTGTCTCTAGGGTACACTGAAAGTAATATCCTAGGGTTAACCACTTACCTATATATGGGAAGAAAAAATGGTCAAAGGCTTCATGTAAATAGAAAATAAAACCTTGGTGTTTTAAATATATTATGAGTTACATTAAAACTAAAATATGTAAATCATTTTTTTCTAGTGTCTTGATTATTAGATTAATACACATGACACCACGAATAAGGTAAAACTAAAGAATAATTTTCCTAAATTGATAGCTCTTATGAAATTTGAAATGGTCAAAACATAGTTTCTAGAAATCAATAAAATAAGTAAAAATAAATTAAAAGATAGAAAATATTTTTTCCACAAGGAAGCCAAGAGTTTAATCTTGAGCCCCAAATTCAAGGACAAAATAGAAATTAGTGACCAAACAAATTGAGTAAAGGACAAATAGATTTCTTGTTAGTGTCTAAAAAGTAGGAATTTAGATTAAACCCTTAAAAAATAGAAAGAAATGCTTTTTGAAATAGTTTGGGTTTATCATTTTTTTAATATATTTTTAATTTAACATTTAATATGTTGAAATTTTTTTGTAAAATTTTATGTGCTAAAGATATACAATAATTAAGTATATAAATATGCTATTTTTTAAAAATAATACAAATAAATGTACTTAGCCTATTTTTGGTTCCTCGTTGATGCCTTGAGATATCTAATAATTAAAGTTAAATAAATACTATATTGTGATTTTTTAAAATTAGGAACATAATCTAAATATGGTTATAGATAGTTATGTGTTACTTTAATAAAAGCTTAAGTTGTTCATGTCTCTTGAGTATGGAATTATATAAGTTGAATATGACTGATATTTGATAGTGAAATATAGAGAAATGAAGAACTATGATAATTCAAGATTAGGAACATAGTTTGAGGATATTCCAAAATAACATTATGATCCCTAGATAATAGTATAGGTCGGTCATGTGTGTTGGCTATGGACTTGTCCACAATGACTATGATTAATATTTTATTATTATACCTTTTGTATCTATGTTTTCTATGACAGATGATATGTTTTGCCTCTTGGTTTCCATGTAGTTTTTTATTATTTTTATTTACTTTGGAAATAATAGGGTTCTTTATGAGAGTTAAAACTTATAAAAAGAGAATGTAGTATAATGGGTTCAGCTAAACCTAATACCTCCTACATATCCATATATTCTGAAGAGGGAAATCAAGCTACATATAGTTCTCCAATCTATATTAATTATCAAATTTTGTTCCTTGGGTTTGTGCATGTGATTAGAAATATGGATTTTATATTTGAAAATTGATAGCTCTTGACTTGATTTAAATTTTTTTACAATTGGATTATGGTTATTCCTTGTAAATGATCATAAATTCTAGATGAATATGGAATATTTAGTCAATGCATAATAGAGTATAAGTGTTCAATAGATAGTGGGAACCTGAAAATAATGAATGAATTTAGAGTTATATTTACATTAAAAACTTTTAATAATTTCATTTATATGAGCTTAAAAAATATGTCATAAGGCCCAAAATAATATATATATTTTTTAAAACTTGTCATTAATTAGTATAGGATGAACCCACACTAGGTGGATAGGTCTAAATGTGAATAGACATATTCTATTTGTGTGGACTTATCCTAAAGAATTAGGGATAACTATCTTGATTTTGAGTAAATCTAAGAGTGGTGAAATATATTTTGGATAGTTGAGTTGGAAAATTACATGTAACATTGATGGCAAACAAAACATCAAACCCACATATATATAAATGGCTTAGATGAACGGTGAATAAGATTCATATATTTTGGAACAATTAAAATTGTTTAGGATGTGTTAATAATTAGATTTATCAACCACATGTGTCTAGAACTAGGTATCTATAGCTTCATATTTAGTATATTGATAGCATATTCAAATTAAATATTTTATGAAAAAGGGAATAACTCAGTTTGAGTAGAAATTATATTTATCTTTGACCTTTATCGTATGGATACACAAATTACATCAAATTTCAAGGTTCATACATGATTCATAAATATTTTGATGAGTTCAATAAATTTTATATATTTTTTTATATGTACTTGGGGTATATATTGTTGAGAATATATAAATGAAATAGAATAAGGGTTATAATTGGATCTAAAGTAGGTCAAGCAGATGCTATACTAAAATATAAGCATATGTTGAATTCATCAAACTAACATAGTACAAATATTGAAAGTATAACTTTGATAGATATATAAATGATAAATAAGTGATGCACATAGATTATTATGATGCAAATTCAGATCTTGATATATAGAAAATGTAGAGATTATATTGGAAGGAGATTCTGTAATAGTTGTCAAAATATGAATCTAATCCTTTTGGCACTCTAGATAGTAATGTCAGCCTGGGATGTTTGCATCAATGCTAATTATTTTATTAAACCATAGTGTCATGTATAAAATATAAATAAGAATAGGCTATGACCACCTATATGATTCCATGTTTTGTTTCTCCTTTGATCTGGTGTATTCAGATAGGGGTCATGTTTTGTCACTATTTGTGAAATGGAAAATTGCTAGTTCTCTATTTTCATAGTGACCTTGGGGAAAAATCGGTAAGTGGTCACATAGTGTCGATTTGACCCCAAAGACCTCATTTTCATATGGCACTTCCTACTCATCCAATACTTAGAATAAGGTCTAAGACTAATGTAGTTCTCCCATACATGTTTGCATGTGTGAATCATGTAACATGTGTAAAACAAGTACAATAGTGACCTAACTTTTAAATTGTAAAATCATGCTCTTGGTATTCTCATTTATCACTTTATAACTATAGATGTTTTTTACCTATGACTGGTATAGAAATATGGAAGATTTATTCAATCGAATGATATTTGAATTCATTTTCGTTAGACACTTAGTATTGGTCTTGTGTTTCTAGGTGGGGCATGAATGAGGGTTCATCTTTTATCTACATTACTCACTTTGAAGTAATAAATAACTTTAAATCACTTAGTCTAACCATTAGTATATGTTTTATTTGCAAATTAAATGCCTTTACAAAATTAGACACTCACATTAGATTAGGACAATAATGTCAACACTATTATATATCTTGAAAATTAGTTAATAGAGAGAAGGATAATATGTATATGGTTAGAGCTTGTGGAGGTATAAGATAAGTACATTTTAAGAATTCTAGGAAATATATATGGTTTGTGTCATCAACATAAGACTGGATCGACTAAGATATAGGGCAAGTCACATATGATACAAAATTTGTGAGGCTTGCATAAATGGGAATGGTTCAAATTTAAGAAGAATAATCAAGGTATAAGTTTTCCATGTCTACAAGACTAAGATGTTATATAATCATAAATTAGTGTCGAAATTCCCCACCTTTCATCTAGTAATGGAATTATTAGTTTAAATTCAAGGAATGTGTACTTGGGTGTGTATGCATAACTTATATTAACATGAGCCCAATTTGAGTGTTTTATTTGTGATTGACTTGAAACTATGAAAATTTTATAGTATAAAAGTAGTGCATATAACATGGGATTTAATTTACTTGAAATAGATTAAAATTTAAAGAGAAAGGTCTAGGAGTACACATGTGTATCGATATAACTACCTTGCCTACTGGATAGTTATTTTCAAATATATGTATCATTTTAAGTCTCTATACCTAATATTAGGACAAGTATAGATAAATATTTAAAAGTACATATATCCAAGGGGATATATATATATATATATATATATATATATATATATATATATATATATATATATATATATATATATATATATATATATTTGAAGGTACATTACCCCAAATTTAGAGAAAAAGTGAATTGCCACATGGAAGTTGACATTAGATCAACCATTCAACCCATTGATATTTACAATCTAGTGGGGTTGGCTGATACAATCTGGCCTAACCTAAAAAAGTTACAAGATTCAATGATTTAATCACCTAAACCATACCAAAAGGTGAACCAACTACTACAATATATTGGTTTAATAAAATTCATAAAATTTTATAGGTTATTAGTATCAAAATGTTAGTGATATGGTAATAGTACATAAAAGAGTTTTAGAAATATAAAAATGATTTAGATTTTACAATGTTGACATATTATGCATATCATAAGCACATTAGATATGTCTCACACTGAAATTGTGTATAAAAGTGGTACCAATGTATATAATTCTACCATAACTATGAGTCTGAGTCATATAAGTTTATTCCTTGACCAATTTAGATAAATGTGTAAGTGTGGAGAACATTATCCCAAAGCATTCTCTCACTATATATGGATAAATACTAAAACTAATATAGGTACCAATGTGGATAACATGCTTCCAAGACATGCCCCTACTATAAAGTGGAGATGTTTGATACTAAATAGGTGTGGATAACATGCTTCTAAAGCATGTGACAACTGAATGTGAGAACTATTAATGTGTGAAAGACATGTCTATATGACATGCCCCTAATGGGTCTAAAAACATATATAATTACCATGTACTAAATTAGTGTGGAGAATATGATTATAAAGTATGTCCACATTGAATTTAAGAAATGATATAAGTACCATGTACTGAATGAGTATGGAGAACATGCTTCAAAATCATGACATTACTAAAATTTTAAATTATGACATGTGTGGAGAACATGTCTCTATGATATAATCCATTAATATCCCCCCTCCCCTCTACTTGAGGTGAAGGAAAAATAGAAACTGATAGTTACCTCATCTCAAATTGATAATACAAATGTATAATGTATGAATGTAACCAATGTAACATATAAAGGAATATGTCTAGGTAGATATATCATTGAATCTCAAATAATAAATATGATCACATGAAATAATATGATTCATGATAAATATCATGGTAACATCAAAGTATAAATATTATAACCTCAACAAGTAAACAAGCGCACGTGCGTGCGCGTACACACACACACACACACACACACACACACACACACACACACACACACACACACACACACACACACACACACACACACACACACACACAAGCACTCAAAAATAAGTCAAAATATTATGGTCTAAGGAGACCACAAACTAGAGGCATGTTCAAATGATGCAAAATTGATTGGAAATGACTTAGTCAAATGTTCATGAAATAAATAATGACATGTTAAAATGTCCATACAAAAATAATGAAATATGAAAATATCACATAAAACATACATAGGCATGGTGGAAAAAACAAAGGGGCATATCTAAATTATAAAAAAATCAAAACAATATCAACACAATACAATCAAGGAAGTGCATAATGGAAAAAGTAAATAACCCACATAAACATGTCATAGTAGTCCATGGATCACATGTGTTATAAAAAATTTCAATGCATAGCATATCAAGTACCTCATATAATATGGAATCATGGATAAAGGCATGTGTAAGAACATATATAATCTCAAACATGATAATGTACAGTGATCATCAAATCATATAACATATGTATATCAAAATCAAATAAGTGGATGCCCCCAATGTCCATATGACATGAATAGAGGGAAAGCCCAACACCTAGAAGAGGAATGTATCATCTATATGTGAATGCTTGTATCAAACTTAAAGTAGAAGCATGACATGTGTCTATGTAGAGGTACCTAAGTATTCTATCCATCAACATGGAACTAACACACATATACCAAGGAGACAATAGAACACATAAGTGATAAATGTGTTTTTGGATTTATTAATATTTTTTATTATTTTGGTATCTTTGTAATATTTTTGATAATAAATATCATACTATGATGCCATATAATAGATGGTCATATATGTCTCCCCACAGTGAAAGTTGTGTAACTCCTCATTTATGGTACTAAGGAGCATGTATAGGTGTAACATCTGACATTGTTGTATCAATGGTGATTTATGTATGTAGAATGGGAGTTTGTGGTTTTGAAGAAATATTAAGAGTAATAATAGTTGGGGTTATTGGAACCCATCATTGAGTGCTCTATGGTTTATTTGGTATAGTAGTAATGTGTACATTTTGAGGTGTTATAGATATTTGATCATGGTGTGTAGTAGAAAATGTGGGTTCTATCAAATCCATTCCATGTCTGTGATGTTATGGTCTCTAAATTAGACTCATTATATTGTTTATTCCTTACCCTTTCTTGGTGAGTTAGACTCATTAGGATTGGTATCTATTATTTTGGTTATTAGTTCCTTTTATTCAAGAGGAAGCCAATATGGAATTTTGGAAACTATAATTACTTTATTGGCATGAATCTATTTAATTCACCCATATAATGTAGAAGGTATAGATGGAAGAGTACATATCCATAGTATTCCCAAAAACATATCAAATATGCCCATGGAAGGGATAATTGAAAATCTAGTAACCAAATGGGTGTTCCTAGCTTGTAAAGGTAGATCTGTCTCTCCCATAAACTTTTAGGAATTCCCATTGAAGTCTCTAATTGATCTAGTGAACGGGTGTAAATCATAATGAATATAAGGTAAGTGCATAAGTAATTTGATGGTGAAAACAATTTTTATTTAATCACGATCAATTACAACACTATATATGGGGTGTTTGTCAAGGTATAATCTAATGAATAAAGAATTAATATCAAATCAATCATCCTTAATTTCAATATCACCAAAGAAAATATAAGGTCTTTGAGTCACAAGAGGTATATGTAACATTTAAGTACCAATAAACCCATCTAGTTGGTTCCCATAATGTGATGGATGGGGATGTGTATTATATGCCATTTGAAATTATGGTTCCTTCTTAGAATTGTTTTGGAAAGGATTGTTAAATATTTTTTGTTTATGATGATCCACAAGTTGTGAACTTGATTCCTTTGGAGTATCTTTGAATATAAGTTTTATGTCATCAATAAGGTCTTAGGTCTTATGATTTAATATAAAAAATCCATTAATTTAATACCCTGGTCCTTAATGATAATCATAATAAGCATTTACATCATGCCCTTTAGGTTTAGGTCAACTTATATCAATCTTGATATGTGAGGGAGAGATATAAGATGACACTCTAGTAATCGTGGGAGTAATGAAGTTAAGAAATTAGGTAAACATGTAAATTGTCTCCTTAGTACACTAGATAAAATAAGTTAATTAGGTTTATATGAGATTTCATTAATTTTGGTAGTTATTTCATTCTTAAGATCAAAATATTTAACCTTATAACTTGATCTGATTGTAAACTTATTACTAGATGTAGTGTGTTTTTTACATACTTGAGCTATTTTTAATGAAATAAGTTCATTTCAAAGTACCATATAACATGACATAAGTCATCAAAATATTATAATTTTTTGAAAATAATGGAATCATGTAAAGGAGAAAGCAAAAATTGCTCAAATATGTCTTGCAACTCTTTGTCTACCATAGGATTAGTCATTTTAGTTAATTTTATCTTGTATCTTAGGATATATTCATTGAAAGGTTCATTTATTTCTTATTTAATTTTGATAATTTGATAATATAAAAGATTTTAAAAATTGTTAATGGAAAAGTGTGATAAGAATTGGTCTACAAGAAGTTTGAATAATTTCATAGTTTAGAGAGGTAAACCATAAAACCACCTCAAAGCATAATCTTTCAGGATTCTTGGGAATAATTTGTTCAAAATTTTCTCATTATAATCATATTCAAGGAATGATGCATATAATTATTGAAAATATTTCTCAAGATCAGCATTCCTATCATAAAATGGAAACTTAGGTGTAATGAAACTAGTTGGTAAAGGGTGCAAATGTATATAAAGTGTAAGCGGGTTATGCAACACATCTTTCAAATCAATAGTATGAGGTAATTTTAAATTATTTTTTTCAATGGTTATAACCTTTTTCCTCTAATTTATTTATAACTTGAAAGAGTTTTTGAATTGTAGACCCATTGGGATTTACATTAGCAATATAATTAGTCACCAAAGGGGATGCAAATATTGTTTGAGGAGTAATATACATTGAAACTGGTATTTATGTTGAAGTAATTGGTATTTCCATGTTAGATGTAACATTTTGGTTTTCAAGAAATAAAGGTTTAAAAATATAACATGTTCCCCTCTTAGATGTATCAAGCGATATTGTGTTCAAAGTAAGGGTTGTTAGTATATGGGGATGATCCATATCTTTAGTATCATGATCAATAGATAGAACTCCTTGGTCATCTATGATTTTTTCATTTTTGGTTTGTAATATAATTTTTAGGATGTCATCAAAATATTTAAGTTTTTTATGAATACATTCACAAAATAATACAATCAATTGTATTTGGTCAAGGTTTATTTTTTCATGATCATTGGTTTCATTAGACATGAATTTTCCATTATTAGAATATTAATTTATGATAAGCTCTTCAATATGTTTTTTTGTTCTCAACATTTTTATCATCATAATCCACAGGGTCTATTACTTTAATGGACAGTCATCTTAGGATAAAAATGGAGAACTCAATATGTTCAATGTGCACACCTCCCACTCTATGGATATGCCTATATTTCATGAAAAATAATGTAATTAAGAAGTTAAAAAGTACAATAATATAAAACCTTCGATAACTAAAAAGTCTAAGAATCATAAAATTTTGCATTCATATGAATCAAGTTCACAAAATTTTTAACCCTAAATTGGATGTTTAGATATGAAAATACTCACTTGGGGCATATAATATTAAAATATATAAAAATGAAATAGCACAAGGGTGATAATTGAATTTATATCAAGCCAATTAGATGTTAAACTCTGATATAAGCATATAAAAAATTTATAAACTAAAGATAGTCTAAATATGGAAAGAACAATTATGAAATATATAGAAATGATAAATAATTTATTTACTTCGCTTATTCTAATGCTAATTAATCTCTAGATCTAGAACAAGTGAAAATCATTATAAAAGGACATTATGAAATAGTCATTATATTATGCATTTGACCCTTCTAGTACATTGGATAATAAATGTCATATTTGGATGGTTACATAGATATTAATATGTGGGTTTGACTCTAGTGTCATGTACAAAATATATAATAGAATATGATGTGACCACATGGAAACTTATGGGTTTTCTTTTGCCTTCACTCTAGTGCATTCATATCTAGGTCATGGAATTTCACTTCTTGTGAAATAGCAAAACCCTAGTTATCTACCCTCATAGTTATCTTGTGGAAATGGGTTACTAGGCACACGATGTCATGTTGACCCAAAAGACCCCACTATTAGACATTGTTTCTTACATATCCAATACTTGAAATAGGGCCACAAATTATTGTAGTTCTCCCCAACATGTTGATTTATGTGTGAATATGTAATGTGTGTAAGGAAAGTACAATAGTAACCTAGCTTGTAACATGTAAAATTAGGCTCTTAGACTGCTCCTTTAGTACTTGAAACCTATATATGTGTTTTACATATAACTTGTATGGAAATACGGTAGATTTTTTAAGTTGAATGCTCTTTGAATTTTCTTTGGTAATAATAATTAGTATTGTTCCTATGTTTATATATGACAAATGAATGATGGTTGATCTTGTATGTATATAAATAAATTTATAGTAATAAAACACCTTAAATAACTTATGTTGACCATTATGATTTATTTCATTTATAAATTAGATGGCTTTAGGGCATTAGACATTTGTGATGGGTATGGACTATAACATTGACATTACTATCTATCCTAGATATTAGTGTCTATAGAATAGGAGAATAGGTATAGGTTCAATAATTACAATGGATAAATATAAGTACATTCTAAGCATTTTAGGAAAGAGAGATGGTCTGTGTCATCAACATAAGACTAGTTAGACTAAAAGAATGGCCAAGGGGCACAAAATAGAGTAGATGTGAAGCTTGCATAAGATTGAAAAGTCTATAACTAAGAGGAATAACTAAGGTATGATTTTTAAAAGAGGAAAATACTAATGTGCTATGTAATTATAAAATAGTGTGTAAAATATCATAATTTATTTACTAGGACTTGTTTTTTCATATAAGAATTGTTCCTTAGTATCCTTTGACTTTTACACTATATATTTTTGTTAGGCCATGGTAGGAGTTTATATTTAATTCCTTTAACTATAAAAGTAACATGAGTTTATTGAATATGAATTTCACCACCAATATTATTGTAAAAGGATATTCTTAATAACATCCCATAGTTGAGAGGAATATCTACACCAAAATTGGCATCCTTATTATTTTATGTGGTAAAGATACAAGATCTTCTTGAGTGTCTTTTATTTTACTTATGATTGGATTTTTTTTTATAATTAAATATAAATAAAAATGAATAAATTTAGTTATGAAACTAAAAACCAAAGCATGTGCAACCTTAAGTAGCATAACAATGTCTAAATCTCCAAAATCAATAATGCATTTATTCAACTAAAATCCTCCAACGAAATGTCAAACATTTAAGGGATCAAGTTTCTCAAATAAAACATAAAAATATATAAATATGACTTAGAGGATTATAATTTATGTTCAGAGCCTCTTTTGAGGTGTTCCATAATAAATTTTGGGCTCATCTTATCTACTATGCCCTTAACTGTTAGTGTGTCTAGGGATAGTGTAACTGACTTGTGGCTTGCATAATCCTTTTACCTTTTATTTTAAATTTATCTATGAATTCATATGATTATTAGGTTAACCTATGGGTTTTACATGGCCTTGGTATACTATATATATGAGGTACAGTTAGTTATTCATCATCATATCAGAGTATTCATTTCTTATTACAAGAATTTCAGAGGTCACCCCCTCAAAGTGGCTTATCTATTATTCATATTTTATGATATATTTCCATATAATATTAATATATTACTATATTTATATTGTTTGTTCAAGTAATATCATTCCAAGTGGTATCAAAGTGTCGATTTGGGCCATAATTAGGACAAAAACCATAAATCTTTAAATTTGGATATATAATGCAAATGGTTGAAAATTTCTATGCAATTATTTTACTAGAGTTTTGAAATAAATCAAGTAAGATTCCATTAAATTTTAGATCATTTATATTTTTTTTCCAAAACTTATCTCTATTTTAGGGTTTCTCATAAATTTACTACATAGCTCACAATTTATTATTTTTTTCAAATTTATTTACATTTTTGGAAAGATTGTAAAAATATAGTTTGGGTATATTATTTGATATTTATGATTTGAGGATGACATATTTAAAAAAAATTGGTCAAATTTAGGTCAATAGGGCAAAATAAGGTTCACCATTAAGGCTTTGTATGACTGGTCCTAACACTTACAGATGGGGGAAGACACACCAAAAACTCCTTTAAGGGATGACATGGAGTTTATAATATCTAATATGATTTCTCAAATTTAATCAAACATACATGGCCTACTATAGAAGGCTGTACATGTCTAAACATAAATGTTAGTAATATAAGGGGAGCTTAATGGTGTGAATAATCAGTTGTAGTAGTGCAACACAATTAGATATGATTTTATCTCATTTACCACTCAACAACCCTCAACTTTTTCCTTCTAGTCCTCCTATTAATACCAACACTACAAATATGGGGGTGAAACTAGTTTTTCTAAAAATGGACTTGAACAAGTTTAATGGTAAGAAACCACTCACTTAGACCACTCAAATTAAAAATATATTTGATATGAACCAAACTCCTAAATCTCAAAAGGTGTTCATGGCATCTTTGTATCTAGACCCTAATCAATTCATTTGGTATCAATGGTTATGTGTCTAAAATAAGAAGACTGGTGCTACTATTATATGGTCAGTATTATCTAGTAAACTGATGTCTCACTATCAAGATAATGTTTTTGAAAATTACCATAACTAGTTAGCCAAACTATGACAAACAAGAATAGTGAAGGATTGTATTCATCAATTTTAGAATCTATCTGTACATGTGGAGGACATCACTGAGGCAAATCTGATTGACCTTTTTCTAGGTAGATTAAAATATAGTATTCAATTAGAATATTATATATTTAACCCCATAACTATCTTTGAAGTTGTACCAAGTGCACAATTAGCAGAATAAAAAGAGATGATCAAACATCATATTTTCACTACTAGTCATGAATACACTTTCCCAGTTCCATCATGGCCTCAACCTACCATATTAACACCATAATAAATTGAGGTTAGGCATGTTATAGGGTTTTGTTATGGTCATGACAATAAATGGACTAAAAATCATCGATATGCTGAAAATAAATTATTTTACATTGAAGGGGCCATCAAGGATGAAAACAATGAGCAGACATCTAGTGAGGTTTTTTAAGGACCCAAGGATGAAATTGTAGATTCTCAACCTAGTATCTCCTTCCATGCCCTTACCAGTATTTATATTCCTCAGACTCTTAAAGTGGTGGGTTTCATTAAGAATAAAAGGTCATGGTCTTGATTGACTTATTAGTACACATAATTTAATCAACAGTATGTTAGATGTTTGTTTGAATTGTTTCATCTAGCTAGACCTAGATTTTCAAGTCATGATTGCAGATGGTGGTACAGTTAATTTTTCTAGAAAATGCCATAGTATTAAGTTATAAATGGGGTACTATTTGGTAGATTCTTATATGTTTTATATTTTTATGGGTAGAACTAACAATGTTTTAGGAGTTTAATAGCTCCCCACATTAGGTACTATTGACATGAATTTACAAGAACTGTTCATGTATTTTTTTTTTGAAGGCAGTCCAGTGTAATCACAGGGATTAAGATTTAAATCTACATAGATGGTTACTTCACCTTAGTTGAACAAGATGCTAAAAAAGGTGTTGAAGGATTTTTGGTGTAATTTTTTTCCATTGATGTTCAAAAAACTGAGTTTACCCATCCTAATTTACAACAAATATTGGATGAACATTAATTTTTTTTGGCCCTATACCAAAAGGTATTCATCCTAGCAATACCCATCATCATGCCATAAAAATCATTCCTAAATGTATGCCACCCAACATCAGACCATATAGATACCCTTATGCCCATAACAGTGAAATTGAAAATATGGTACATTCATTATTGGAATAAGGAACCATTCGCCATAGCCAAAGTGAATATTCTTCTCTAGTAGTCATGGTATGAAAGAAGAAGGAAACATAGAGAATGTGACCAGATTATAAAGAGCTCAACAAGTTGTCTATCAAAGATAATTTTCCTATTTCTATAGTTGATTATTTATTAGATGAATTACATGGTGTTGTTTGTTTTACCAATTATTTCTCTGCTCTAGGTATCATCAAGTCTAGATCTATGATGAGGATATTACAAAAATAACCTTTCATACTTATCAGGGCAATTATGAATTTTTGGTCATGTCTTTTGGTCTCACCAATGCACCATCAACTTTTTAGAGTTTGATGAATACTATTTTAAGCCATTTTTGATGAATAATATTTGTGAATTTTGATGACATCTATTGGATATTTGATCCAAGTGTGTTTATTTATTATGTTTCTTAGATTAAAATAATAATTTTTGGGGCATGTATCACTTTATGTTACACACCCATAGTTAGTATAGTTAGTATTTAATAAATGAATAGTTAGTTTATTTAGTGGTTCGGGTAGTTAGACCCGTTGAACCAAATTACAAAATCTTATTTAAAATATTTTGTATTATAATAAAAATATATGATATTTTAATGTTATAAAATAAAATCTTTGTCACATAATTTTTAATGTAGAATTTACTTTTCCCTATGTATGAATAGTCCTATCAATGGTATCAGAGCTAAGTGAAAGAAGAAATTATCAAAATCATGTAAAATAAAGTAGCCACATAGAAAATGAAAGACATTTTATTTTTTAATGACCCATGTGTCATTCATATAGATGCTTTAGTGGTTACAAGTAATGCATGATCTAGAGAAACACTTTCAATAAATCTACACAAAAATTTTATTGAAATAGAGATAAAATTTTGGAGTAGCATCCAAGTGTATATTTTTGTATTGAGAAAATATATATATGGCACACATGTATGATATTAAATAGATAGATGAGAACAAAATTGAATGAGGATAGAAACTAAAAGAGAAAAGTAAATATGCTAGATCAGTAAGTCTCCAAGAAAACATGGTTTGATAATTTACAATGTAGACCTACTTTCAATCCCAATGCAGACCTAGTATGGCACCTAAACCTAAGAGGAAAAAAACACAGTATATGTTGTATGCCATTTTGTTCAATGTATAATCAAATCATATAGTCTTGGATGCAACATTTTAAGTCTCCCCACCCAGTGAAGCATGCAAAGTGAATAGGAAGGTGAAAAGTTTTTTTAACCTATTTACAATCTTTATTTTCTATCTTCCAACCTTTGGTCAATTATAATTTTTTTTTTTTTGCAAAGGGGTTATTTGAATTATTTGAGAAAACTAGGAAAATATACAACTACCATGACCGTTATTACCATATATTGAACACACTATCATATTATTTTAAACAAAGTTACCTTTTCGTAAAATAGACTCGGATAGTGTTTTAATGAGTATAAATAAGGAGGGGTGTATCATGTCTTTATATGATATTTTAATCCCTTTAAACTAGTCAAATTTTTTGAATTAGCATTGAGGGGGAGTATAGCTAGCCTGACAGATAAGGAAAATTACAAAATGTCATATATTCTATATATGGTGGCCAAATTCTTCATATGACCACTCATTTTTCATGGAAATTTATTTCTAAGAGAATTATCATGATAAATTTTTAATTCTAGCATGCGTAGATATGTTTTTTTACATATTTTGAATAAATTATGTAGTGTAATGAAATTGGGTGTTCTTTCAATGGAATATGACACCCCAAGTTTTTCTCAAATGATAAAATTATGTGGTATACATCAAATAAATTTTGTAAGAACATGTCCCACTGTTTGTGTTATCAGTGACAATGGTGTTACATTTCAATGTTTATAGGCCGTTGTGGATTTGACTGGCCAAATAGATCCAACTGGAGGTTGGAGGATCCATGGAGGTTGGAGGATAATTTCCCTTCTCCAATTCACTATTCACTTAGATTATGGGTTAATTATTGGGATAGAAATTTTTGTTTTGTGTACTTTGCTTTTAGTTTTAATTTTATTTCAGTGTATTAATATGATTACCAAGTAGAAAATAGAGTAGTTTGAATTTGTTTTTATGTTACATAAATTCTCACCTCTTACCTGATAGGGAGGGAAGATATTGAATAGTGGGCTTTGATCAGGCATCAGTGGTTATATGAGTTAGCATTAAATTTATTAGCATTTTTAGTGTTGAACAAAGGCATACATGTGATGTTGGTGATTTTTGGGCATTTGAGAGATGTGGCATACATAGTATTAGAGGATCACTTAGTTGTGTTCTTGTGTGGGACCTTATGTGGGTCAATGTAGTTGAAAAATATTTGATTAGGTTCTACTAAATTATGGTATGATGATCATAAGGGATGATCAAGCATTGACCATATTCATCATCCTTTTATGCCATAACTCATAGGGTAAGCTTTTTTATGGATCGGCACTAATTTTGTTTATTAACATGATGTAGAGTGTGCTATCTTGAAGATGTAGAAGAGATTCATTGATGACTTCAGTCATAGTTCTAGATCTTCAACATCTATACCATTTTAGATAAAGGGGGTTTGTTGGATATTTGATCCAAGTGTGTTTAGTTATTATGTTTTATAGATTAAAATAATAATGTTTTGGGAATGCATCACTTTATGTGACACCTACATAGGTAGTATAGTTAGTATTTGATAAATGACAAGTTAGTTTATTAGGTGGTTCAGGTTGTTAGACCCATTGGATCAAATTATAAAAGCTTCTTTAAAAGCTTTTGTATTACAATAAAAATATATGATATTTTACCATTCTAAATACTTTGTCACATATATTTTAATGTTGAATTTATTTTTACTATGTATGAATGGTCCTATCAACGTCCTTATTTATAGAAAAATTTGGGAAGACCACATCCATCATATGCTAAAGCATTTCAATGTGGTTTTAGAGTTTAGGAAGTAGAATATTTGGGTCATATTGTATCACATAAGAGTAGAAGTTGATCCTAAAACAATCCAAGCCATCATGAAGTGACATATTCCCAAGACACTTAACTAACTAAGGGGATTTTTCGGGCTAACTGGTTGCTATCATAGGTTTGTCAAACACTATGGTAGTATTACAACACCACTCACTTCCTTATTGAATAAATAATCCTTTTAGTGGACTGATATAGCTACCAAGGCATTTGAATAACTGAAAATGGCTCTATGCACCACTTTAGTATTTATTACTCCATATTTTTATAAAACTTTTGTGCTTAAATGTGATGCATCTGGATATGGTATGGGTGCCAAAATCATGTAAGAGAGTAGGCCCATATCTTTTGAAATTTGTAAATTAAAGGGTAAAAATCAATTCAAACCCACCTATGAGAAATAGATGATGGCTATTCTACATGTAATAAAACAATGGATACCTTATCTATTGGGTTGTCAATTTTAGGTAAAGATTAACCATGATAGCCTTAAATATTTTTTGGAACATTGGTTGTCTTCTGAAGAAAAAAATGTTTGATGTTAAAATAGTTTACAAGACATGAAAATAAAATGTGGTCATTGATGCACTATCTAGGTGCGATGAACTAGTTGATGCATTGTTATGTGTCATTACCATTTGGTAGGCAAACTAGCTTCAAGAAGGAAGGTCAGAATGGGAGAATGATAGGACTACCCATGCATTGATTTCAAATATACAGTAGGGTTTGTTATGAAGTCTAAGATCTAAATTTAGAAATAAGTAATGTATAGACAATTTCAATTTCACAAACAATAATATTATGATCTATTTCTCATTAATCTAAATCCTTGATATAACATTCAGGACATTAAACATATTTATAGGAATATTATTCCAATAACTTATCCCCTATTTTTTCTCAAATGAATCCTACTAATTAAGCAAACTACTATTTAGATATATTGTTATAATAATTAAAAATATATCACAACAATATAATATTCTAACTAATATAATCTTACCATCTTAACCATATGGTTACTAGCAACTAAATACTATTTACCTTTTGATAAATATCACACTTACTATTTACCTCTCTATAAATACCTAAATTTACACAATGTGAAAACTAATCCCAATCATCCCCCATAGTTTTTACATGGTATAATATATCTCATTTTTTTTTATTGTAGTATGATACACCTCCATGTTCTCATGATTTTCTCCACATATATGTGCCATTGCATATCTCTTCTTTCACACTCATCTATAATTATTTTTCTAGGTTCACCAATAACCTTCCAAAATGGTTTTCATAGGTTCACCAATAACCTTACAAAATATTTTTCTTAGGTTCATCACTAACCTTAAAAAATGGTGTTCTCAAGTTCACCGCTAACCTTACAACATGGTTTTCAAAGGTTTACCACTAACCTTTCATCATTATTACTACAATGCTTTTTAGATCTACATTCTCCAATGTAAATATACAAAAGGGATTATGTGGGAATATCATTCAAAAGTGAATAAGTAAAACTATTCTTTGTTTTTACACATTCTGAAGAAAAAAATAACTACCACATTGGAAAAAATAAAAATAACACACCACAAAATGTCATGACATCATTAGTGTAGCCCCATAATTGGTAACTGATGAGAGGTTGCTAAAAGACCTCCATCATCCATATATCTTTCATCCTCCAGTTGATGAAGTTGATCACTTAATCAGTATATCAATGTAGCTCAGGTAAATATTGATTTTAAGGGAATATACTCCCCCCCCCCTCCCCCATAAGATCAAAATTTGTCTCAAGACATTAGGGTCACCCAAAAATGCATTCATAAGGCAATTTTTTTTATTTGTATAATTTTTTACTTTATAAGACTTTTGAAAAAATGAATTAATGTACAAAATGACTCTTCTCTCATTGTTGACACTTTACAAATCAAGACTCAAATGACATTAACCTAATTCACCTAAATGACATTGACATGACCAAATAATAATTTTTTGACAAAGGACCCAATAAATAACTTTGATAATTTTTAATTTTTGACATCTTAAAATGACATAAATGATTGATTAGTATTCATGACACTACTTTATTTAGATAACAATATTATTTTAATAAAAAGCTTTATATCCTAAATAAACTATTATGGCTTAATAACTATGGACCATGAAATAACTTACATAATTCTTTTGACTCATAAATTAAAACTCTATACAACTCAAAACTTATTACAAACTAACAAAATTTAAATTGTAATACTTAAAACTAATAAACATAAAATAAAAGCTCACTTACTATTGAAATCATGTGGGATGAATTTTACCTCAACAAAAAAAATGATGCAACAAGTACCTCGGCGCATGAAAACTTGTCACTTTGTGAAGATGTAATGCATTAATAATTCAACTACAACTAAGTAGGGACTTATCACCATGTATATTCACCATCATAGATAATGTATAGCTCGTTATCTACATGTATAAATAATTGGATGAGATGTTTAAATGTATGAGTATGGTATTTACATTATAGACTCTTGTAGATTGAGTATGATGAAGAGCTGGTTGTTACTATGCAAGTCAATGATGGGATTTGATGGAATCATCCATAGAATTATCTAATGCTATCAAAGATTCAGAAAAAATCAAATGCAACCAAATAATTTCCAAGGTGGAATATAGAAGAATCAACCTCAAAATTGAGCACTTAGATCTGGAGTTTTATCTGATGCAACTATAAACAATATGGCAAATAAGTACAAGTTCAGATCTGGTAGAGGCTGTAACACTCAAAGTGGATAATGAAAATTCAATTTATGCATGAGGATTGATGTAATATATTTTGATTGAATCAAACTCTCCACATTTATATGCCAATCTATATTAAAATAGAAATGCAAAAATTTGTTATCTGATCTACACACTTAAATATTTCTCCTTCCTAGTTATTGAACACCAATGAGTCTTCTTCTTTGTGTTGAGACTAAAATCAAAATATGTTAGAGAAATACATGAATAAAAAATAAATGAAACATAAACTACCCAAAAATTCAGAGTAGAATAATTTACATGGGACATGGAAATATAGAAGAACTAATGTTGCCCCTTTCTCACATCAAAAATCCATTTTCACACAATACTCTCATTATCCCTGATCTAATACCACTGTTACAAATTCAAATATCTAAATTTAGAAACAAGCAGTGCATATCGAATTTCAATCTCACAAAAAATAATATTCTACTCTATTTATCATTAATCTAAATCTATGATATAACATCTAAGACATTACACATATTTAATGTAATATTATTCCTATAACTTATCCCCTATTTTCTCTCATCTAAATATTACTAATTAGAAAAAATACTATTTAGATAATTTTTATAACCATTAAAAATATATCGCAAAAATATAATATTCTAACTAATACAATATTACCATATTAAACATATGGTTACTAACAACTAATTACTATTTACCTTTTGATAAATATCAAACCTACTATTTACCTCTACATAAATACCTAAATTCACACAATGTTAAAACTAAACCCAATAGGGTTTACATGGGATTGAAAAGTCTACATGGAAGGTTAATGCATTATGGTAAAAAGATAGACTATAATTATTTCATAATTCTCTTCTCGAATAGAAAACCCTTTAATAACTTCATGCGTCTCCAATTGGTAGTCAATCAAGCTTTTTGAAAACATATCATAGAGTCAAGAAGGATTTTTTTGAAAAGGAGTCAAGGGGGTTATATATAAATATGTCTCTAAATTTATGGTTTGTTAGCAAAATAAAGGTGAAACCATTAAAACCATAGGTTTTTTACAACTCTTATCCATCCCTAATCAATGATGGGAAGATGTATCTATGTATTTCATTAATGGGTTACATTGATCTAAAGGTAGAGATGTTATCATGGTTTTTGTTGATATACTCACAAAGTAAGCTAATTTTTAGTTATTTATCTCAACCATTGGTTTCTAGTATAGTAGCTTTTGCCTTCCTCAACATAGCTCTAAAATTGCATGGTACTCCCTATATTATTATCAGTGATCGAGATCCTATATTCACTACTAATTTTTGGATAGAATTATTTGTATTTTTTAGAACCCAATTGCCTCATAACTTATCCTATCATCATTAATATTATATATAATCTAAGGTAGTCAACAAGTGTTTGGAAGGTTGCCTTTGTTTCTTTATGTCAGATAAACAAGATAAATGGGTTCAATGGCTACCCTTGGTTGAATGGTGGTATAATACTTCAATGCATAGTTAATTCAAAATGTCTCCTTTTATGGAATTGTATGGATGCCATCCTCCATCCCTCACTTCACCCTTGAAGGCACACCCAAAGGTGCATTTAATGGAGGAACAACTTCAACATCAACATGAAGTCCTTTCTAGTTTGTGTGAAAATTTAGCTTTGACCCAGAATTACATGAAGCAATGGATAAATCAACATAGGAGTGAGAATCATTTTGAAATTGGTGTTTGGGTATTTTTTCACTTGCATGCATATAAAATTTCCTTGAAGTAATATAAAAATGATTAACAAGTTGTCTCCCAAGTATTATATCCCTTATCAGATCTTGTAAAAATTAGTAGTGTGGCCTACAAGTTAGAATTTCCTCCATCCACTTGCATTCATTCAGTATTTCATGTATCTTACCTTAATAAAGTCATTGGACATAGAGTTACCACTAAAACTAAGTTACCATAATTAGATGAGAAATGGAAGGTTATTCTTGATCCTAAAGTTGTCCTTCAAATACACACTAAGCAACGATGATCCAAACTGATTATAGAGTATTTGATCAAATGGAAAAAAATGTCTTCTAAAGATCCTGGGAGGATGAATCCTTCATATAACAACATCTGAGACTGATTCAACATTGAGTACAATGTTTTTTAAGGGGAGGGTCATGTTATGCCCTTACTCATTAATGTGTCTAGGGATATGTGTAGCCAACTTATGGCTTGCATAGCCCTTTTACATATTATTTTACATTTATTTATGAATTCATATGCCTAGTGGGTCAGCCTATGGGTTGTCCATGGACTTGGTAGACTATATATAAGAGGTATTAATTTCTTGTTGCAAGCATTTAGGAGTTTTCCCCCTTGAAGTGGCTTATCTTTTATTCATATTTCATATTATATTTCCATATAATTGTGATATATTTATGTATACTTATTTAGTGAATTAATTTCATTCCATTCTCAAATAAATATAATCATCCAATTAAGTTAATCTATATTTTACCATAGATATTTAACATGAGTGATTTGAATCTCTATTTCATTTATATGATCAATGATATAAAATTTAGAAGTAAAAATAGAATACAGACTATATGATTTGAGGCTAAGTGTGGATATGTTTAATTTAACATTTTCTCAGTTCACTTTTACTTGGAAAATTTAAATAAAGGCATATCTCTATCCCTTTGAAGGAGTTACCTTGGGATCTTCTTGCATATTTTCCTTTGATTATTTTTAGTCTACTTTTTTGCCATTTTCAGTACCCTTAAATTATCATTTTGATATCTTCTGTGCATAATAAATGAGTTATTATTCATATTCTCTAGCCTTTCATCATGTTCATCTTCATAGAGTTCAAATTATAAATAACCCATAGCAAATTTTCCATCATGTTTTCAAATATCAGGAGTAAAGGTGATTGTTCACATTCATATGATGTTTCTATCAATGTACATAACTACATGAATATCTAATTATATATATAATTATGACGATCATGATCATTAAGTAGCCTTCTAAGTGCATGAGAAAATTATTTGTGAAATATCATATTCAATATGTTGGATAATTAGTCTTATTTAAGTTCTTCCTATGTTTATAGGCTTTTCTTAAGTCTATGTTAAGTATGTATTTATTATATTTATCACTCACCTCCTTTATCAACTTATTGAATTTAGAGTTTCATTCATGTAACTCTCCCTCCTCCATTTGGCACACATTTCCCTCCACTATTTATGAGAATAAGCCATAATGGCACACATAAATGAGGCTTGTAATATAATAACAACATTATTTATAACTCCCATTCTACCCCTCTATCTCTATAAAAGATCCCTTCCTCTCCTCATTTATTCACTAGAATTTCATAGCTCTCTTTCTCTCCTCTTGTGCTCTTAATTTAATCTTGTATTTGAGGATATTTATTTAAAAGTTGTCAGTGATGTCATGGAGGTCTCCAAGTGAGTGGGTGAAGTGTATTGATAGTCTAAGTATCAATGAAAAAGTGTACATTATGCTGGTCTTAGTATGTTTGAAGTAGGCTTGGTCGATATTCAATTTTAGCATGATTAGAGATAGGTCTGAAGTATTGAGAATGTGTGAGGATTCATATCAGAGGTCAAGCATGACTAGAGAGATTTTATAAGGACATGGTATTCATCTGATTATTTATTATGGTCATCTTGGCATAGTTGTTTCTCTTATAGAAAAAATTGAGTACAAATTTTGAAGACATCACTATTACCATATACGAATGAGTCAAAGGAATTTGGTCATATAGGTGTGATCACATTAGTCTAAATTTGATATGGTCCATGTTTTAGGTCATTTCATTGAGTGGAGTAAAAGATATAATTATGCAAAGTTAGCTACCTAGGTAGTTTGTAATGTTTTGCCATACTTAACCAAATTTGTAGGGCGATCTAACATTGCACATTTAATGACATCATAGATATAAAACACAAAATTAATATAATATTAATTTTTAAGTTTAATTAGGATCGAGTAAATATTTTGATGATGTTATATTTCACATGCGTGAAGGTTCTAGGAGTAGCTTGATATATGGATGGATTCCCTTATGAAAGAAGATCATATTGTTTAAATATTAGGATATGTGATTAAGCATAAAAAAATTAATAAGGTTAAAATTTGGCCATTTAGGTAGATTTAAAAGGTTCCCATACTTATCCAAATTTTTAAAAAGTAAAGATCAGGACTAGATAAGGATCTAACGATGAGCAGGTGTTCATATAGTTGTAGATCTAAGATGTGTATTAAGTCGAAGAAGTCAAAGTGTCTGATGTTTAAGCTAAATAAAGTCCATACTACTCTCAAATAGATCGATGAATCACATTTTTTCTAAATTTATAGCAAGTATTGAGATGATGACAAGTGTTTCATTTTTAATAGTAAGCAAAGGTAAAGACTGAGCTCCTTCCTAGGAGATCAACAGTGCATATTTGGTCAAAATTAGTAGGAAGCACAAGATGAAGTCAAACTAACAAATTGTTAGCATAATTAAAGATTAGAATACTTTCTAGGGAGATTGATGATGCGTATTAATTCAATATATGAGAGGGAATGAGATGTTGACAGCCTGTTTGATGTTTAATAGTGACCATTGGAATTTGAATATTCAAATTAATGAAAGAAAAATAGTGCTTAATTTTTTATATATAACTTTTGATCCAAGACAGATTTATTGATATAGTAAAAATTAAAATTGTAGAGGACTTCAAAGTGAATCTATTGAACTTGGTTATAAGATCTGAATATTTATATAATCAAAGTTATTAAGCTTCAAAGTTGAATATGTATTGTACCATGTTCTATAAGTGACCTAAGAAGGATATTTGAGTTGTTTTGATGGTATTTGGATGTTTCAAGGATACTAAACTATTTGAGAGGATTGCATAATCTATGAGGATCATCTGTATATATTTTAGAGGTTTGACCAATCCATATTTATTAGGAACAAATGATTGTAATTTGACTATTTGTTCATTTATGATGTGATAGGACCTAAGTTCCCCAAAGCTCTGACACAACTTGTCAGATTTAAGAGCACACATGATTACCATTGTATAAGAAACTTAAACATGTGAAAATAACCAGAAGAACAAATAAATATCAATGAGAAAACACACAGAATATGAGAGGCAACACACAATTGTATTCAACTCATTACAAAGGAAATTACAATAAAGAGATCACACTCTTCTTCCACCTCTGTGAGGCTTCCTCCTCAAGGGCTCCCAGTAATCTTCCCACCTGAGTAATCTTCTCTCATAGGTCACAACACACAGCTAACACAAGTTGTTGTTCACCTCATTGTACATCCAGTACAATCGAGTACGAACCGCTACTCCAAGTAGATCTCACCATGATTCTGCTCCTTGATGTATTGCTGTCACCTTGGATCCTGCTCTCCCACTGATCTCCTTTTGACCCTCGCACATACACACCCCTGTAGACCAACCTGATCTTACATATCACATGTAGATCTCCTCTATGATGCTGCAACACCCTGCATATCAAACATGATCTTACATACATGAAGAATCCTACTTGATTCTACCATGGGAAGAACTCTCCAAGTTCTACACTTAAGTTTTACATAGTTATTCACTTAACAATACATCCCATGAGTCTATTATATAGATCTCATGCATACACTAATTTAGACAAATGGCTCAAAGACTCAAACTAGTCTTTATCATGCAAACTCTCTGTTCACTTAACTGACTATTCATAAACAGTAGTTTTGACCACCACAGGCGACCGACATCGGTCCCTATCTTCCTGGAGGTGACCGATGCCAGCCGATCCCTGCCAATGTCAGTTTCCTTTTGTGATGTCCCCTGATCGACGTCGGTTGTGGCCTACCGACGTCGGCGACTGTCATGCTCAGAAACCTCCCAGTTTGCATTAAGGTGAAGCTTTTAGCTCCACACCCTAACAAATGATTGTAATTTGACTATTTGTTCATTTATGGTGTTATTATGTACAGTGTTGTTGTTTGAATAGATTAAGCATACACAGAGGTGTGTTGTGATGAATATAATCATTTGAGGATGTCTAAAAGGTCATCTGGAGTGAATATATGCATTTTAAAGTGGTCATACGTTTCTAAATTGCTCGTTGAAGTGTTAAATGGGTGAATAGGTCTCGATGAGACCTATAAGGAATATTAAAGCCTAATTGAAAGGTATAGTTGCTTAAGTTTGACCCCATAGTTGTTATGGCTAACTTATGTGGATGGTATTGAGTTACATTAGATGTATTAAGTTCTAACATAGTTATTATGGTTGAAATAGAAGATAATAATCATGATAGCTCTATAAAAGGTGAAATTAAAGGTGGTGATTTTTAAACTCATAAGAAGAGGTCTATGTAAGAGTTTAGAAGCGAAGGGTAGAAGAAAGGGTGTGCGCCAAAAGGATAAGTTGTAGAGTAGAAGAGGTTTATGACTATGTGTATGATGTATAGGTTATATTTTTGATGTCAAAGATAGTGCTCTTGTAGGTTTGAAGATTGGGTAGAGAAACAAATAGAAGAAGGATTTGCAGGTCTAAGTGTGTGTATGAGGGTAGTCTCAGTGAAGAGGAAGAGAGATTGTAGTATGCCTATGTGAGAAGTTTGTATGAGATAGAGAGGGCATTTTTTAGGGGTTAGAAAATTAGAGGTCCATCATCAGGGGTTGAAGACATCAGTTTAAAGGTGGAGATGTTCATATCATAGGTGTTGGGAGAGTGCTCAACATCTAGGTCAGAAGGACTTGACCATCATAGGGGTAGGTGCTCCTTGTAGAACAGGGATTTCACTAAAGTTTGGTAAGGACTCGACCATCCTAGGGGTAATCCCTTAGAATTTTTTAAAAAAAAAAATAATGCCTAAGAAAATTTAAAAAAATTAGTAATGCCTTAGGAAATTAAGAAAAATTAATAATGTCTTAGAAAATTAAAAAAAAATATAATACCTTAGAAAATAAAAATGTTTAGTAATGCCTTAAAAAATTAAAAAAAAAAATTGTAATGTCTTAGAAAATTAAAAAAAAATGTAATGCCATAGAAAATTAAAAAAATTATGTCTTAGAAAATAATTTTTTTTATTAATGCCTTAGAAAATAAAAAAATTTGTAATAACTTAGAAAATAAAAAAAATTGTAATGCCTTAAAAAATAAAATAAAAATTTAATGACTTAGAAATTTTTTTAAAAAAATTTTAAAATTTTTAGCAATGACTTAGAAAAAAATTAGTAATGCCTTAGAAAATTAAAAAAAACTGAGTAATGTCTTAGAAAATATATATTTTTTGTAATGACTTAGAAAATTAAAAAAATAAAATAATGCCGTAGAAAAAAAAATTTAATGCCTTAGAAAATTTATTAAAAAAAAATAGTAATGCCTTAGAAAATATAAAATAAATGTAATGCCTTAGAAAAGTTTTGTAAAAATAGAAAATATATAAATTTTTTTTGTAATGCCTTAGAAAATAATTTTTTTTTAGTAATGCCTTACAAAATATAAAAAAATTGTAATGCCTTAGAAAATAATTTCTTTTAGTAATGTCTTAAAAAAAAAAAAGAAAAAAAGTAATGCCTCATAAAATTTTTTTTTTTTTAATGCCTTAGAAAATAATTTTTTTTGTAATGTCTTAAGATAATTTAAAAAAAAATTGTAATACCTTAGAAAATTAAAAAAAATAGTAATGCCTTAGCAAATAAATAAAAATTGTAATGCCTTAGAAAATTTTAAAAAAATAGAAATGGCTTAGAAATTTATTAAAAAAAAAAAAAAAAAACCCTTATAAAACTTTAAAAAATAGTATTACCTTAGAAAATAAATTTAGTAATGCCTTGGAAGATTTAAAAAAACTAGTAATATCTTTTTAAAAAAAAAATCGATACCTTAGGACATAAAAATAAATTTGTTAATGCCTTAGAAAATAAATTTTTTTTGTAATGCCTTATATATATATATATATATATATATATATATATATATATATATATATATATATATATATATATATATATATATATATATATATATATATATATATATATATATATATATATAGTAATGCTTTAGAAAATTAAAAGAAAAGAGTAATGCCTTAAAATCAAATTTTTTTTTAATGCCTTAAAAAATTAAAAAAATTGGTAATGCCGTAGAAAATTTTTAAAATTATTAAATCCTTAGAATTTTTTTTTTATAAAAATGCCTTAGAAAATTAAAAAAAGTTGTAACTCCTTAGAAAATAAAAAATTGTTTTGTAATGCCTCAGAAAATTAAAGAGAAAATAATAATGTCTTAGAAAATTTAAAAAAAAATTAATGCCTTAGAAAATTTAAAAAAAAATAGTAATGCCTTGGAAAATTATTTCTTTTTTAGAAAATAATTTCTTTTTAGAATTTTTTTTAAGTAATGCCTTACAAAATAAAATAAAAATTAGTAATGCCGTAGAAACTTTTAAAAAATTAATGCCTTAGAAAATATATTTTTTTTTAGTAATGCCTTCAAAAATAAAAAAATTGTAATACCTTAGAAAATTTTAAAAAAAAAATAGTAATGTCTTAGAAAATAATTTTTTTTAGTAGTGTTTTAGAAAAAAATAATAATAATAATGTTGTAAAAAATTAAAAAAATTAGTAATGCCTTAGAATTTTTTTTTTTTTTTTTGCAATCCTTACAAAATAAAATTCTTTTAGTAATGCCTTAGAAAATAAAAAATATAGTAATGCCTTAGAATTTTTTTTTAATAACTTAGAAAATTAAAAAAAAATTAGTAATGCCTTAAAAAATAAGTTTATTTTTAGTAATGCCTTAGAATTTTTATTTTTATTTTTTAATGCCTTAGAATTTTTATTTTTTTTAGTAATGCCTTATAAAATTAAAAAAAAATAGTAATGCCTTAGAAAATAATTTTTTTTAATGCCTTAGAAAATTTAAAAAAATTACTAATGCCTTAGAAAATAAAATAAATTGTAATGCCTTAGAAAATTAAAAACAAATAGTAATTCCTTAGAAAAAAATAGTAATGACTTAGAAAATAATTTTTTTATTTAATGCCTTAGAAAATAGTTTTGTTGGTAATGCCTTAGAAAATTCAAAAAAAATTAGTAATGCATTAGAAAATATTAAAAAATTATAATGCCTTAGAAAATAAAAAAAATTAGTAATGCCTTAGAAATTTTATTTTTTTTCTATATTCATAGGTAGCTTAATTGAAAGAAGAAGAGATCATAAAAGAATGAGAAATGGAGAAGAGAAAAGAAGTCCTTTATTCTATATTTACAAAGCTACAAACTATCATTACTTCTCTAGAACATTACATGACAAGAAGGCCTTTCAAAAAGATTTTTGTGGAATCTCACCACTCTTCATTCTAAATTAACCTTATCTTCAAAACCTTCAAGAAAGAATGAGGAAGCACTAGCCTATGAGAGGATATTTATAGAAATGGATGGAAAAATATGGTGTGTTTCACTAAAGTCTCATATTTGTATACTTCTTATATGACAAGCGGTCCATGTGTTTGTAGCCTTGAGAGTAGGATTTATCCCCCAAGAGGGTTTCCTACATAGATCTTGTGATTTATGTTTAATTTTACATTATCTATTTGTTCATTACTATAAACATCTTGAATGCTTCATGAATGGTTTTATTAAATTGTTATGTGTTTGAAGGGTTTTGAAATTAAATTGGATTAGTTTTCACCATTCATTCACCCCTTTCCACCCCCCCCCCCTTCCCCCCCCCTGCCCCTCCCCTCTTAGTGGTTTTTACCTCTAACAATTAGTATCATAGTAGGTCCTTTGGTAAAGGCTTGATAATTTGAAGGATATCTAATGTACAATATGGGTAGCCATCAAATGCAAGGAGGTTTTTCCACTAAGAAAACACAAATGTTCAATGGCTCCAATTATCATTTTTAGAGTGTGAGGATGAGGACCTACATCATGTCCCTAAGGTTTGACACATGGAAATATATTGTGGATGGCTATTCTACATCTACTATTCATTCGTCCATTGCTACAGATAAGAAGTTGTTTGAGAATAATTATAAGGCAATAAATGTTATCACTTGTGGTCTTTCAGAGACTGAATACACCAAGATAATCTATTTTATATCTGTCAAGGAAATGTGGGATACATTGAAGACTATTTATGAAGGAGATTCAAAGGTTAAGTTTGAAAAGTTTTAGACTTATCAAAGACAATTTGAGAATTTTAAGATGAAGGAAGAATATGCTATGGAATGTTGTCTATGGAGAGAAGATGAGATTATGAACGTCATTAGATGTCTTAGAGAGAAGCTTGAAGAAGATATTGTAGTTCAAAAGGAATTAAGATATATCTCTCTCAAGTTTGATTCAAAAATGTTTTTTATAGAAGAATGTCATGATCTTACTCGATTGAAGATGAATGAATGTTATGACATCCTTACTACCTATGAGATGAGAGTAAATAATGATATACCACCAAAGAAGGAAGCAACATTCAATATATAAATGAATAAAAAGAATACGTTCCAAGGTAATAAACTCAATGAGGATGAGATATCTAATATTAATGAAGATAAACTAATTTCTCTATTTACAAGGAAATTGAAAATAGTTTTAGGCAAGTAAATGGGTAAACTACCCTTCAAATGCTTCAATTGTGGACAAGAAAAATATGTTTATAATAAATTCTCTCATAAGCATAAGAATAATGATGATGAAGATCACGGTGAAGGCCAAGAAAAGACAACTAGACATACAAGTCTGATAAAAAGAAGAAAGGATTCAGAAAGTATGACAACAAGAATAAATCCTTCAAGAGCAAGAAAAGTCTCTACACCAATAAAGATTGTAGCTCATCAAATGCGAGTGAATATAGAGATTTAAATTATGATCATGAAGATTATGGTTCTATTTAAGATAAATCCTTGTTCAAGGCCAAGGAAGTAAGTTACTCATATTAAAAGGAGTCTACTTGGAGAAATTTAGATGATGATAAAGATGAGGTGGATTATTGATCTATAGGTCAATTCAAAAAAGGTCACAAATAAGTTTAAAATTATTTCCATGGTGTAGAGATCATTTCAAGATTTCTGACACATTTTATGGTTTGAAAAATAGAGTTTGTATGTGAAAATTATGGCCAATCAAACTTGGTCAATAAAATGATGTGGGAGAAATGTGGACCAATTAAATGTTGGCACATGTACAAATCAGCATGGAACATGTGGACAAATTTGAAATTTACACATGGCATAGGTATGGATTCATTTAAAAAATTTAAATATTAAAATTTGGAAATATTTCCACATGCACAGATAAATATAAGTTTATCATTCCCTTTTATGTGGGATATGGATAAAGCACTAAAATATTGCCTATTGGATTCGAACCTTGCCAACTATGACAAAAATATAAGTGACCCACCATTAAACCCATGGATCTCAAGCACTATATAAACTTCATGAAATTTTATTTGAATCAATGTATTTTCTATGAAGACAATGTAAGCTTAAGGACTAGTCTTCACTCTTCCTCAATTTTGGGGTATTGGAAGGTATTTCTAGACTTCAAAATTCATAATGAAATAATTTTAGAGGTATTTAGAGTTATTAATAATTAATATTAAATATTAAACATACATTCATTCATTATTCATTAATCTAGTCTAGCAACATGAATATGAAAGCTTAAACATCCAAAGCATGAACAAGAGCATACATCATGTGAACACATCATTTGTGTGGGAAACCCTCTAGGGGATAAAACCCAATTTTAAGCCTAGGAACTAATGGACTATAGTCATATAAGGATAATACAAACATGATACTTTAGACAACCTCCAATTAATCAAGGAACATACACCTCTCAATTTAGTCTAGCTCCAACTAGCAAGGAGTCTATAATCCCCTAGGTGATTAAGCACCCACTCAACCACCTTTACTCTGATGTCCACCACTGATGTAATATATTCTACACATAATTATGACATTCTCTTTTTCTAACACTTTCAAGACTACTTCTCTTCTCAAGGTAGGCACACCTACCTCATTCTTTCAACCGAGTAACCCTTTAGACTATTAGGTCTAATGACTTGTTCGCTCATGAACATGATCAGTCAAACATAATTTATCCTCTTAACCCTATAATGGTCCTTAATGACCCATCTCTTCTCCTTGACTAAGATCTTCCCTTCACTTTTATACATTCTACTTTCACCTACATAAATAGGCTAATTTGACTTTGTATATATATATATATATATATATATATATATATATATATATATATATTGGGAGTGGTTTTCATTAGTAAAGTGGCCATTGATGCATATGAATTTTTTGATTTTAAATGTTCTAAGGTTGTTGGAGGATCACATGAATGCATTAGAAGATCAAAGAAGTGTCTGCACAAGTGTTAGATGTCATGTTCATCATGACTAGTTTTTTGAACTTGTTTTGAAGTATGGATGACCTATGGAGTGTTTGATTTGGATTGATGAAATGTATGAGGATAATTTATAAGGGTAAGACAAGTATGGAAAGTATCTTGGCTGACCAAGATGGGTTAGATGATGGAGTGATATATATATTATCCAAGATACTTTCCATACTTGTCTTACCCTTATAAATTATCCTCATACATTTCATCAATCCAAATCAAACACTCCATAGGTCATCCATACTTCAAAACAAGTTCAAAAAACTAGTCATGATGAACATGACATCTAACACTTGTGCAGACACTTCTTTGATCTTCTAATGCATTCATGTGATCCTCCAACAACCTTAGAACATTTAAAATCACAAAATTCATATGTATCAATGGCCACTTTACTAATGAAAACCATTCTCACTATCATGGGTTCCAATATCTTATCTTACATAGACTAATCATTTTGTGAGCTCCTTATAGATATTTTATAAGCACCATTAACACTTACACATAAGTGCACTAGGAGGGATAGGTATTAAAATAAGATCAAAAACCCTTTTGTACATATATAAACACCTAAAGTCAATCCTTAAACAAGTTCTCACTCTGATTGGCTTTTGTTCACTATTCTCTCCATTTCCACTCTAGTGACTAGTCAGTTTAATTGAAATAGATAATTGACACAATGATTATTTATTGTGAAAAAAATCTATGGACTTTAAGAACTAGTTTTTTCCTTCAACCTCCAACAACTCTTATGCATTGACTCAGTCAATCCTACTTTTAACACTAAAATCTTAAAAGATAATCATATTTTTATACCTTTTGATGACTACCCTGACACACCACTACCACCTGAAGATGCCTAGAGGATCCCTCTATACCTTATAATAGTAAAACTTTGTCAACCAATCCATTATAGGTCCTTTCTATTAATATATCTCCAATCTCTCCATTATGAGGGTTTATAAAGGGTTTTTGACCAGTTTACATTCTTAACAAATGTTTATAAAGATATATTCATCAATCCACTATAAAATATTTGGAAAGGCTTCTTATGTCCATGTATCACCTCTCCCAAAAGGCTTAGGTCCCAATGCAAAGTCTACATGAACTAGTGCACATTAAAACTTTCCTCTCAAGCTCAAAATGCACCATTCGAGCCTCCTTTGAAGCTTCTAATCCATCTTTATAACTTTTTAGATCAATCTTTGACCTCAGACCTAATCAACATGACTAGACAGACTTACTTGACCATCTCTCTTGAAAAAACAAGCTTCATCATCCTACAAACACCCCTTGACCCTTCACAAGTCCTCACAAGCCCACTCAGGCCAACTAGGCCAATGGCCAAACTATCTTGCAAACCATTAACCACATCTTTAAAACCATACATCAAACCTCTCAATATCCAAAGCATGAATAGGCTAAGCATACTAAGCTCTGCCAAGCTAGATCTTATTCATTATTGTTCACAAGGACCTCATTAGTCCACCTTGCCTATTAGGCCTAGAACCACCAAGCCAATTTACCTCTTGAACATACTTGTAAAATTATCCACTGAGCTCATATCACCTTATATATCTTCAATTCACTTAATACAAGCACTATAATCACCTAATGAGAACATAAAAGTCATACAACACTTATCTCCATATGCAAACCATACATGATCAAGTCCACAAGGTATAAGATGACTTGCACTCCTCCTAAAGACCATATGAAAAGACTTATCCTACTAGGATCATACCAAGAACATATAAAATTATTTCTCTCTAGGATTCATGCATATTAGACCAATAGAACTCTCATACCACTTTGACATCACCAATGCCACTTGACATCAATGACAACACATCACTGCCACCAATCTCCCAATGATATCCCCCTTTGTCATTGATGACATCACTTCTTTTCCCTCTCCCCCTTTACCAAAATGATAAAGTCGACTCGTGCTCTCAAATAGGCTCTTCTATCTTTAATCAGTGAATTAAGAACACAACCAAGAGAACATACCTTTCTCTCTCATCCTTTGAAACTCAAAGAATACCAATTATCTGCAACAAATCACAAAGCAACCATAGTGCTTCCCCTTGGACCAAGCTCCATTCAAGAAAAAACTTAGATCATAACTCAAAAAGACCTATAAGATCCTTAGACCTGACCACTAGAAAAGCACTCTAGCTCCCCCTTTGCTAAACACTGAACTCAAACCTCTAAGTCTCCAAGAGACCTAGACAACACTAAAACACACTTCCTTCCTAGATCCTTGGACCTATCACCAATTTTTTAGTAAAAAAACTCCCCCTAGTACCCTACTCTAATTTTAAGGCTCCCCCTTAGTCTATACAACCAATTCATATCTACAGGACCTCTAAGAACAGTTACCATTACTTTTAAAAGCAATAAGAGTACCATATCACTATACAAACTCACATACCTTTGCACTCAAGGCACCCTTTAGACCACCAAAGGAAATTCAAGTATATAAAAATACCAAAATCATTCTTATAATACACCAATCTACTCAACTGAAGCCAATAAATCCAACTTTCTTTGGAAATATATCACAAAATTGCTTAATTTCTCCACTAGGCCAACTTAGACCTCTTATACCCCTATCTGGCCACTGCATACCTCATAAATATCTATGTGTGCACTTTAAAATCATTAAAATATATATCTAAATTAAATTACCATTCCCCCTTATACATTCCAATAATGATCTCTCAACTCATCCCCCTTAGTAGACTTGTTTCTTTAGCCTACTAGCCAATTAAGCCTCCTAAAAGACCAAAACTTGAATAACATAAAAAATGTTTACCGTCACAACAATGTAAAACTTGTTTCAGCTACCCATTTGACCTGTTCATTTGATTTGAATCTTTCAACATCCAACTCTAAAGATAGACCACCTTTTCAATCATGCCTAAATGATTAGGCCTTCAAAGTAAACCTTAGTAAAAGGTCAACCTCTGATCAACACAGACACCTGAGATAGATACCACATCTTGAGACCATTAATAATCATTTACATGCCAAATTTCAATCCTCCACATATTTTATAACCATCACTTCCTTTAAGCCACCAAACACATGCTCTTGATAAGAGAAGGTAGTGACCACACAAAATGCTCCACCTAGCACAAAAGGATTAAGCAACCTATGAAACCACATGGATCATGTCTCAAATATATTTTCATATCTTCTTGAGCATAAAATTCTTCATGAAACATCTCCAAAGTTCAAGTGACCCTTGTAATTAAGTAATTTTTTCATACAGGCCACAACGTATAGTAGCCATCATGACCAAATGGTCAAACACATACCTAAGCACCTCATGGACATCATTGAACCTCTTATTATTATTTTACATGTCAAACCCAACATGAATCAAATTTATCCAACCTTATATCCCTGAGAAAACATCAAAATAGCACATTAGACACACTCTAGGCAATCATCACTACCAAAATTGGTCAACTCTGACTTTTGACCACAAAATACACATCTGAGCACCATAGAAGCTTAGACCACCTAGAAATGACTCATGACTATCTTTCTCATGACCTCAAACAAACTAATCCACCTTTCTTCTTCAAATCACTACTCAACTAAGGCATGAAAATTTGATAAAAAATGCACTTTAGGACTAGGAGACTTGAACATACCTCTTCAACAATCATCCTTACTTATATTCTCTTCACTGACCTTTAGGATCAATTAGACCTCATTAAGTAGGCTTTAACATCTAAGACAATCAATAATAACACCCATATGATCAACCATCTATCCTTCAGACATGACAAGCTATTATGGTTAAGAACTCTTCAAAGAATTTCATGGAAACACATAGCCATAAATTTCTATGTATATACCTACTATCTATCAAACATATCATAAGCAATATTTTATTCTTTGACAAACCTTCCTGCTTGAAGAATTATCTATAATAACAAACAACTTACCTTGGCTTGAGTGAAGAATAATCCAAGTCTTGACGTCCATCTTCATCTTAGAGAAACCTTGAAAATTCATCAGTCTTGAAATCACAACTCAAAATGCATGAAGAATCATGACAAAAACTAGGCTACCATATTGATCATCAACAACTCTATCAACTCTGCCAACAAGCTAACTAGGTAGACACCATTAACCAAGCCACTCATAAGATCACCTTCCAAGCTGATTAAGCCTTAAGAATGACCATGCTCTGATACAAATTATTGAGAGTAGCTATTGAGAGGGGGGATTGAATCAATAGATAACCATGTACATTAAATTCTAGAACCCATTCATCATTCATTAATCTGATCTAGCAATATGAACATGAAATCTTAAACATCCAAATCATGAACAAGAGCATAAATCATTTGAACACATCATTTATGTCAGAAACCCTTTAGGGGAGAAAACCCACTCTCAAACTTGAGAACCAATAGATTATTGTCCTATAAAGATAATATAAACAAGAGACTTTAGACCAATTCCAACTGATCGAATAACATCCACCCCTTAATTTAATCCAACTCCAACTAGACCTTTAGCTAGCTCCAACTAGCAAGGAGGCTACAACCCCTAGGTGATTAAGCACCCACTCAACCACAATTGTTATGATGTCCACCACTATTATGATGTCATCTATACTTGATGATGACCTTCTCTTTCTCTAACACTTGAAATACTACTTCTCTTCTCAAGGTAGACACACTTACCTCATTCGCTCAACCAAGTCACCCATTAGACTATTAGGTCTGATGACTTGTTAGCTCATGAACATGATCAGTGAAATATGACTGATCCTCTTCACCCTCTGATGGTCCTCAATGACCCATATTTTCTCCGTGACTAATCTCTTCCCTTATTTTGAATACACTCTACTCTCACCTACACAAATAGGCTAATTTGACCCTATATATATATATATATATATATATATATATACACACACACACACATATATATCACTCCATCATCTAACCCATCTTGGTCAACCAAGATACTTCACATACTTGTTTTACCCTTAGAAAATATCCTCATACATGTCATCAATCCAACTCAAGCACTCCATATGTCATCCATACTTCAAAACAAGCTCAAAAACTAGTCATGATGAACATGACATCTAACACTTGTGCAAATACTTCCTTGCTCTTATAATGCTTTCATGTGATCCTCTAGAAACCTTATAAAATTTCCAATCACAAAAGTCATATTCTTCAATGGCCACTTTACTATTGGAAACCATTCTCACTGTCATGGGTTTTAATATCTTGTCTTACACAGACTAGTTATTTTTGTGATCTCCTTCTAGCAATTTTATAAGAACCATTAACACTTACACATAAGTGAACTAGGAGGGATAGGTCTTCAACTAAGACCCCAGACCATTTGTTCCATATATAAAAACCTAAAATCAAGCCTTAAAAATATTCTCAGTCTAATTGGATTTTATTCATTGTTTGGTCCATTTCCACTCTAGTGACTAGTTAACTTACTTGACTTACGTAATTGACATAGTAATTATTTCTTGCCAAAAAAACTCTATGGACTTCAAGAATAAATCTTGGCTTTCAAACTCCAACAACTATTATGCATTGACTCAGTCAACCTTGCCTGTAGCACTAAAATCTTTACAAACAAGCATATTTTTGTATCTTTTTCTCACTGCCTAACACACCATCACCACTTAGAGATGCCTATAGGATTCATGTATACCTTTCAATAGTCAAACTTGGTTAACCAATCCAATCTAGGTCCTTTCTATCAATATCTCTCCAATTGCTCCATCATGAGGGTTTATAAAAGGTTTCTGACTAGTTTACATTCTTAACAAATGTTCATAAAGCTCTATCCCTCAATCCACTACAAATTAATTAGAAAGGATTATTATTTATATATGCCACCTATCCCAAAAATCTTAGGTCCCCATGAAAAGTATACATTAACTAGTGAATGTTAAAACTTTCCTCTCGAGCTCAAAATGTACCATTCGATCCTCCTTTGAAGCTTTTAAACCATCTTTCTGACTTTGTAGCTCAATCTCTGACCCCAAACTTGATCAACATGATTGGAAAAACTTGCCTAACAATATCTCATGAAACAAAAATCTTAATAATCTTATAAAAACACTTTGACCCTTCACAAGGCCTCACAAACCCACCTAGGCCAACTAGGCTAATGGCCAAACTATCTTGCAGACCAATATCGACCTCTTACAAACCATATACCTGACCTCTTCAAATATTATACATGACCAACATGCATATGCCAAACATACTAAGCTCTATCAAGATGGATCTTCTTCATGACTATTCATAAGGACCTCGTCAGTCTACCTTGCCTATTAAGCCTAAAATCACCAAGCCAATTTACCTCTTGAAGGTACTTGGAAACCTATCCAATGAGCTCATAGCACCTTATATATCTTCAATTGACTTAATACAATCACTAAAATCACCTAATAAGAACATGAAATTCATACAACGCTTATCTCCATGTGCAACCATACATGATCAATCCCACAAGGCATAGGATGACTTGCACTCCACATAAAGACCATATGAGAAGACTTATCCTACTATGATCATACCAAGAATATATCAAATTATCTCTATCCAAGATTCATGCATATTAGACTAAGAGGACTCTCATACCACTTTATCATCACCAATGCCACTTGACATCAATGACAACACATCACTGCCACCAATCTTTCAACATCATATTTTGCCACTATTATCTCTATGTTATGATTTGGGTTTTACACTTTATATGTGGTAGAGGACCATTTAGTAATAGCATAGGAGATCACTAGGATTATTTTAGTAGAGGATCTTGTCAAGCCATGCAGTAGAGGAAGCTATCACATCCTAGTTATGTGTAGAGGATATTGATGGTTGTGCAATAGCAGTAGAATTATAAAACATGTGATCAATCAATTGTTCCAAGTAGATGCAGTTGTGGAACTTGAGTAGACTGATAAAGATGTATCAAAATTATTCAAAACTAAATAGCATTTTAGAGGATCAATATAAATTCTAATTGTGAAGTATCAATTTTTGAGACCATAGGATCAACTATAGAGATCTTCATAAAACAATATGAAGTACCAAATCTATTACTAGCTTTTGGTGGACCAAAAGCCTTCTTAGTAGGGAGGATTGATCTAAAGGTCAATTTATAAAAGTTTCTTGATTGGACCAAAAACTACACCATCATGTAGGTCCCATTGAGACCTTTCAAATGGTATGTGGAATGTAAAAAATAGAGCTTGTATTCTCTTTGTACAATTGGTCAAAGTTCTAGTCAAGTTGGTGAACATTGGTAAAAAAATGGTTAAACTATAGAAAATAACCATTATAGAAAAAATTTAAATTATTTCCATGGTTTATATCTGATTTAAATATTTTTGTTACATTTTAAGGTTTGAAAAATGGAGTCAATATGTGCAATTTATGCCTAGTCAAAGTTGTGGTCAAACTTGGTTAACAAGATGATGTGATAGAAACATGGACCAATTAAATCTTGGTACATGGAAAAATCAGCATGTGATATGTAGGAAAATTTGAAAGTGACACATGTCATAGGTATTGAGTCATTTAAAATATTTAAATATTAAAATGTGGAAATATTTCCACATGCACGATAAAGACATGTTTATCACCCCCTTTTATGTGGGATATGGATAAAGCAATAAAACATTGCCTATGGGATTCGAACCTTGACAAATTTGTAAAAATGATAAGTTCCCCAATATTGAACTAGTGGGTCTCAATAACTATATAACGTGCATGAAATTGTATTTGAAGCAATGTATTTTTTGTGAAGACAATGTAGGCTTAAGGACTAGTCTTCACTCTTCCTTAGTTTTGAGGTATTGAGAGGCATTTCTAGACTTCAGAGTAAACTAGATATTTTTTTTATAATGCAAGTAAGTTCCAACGATATGTGGATTATTTGGATTTGACACAATTTGTTTCAATTTTTAATGCCTCAAATTTAAGCATTGTAGATTGTGTAAAGTCCAATATAGAGACCAGTCTGCATATATTCTAAGTTTTGAAGCACTTGGAGAGATTTTCACTTATCGATGTAAACTAGGAATTTGTGATATACTCTAAGGAAATTTAAATGTTTTATTGAAATACCTATTATGATTTTTATAAGACCATTTTATATGTCTTTATTTAATACTTTTGGAAGAAAATCCACAGGATTGTGAGATTGTATTCTCAGAAAAGGATTGGAAGATCTGTTCATGGTCTGGAGCTTTCAAGATTTGAGATCTATTGCCAAAATTATAAGTATTCTAAGAATATTGATTTTAAAATCATGAGGTTAGTCCATGTACTCACTTTTCAAGGAAATGGATCGGTTCATACTATAAGTGAACCTAAAGATTTAGGCATTTGCCAAACTCCATGTTCAACTCTTGTGGAGTGTGTAGATATGCTTTTCATGGTGTGTATTTTATTTCATTTCATTTATTTTATATTATTTCTTTATGAAATAATTTTTTATATTTAATTAGTTTCTTATAAGGATCCAAGGTAAACATTGATTGTGCACTAAATTAGTGTAGAGTTTACAAATCAACTATGAGACTGAATTAATGAATGTTCTTAAAACATTGAAGAATGAGAAGAAGATTAACAAGAAGATGAAGTCTCAAATAAAGGAATATGAGGATAAATTCAGTGTATTTGAGGCAATAATTATTAAAGACACCAAGGAGCATGAATATATAATCAAGCATCTCAATTATCATTTGAAAATCATGTCTACAAGCTTGAAATCCAAAGAAGATGAATGTTTAATGTATGTAATTGAAAATGAGTTATTAAAAGATGAGTTAGAGAAGGTATCTAGTAAGATGAAGTCATTTATGAGATTTGAAAAGAGATCAAGTGATATATACAATGTTATGAGTGATCAAAAGTAGGAAAGTGGTAGAACTGGTCTTGGATACATAGAAGAACCAGAAAATGTAACTCAAGACAATATGAAGACTAATGTAAACTAGACCTTGAAGGTAAAAAAATAGTCAAGGAATGAAGATGCTAACAAAATGAAGACAAATTAGATCAAAAAACCAAATGCCATGAGGTATGCAAGTTTCAATGGTTAATTTTACATATGTAACCAGTTTGGGCACAAAGATAGAGAATGTAAAAGACCTATTATTAATGCGTTTGCATGGAACTATGATGGGGGTCATCAGTCAAAATATGATTCTTCTTCAAAAGGATTAGTTTGTTTCAATTATCTAAAGAATGGACATATTGTAAGATTTTATTATAATCAAGAAATATATGATAATCTTATTGCAAAAGGTATAGTGTGCTTGAACTATCAACTGAGAGCTCACATTGGTAGATTATTCAAGTAAAGGCCTACAATATATAATAGGTTTAAGCATACTCCTACAGTGTAAGAAAGAAGGTAAGTTAACTCATGAAAACCAAATCTTTTAATTGGAGTCACGATGAGTTTTAGGTCCAAGTAATCTATTTTCTATGGTGGAGAATGCTATAGAAGTTGGGCAATGCCAATATATCTCATTGTCTACTCATGTTATGAACGAAGAGACCAAGCTCAAGGATAAGAACAAGTTTCTAGTTGAGGCTAGTTATGAGGTGTGTTTGGATGCTAATGAGAAATATGTTGTGTGTGAGAAGGTTTTAATCTTGGTTCTTGTGTTATCAAGGTCTGAAGGTGATGTTATGAAATGTAAAAAGATACTTTAGTGATCAAGGTATGTCAAGATTCCATAGTTGCTCTCAATGTTGTATATCCTATCATAGAAGAAAAAGTGAGTGATGTAGAAAAGGAACATTTTGTCAAAGTTCAAACTAAGAAAAACAAGAAGAAGAAGTCTTATAGATATAAAAGGATTCCATTGGTTACTAAGGAGATGTGGGCCACTCCTAGCTTCACTTTGTTTAAGAGAATTATGGTATAGAAGAGGTATCTATCTATGCTTCTTAAGAGACTCCTTTCAATGGAGAAAAAAGTGTTGTTGTGGTGTTCTTCAGAAGGTCCTAAAAGGAAAGAGATGAGTGTTTCCAATTGAATTTGGTGTCTCAAAATGGGAAAAGTGATATAATGAGGTTAGAGAGATGTCATAAGGTGTTTTTCCTATGTATGTAGTGTCTACAGGATCATAATGGGTGTTTTGAGGTGGCATAATGAGAATGATAGAATTTCAATAAGAGTTTGGTTCTCAATAAGGTTTGTATACTTCTTTGTGATGTGTTCTAAGTGGTTTTGTGCTTTGGTGACCATGTTTGTGCCTTTTAGAGGTTTTTATGTGCTCCTGGGTCTATCTTTCTTAATGTAGATCAAAGCCATGGTATATGAAATCAAATTTCCCAATGGTGTGAATGATAAAATCTTGGTCCATAAATGTGTGATAGTTGTCTCAAGGTGTGCAAGAGTTTTCATAAGTTAGGCGTTGACCATAAGGAGGTTTGTTGACCTTGTTTATTTTGAGATTTTAGAGTTTTAGGCTATGCTAGAAAAGTGGTTTTTTTTATGATTTGAGGTTTGAGGCTTCCTAATAGGTTAAATGAGCCAAATGGGTTGTCAAATATATATTCATAGAGATTTTGAGGTTTGTGTTTTTTAATTATTCAATTTTTTGTCAAAATGTAGGCCTATTTGACTAGTAGATTTGTTAAGGAATTATGTTGTAAAGGAGGATCTAGGTGAAGAAAATTAATGTGATTTAGGAGGCATATGATAGTTATCCATATATGAAGTTTTAGGTATTGAACTTATGTCTACTAAAAATTTTAGGCTTTGCATGTTCCAGGTAAGGCTACACGGAGTCTAGACAGGCCTAATGTGAAGATTTGATGTTTTTTCTCAGTTTATAAAAAATAGAAAGGCATGAGTATTTCAAGGTGAGTTCTTAGGTTGATTTAGAACATGTTTTTTTTTGTGATTATCATAAAGTTTTGTTGGTAGTCCTTAAGGTGGCTTGAGAAAGAAGGCTAGTAAGCCTATGTGGTGGTTCTTGATGGTGTGAAAAAATATGAATATTCTCAAGAGATGAAATAGATCAAATTACTTAGGGGGATTCAATTTCAAATGTTTTTTTATGATTTACATTATATTTTAGTGATTTTGTGTGTCCTTTCTTCATTGGTTGTAGTGGTTGGTTGAAATGAGTGTTGGCATGTAACAAGAGCAAGTTGTTATGGAAAGAAGAGGTAGGCTTAAGGTAAGGGGGAATTTTAATAATAATTATAAATGCTTACTCTCCTGTTGGTAGTATTTTTAGGTCCTCAAGATCACTTTGTGCCCACTTTGTCATTCTATTAAAGGGGGAGAAGGTTCCTATAATGAGAGTGCTTGAAGAGAGAGAAAGATGGTGAGTTGTATGATGGGTGTTGACATCAATGACAAAGGGGGAGATTGTTGGAGATTTTTTATTAAATTCATTGAGGTTTCTAGGTGAGTGGATGAAATTTTTTTATAGTATACATGTCAATAACAAAGTGTTTAGTGTGCTTGTCCTAGTATGCTTGAACTAGGCTTAGTTGATCTTTAGTTTTGGCATGATTAAGGATGGATATTAAGTATTGAGAATCTGTGAGGAGTTCTATCATAGATCAAAGATGATTGAATATCTTGTAGAAGTGCATGGTATTCACCCAGTTCTTCATTATGTTGATCTTGGCATAGTTGGTTTTGTGACAAAAATATCTAAGTAGGCAATTTTTTGACATCACCATTACTATGTATGGATGAGTCAGGGGGAGTTGGTGATATGGGTGTGATTATATTAGTCCCAAGTTGCTATGGTCCAAGTTTTATATCATTCAATTGAGTGGGAAAAATATATAACTATGAAAATTTGTCTTCCTAGGTAGTTTGTAATATTTCTCATACTTAGCCAAATTTGTAAACGTGATCTAATGGTACACCCTTAATCACATCAGATATCTATAGCGAGAAATTAATCTAAGATTAATGTTTATGTTCAAGTAGATCTAAGTAATTATTTTGATGGCATTGTATTTCCACATGTGTTAAGGTTCTAGGAGTAGCTTGATATATGGATAGATTCCCCTATGAAAGAAGATCATATTGTATAAATTTTAGGACATGTGATTGAGCACAACTAAAATTATTAAGGTTTAAATTTGCCCTTCCACATAGATCGTAGAGGTTCCCATACTTAACCAAAATTTCAAAATGTAAAGATCAATACCAAATAAGGATCTAATGATGAACAGGGGTTTGTATAGATGTAGATCTATGATGTGTATTGAGTCAAAGAGGTCAAACTATCTAATGTTTAAGTTAGTTAAAGCCTAGGCTAATATCAAAGAAATCAATGAATCTTATTTTTCCAAATCATTAAGAAGTAATGAGATGATTATAAGTGATCGATGTTTAAAAGTAAACAAAGGTAAATACCGAGCTACTTCTAAGGAGATCAATGGTGCATATTTGGTTAAAATTATTAAGCAGCATGATATGAGGTCAAACCGATAGATGTTTAGAATAGTTAAAGATCAAGATACTTTCAAGGGAGATTGATGATGAATATTAGTTCATGATATGAGATGGAACAAGATGTTGTCAAAGTGTTCGATGCTTAATAGTGACCATTGGAATTTGAATATTCAAATTAATGAAGGAAATATAATGCTTAGTTTTTGAGCTATAACTTTTTATCAAAGATGAATTTATTCATGTAGTAAAAATAAAAGCTGTAGAGGACTTCAAGCCACATCTATTGAATCTAGTTATAAGGTATGAATGTTTCCATAGTTAAAGTTAGTAATCTCCAGAGTTGATTATGTGTTTGACAATGTTTTATAAGTGAGTTGAGAAGCATATTTAAGTTGTTCTAATGGTATTTAGATGTTTTAATGGAATTAAGCTATTGGAGACTATTTTAGACTCTAGGAGGATCATCTATATGGATTTTATATTTTTGAACAATCCATATTAAGTATGAAAAATTCTTATAAGCTGACTATTTACTCAATCATGGTGTTCTTGTGTAGAAGGCTAATGTTTGAGTAGATTGAGCATATGTAAAAGTGTGTAATGATGATTGTAATCATTTGAGGAGGTCTAAGAGGTCATGTGGAGTGGACCTATACATTTGGAAGTGGTCATGTGTTTCTAAATTTTTCAATGAAGTGCTAAATGGGTGAATATGTATCAATGAGACCTATAAGGGCTATTAAGGCCTAATTGAAAGGTGTAGCTACTTAAGTGTGATTCATCATTGTTATGACCAACCTATATGGATGGTATTGAGATATGTTATATGTATTAAGGGTTAATACAAGTATTATGGCCAAAATATAAGGTAATAATCATGATGGATCTATAAAACGTGAATTCAAAGGTCATGAATTCTAGACTTATAATAAGAGGTGTGTGTAAGAGTGGAGGAGAGAAGGAAAGAAAAAATGTGCCCAGTGGATGGGTTATAGAGCAGAGCAAGTTGATAAATTTTTATATGACCTATAGGTTATGTTTCTTAAGTCAAATATAGTTATCTTGTAGGTTTGAATATTGGGGAGAGAAGTGAATAGAAGAAAGATTTACAAGTCAGTGTGTGTCTATGAGGGAAGTTTGAGTGAAGAAGAAGAGAGATTGTGGAATGCCTATGTGAGGGATTTTATGAGATAGAGAGGGTGTTTTATAAGGGTTATAAAATAATAAGTCCATCATCAAAAGTGGTGATGTTCATATCATAGGTGTTGGGAGGGTTCTCAACATCATTTCAAAAGTGGTGATGTTCATATCATAGGTGTCAAGAGGGTTCTATACATCATTTCAAAAGTGGTGATGTTCATATCATAGGTGTCGAGAGGGTTCTCAACATCTAGGTTGAAAACACTTTACCATCCTAGGGGCAAGTGCTCCTTGTGGAACAAGTGTCTCACTGAAGTTTGGTCAGAAGGATTCAACCATCCTAGGGTAGGTGCTCCTTGTGAAAAAGGTGTTTCACTAAAGTTTGGTCAAAAAAACTTGACCATTTTAGGGGCGGGTACTTCTTGTGGAATAAGTGTTTCACTAAACTCTCATGTTTGCATACTTATTATAGGACAAGTAGTCCATTTATTTTCAAACTTGAGACTGGGCTTTATCATGCAAGAGGGTTTCTCACATATATCTTTTGTTGTGTGTGTAATCTTTCAATATCTATTTGTTCATGGCTATAAACATCTTGAAGGCTTCATTAATAGTTGTATTAAATGCTTAAGTGTTTGAAGGGCTTGGGAATTTAATTGGATTGTTTTCCACCACTGATTCACCCCCCTCTCAGTTGTTTATACCTCTAACAATATTTTTTTAACAAGCCTTCTAGTAAGGTCAAATGGATTTTTCTCTAATATGTTCAATTTCTTACTTTAAAAATCTTTGTCTCAACTTCTATGTCTTAATTTTATTAGGGTGATGTTATTCTTTGTCGCATCATTTGCACTTTTATTTCTATATTATTTTGACCTAGGAAATAAATGTGCCACGGTATCAGAGCTTATGGCTTCTATTGTTTATCTTTGAGCATTGTTTTTCATGGAATTAGAGGTGGAATAAAAAAATGTCTCCTAACCTCATTTGCAAGCCTTTCTTGGAGGAATCTCAGATTTTTTAAATCCATACCCTATATAGCATATTTTTTTTAACCTTATAAATCCTTCTTGTAGGTTTTTAAAGCTACTTTCAAGCAATATTACTTTGTTTGGATGCATTCTATTTTTTTAATTAAGATCAGTGCATTGAATTTATTCTTGTTAAGGAGTTTTGCCTTACCTAAGCATCTATCTTACTTGTGTTTGTTGTCTTACCTTCTTTCTAAGTTTTATTCCTATGGTCTCAATGTCATTATTTTTATTTTGCATAGTTCTTTTGAGTTTTTAATGCTCTCTCAAAGTATTAAGTCTTTCTATTGGTTTAAGGCATTACCCCAAGTCTGTGTTTTTAATTCAGTTTTGGATTATAGTTTCAATCTATTTATTATGTGCATTGAGTTATTTTCCATCCCATGCATTATATTTATTCACTACCACATCTGAGTTTTTTTAAACGTTTGCCAATTTTTCACTTTACTTCTAAGTTGCTCTCATTTCAACAGCTATGTGTGATGGCTTTAGTTTTTTTTGACATATTCTTTGCCAAGGTGGCATTCCTTTATTACGCCATTGTTTTTTCACTTTGTATGATTTATTATACCAATCATGACATTTCATATTATTTTTGTTGCTTACAATGTTGTCTCTTTATCCTCGCCTTTGAAAAATTTAAGCAATTTTAGGTCTGAGTCTTCCTTTTTTAACTGTCTTTCGTTATTGATCTTACATTTTTCATTGTTTTTTTTGTTTCACCATTTCATGAGACAATTTAATAGATAAATTGAAATATATGAAAATAAATGAAATAAAATATGGAGGTGCCATTTGGTTATTTTCACCAATCAACCTAGGCATCTTTTTTCTCTCTAATGTCTTATTTGCAGGCTCTAAGGACTTGTCTGTAGGATCAAAATCAAAGTTATTTTCTATTTTACCTTTATGAATTGAATAAAATTAATAGGTAAGGATTTTTATATACTTGTTTAACACCATTCATCATTGATTTTGCTTCCTAGTGTTCAGTTGTGTCAAAATTTATTTTTTCATAGAGCCTCAGGGGCACCATTTACCTCATGCCATTTTGTTACTATTATTTGTGCTTTGCTCATGTTCTGTTGATTTAATTTGTGTATGTTGATTCTATTTCCATATAGTACAGTTAAAATATATGCATATTGACTATTTTTTATCAATTTTTGTAAGCTTCAATAACATTTTCTTTTATTTAAGCTTAGCTGGCACTATTATCCAATTTTTTTTACTGTCATTGGGTAAGCACCTCTCATCCTCAGTATCAAATTTGGTGATCACATGAAGAGGTTTTTCAGACCTATATAGGGGCTCTCTCTGCATAGGCATCGACTGAGGATACCTCTTGTTGCTTACTTCTGTGAAGGCGAAGCCTAGTTAAGCTATTGGTGTTCTTTGATTGGTAAAGCATTGAGTCTTTTTTTTTATTTTGGATATATCCCATAAAATTATATTTAATGCAAATGCACTCATATTTCTTTCTTTTTCTAATTTTTAAAGAAGCTTCGTTGCATTCACATAAATTTAACTTTGAAATCTTTTCTTGCAACCAAAGGCTTTTGATAAGATCTTTTAGCTGCATGCATGTTTGTTTGTTTTTTGGAATTTAATTTTTTAAATTTCATTTCAAATGTACACTACAATTTTTTTTAGTCAAAGTAATTTATTTTTCTAAAATCTATTTGAAATTCTTTTAATACCATTCAAAATCAAAATTATTTTTTGTTCTTTAAAAGCATTTTTTTTTTTTTTTTTTTTTTACAAAGGAATTTTTTTATGGTTAAAATTCCTTTAACAAAGTCATTTTTTACTAATTTTATGTGGAATTATTTATTTTCAAGTTAATTAATTTTTTTTTTCATAAATATTATATATTGATTTAACTTAGAAACTCCTAATTTTTTTTCCAATTACAAAATAGATTTTAAACTAGTTAGTTCTTTTATTATTTAAGAAAGTTATGAAAATGATTTATTCTAAAAAAGATGAGATTAGTTATCTTAAACACTAAATTTCATCTCAAAATGATACTTTACATGCTTTACACATCGCTTTTATTGAACACACAACCACAATGCAATCTTTTATAGATGCTCTTCATGCAAAATTTAAGTCTGTTGCACAAGGAACTAATGTTAAAGAACCTCTTTATGCTTCTCAAACAACTAAAATGTCTTTGAATACTTATTTTACCAACCCAAGCTTAAAAATAATGTAGAATATTATTTATTTAGGTGGTGTGCTTGGTAAGTACACTGGTGGTATTCTTGAACTAGTTTTATTTACTTATAATGTGAAATGAAAAGTTTTTGGTTTTAATTATTTTATTTCTTCCAATGTAAATTTGACATCTTATTGTCTTCCATATCAAAGGATTTATAATGTAACTTATTTTTTTTATACTACTTCTAATGCTTATGCGTTAATTTAAAATGCCTAATTTTGTATGCATTATGGAAAACACAGGCATCAAATATCTAAATGTTGGAAATAACACCAATGCAAATATTATTGTAAATACATGCATGACACTTTATATTCTTAAAAAATGAATAAATCTTCTACCTCTAAGGGTAAAACTATTTGGATTCCTAAAGAAACTAAATCATATTGATACTTTGATATGTCTTACTGCGATAATTCTTTTTAATTTTTCATGCATAATATCTTTTTTAAGTGACACATATCATTTGTCTCTAATTTTATACTCCTACTATTTTTGTGCATTCATTTATTTTTTTTGAAATAAATATGCTTTGATTATGGTGACTAACTTTTTTGTGTGCAGGTATTTGCACTTTATTATGAAAGTTATCTTTGCTCCAATTTACCTAGTTGTACATCTAATTTTATTACATTATGTATGTAGATTGTATTTTTTAGCTACTTAAATTTAAATATTAGTGTTATATTATTTCTCTTACAATTTTTTGGATCATTACTCCTTCTTAATGGTCTTTGCTCCATTGTAGATCGACCATATTTCCTGAAGAAGATTCTTGATGATCACACTTTTTTCCTTACGACTTTAGGTTGCACCTTATCTTCTATCTCTTTCTAAAACTCTTTTAATTCCACTTGAATGATGTTTATATTAAGTGGGGATATTATTTAATTTTAACTCTTTCATTGTAAAGGGTTTCTCCACTTGTATAACCCCAAATTAAACTTAAGAGAGAGTGTTAGAGAATTAATATTATTTGGGTCCTTCCTAGGTTTATAGTGTTTTCCTAGGTTTTAGTTATGTGTGTATTTATTGTATAGATAAATACACTTTATTCCTACTAGAATAGTGAGTTTTGAAGTTAGATTTATAGGATGTAACAATAACAAATTTTGAAGTTAAAACTTAAAGGATGGGGCACATGTTTTTGTACGGAGTAGATGGTATTCAAGGCACATCTTAGTAAGGTATATCCAAGCCATATTGATGAATATTTTTTCTTCAAATCCAACAAATTATTTGATAATTTATGAATTATTAGATCTATTATAACCTATCTTTTACTTTTGAATATGTCTTCCTTTCAAATATCTAGCAATAATCATGTCATATTATATCTTGATAGTTTAATTTTGAACTTGATTCATATTTTTTGGCTGATTTTGACATAATAATAAACTCACTTCTAGTGTTTACTCATTTATAACGAAATGTTTTTATTTTACAAAGTAGGAAATGAATTATAAGGATTATTATGGACCAATTTATTATACGTAGATATGAATTATCTCATTGCTTCATGAGGATCATTTTTTTATTTTGTCATTTACACCAAGAGTGAATTTTCATATTCAACAGTTTTGAATATCTCTTCAAGTTTCATTCTCATTGTATTCCAATCTAGAGTATAACCAGGTTGCAAATGATTAAATGATTCCACTTCTCCTTCTTTGATAGTTTTATTGAATGACATGATTGACACATATTCATGTTCCACACTAAAAATAGTATAGGTGCAGGAAAATAGATTTATGTGTTCATCTAGCTGTTTTTATCCATTACATGTGAACTTAGGAAAAAAATATTGAACACTTAGGTAACTCATGAAGTTGATCACCTACAGCCATTGGTCCAATTTTTGGACATCAAGGTACTATTATGACTTCAATAACTCAAACATATATTTATATGGAGATTAATATACTAGGAATAGAAAATTTTATACTTAGTGTCGTACCAAATCTTCTTATCCTTTCTAGAGATAAATTTTTAAGCTAGACATTTCTTTAAATTCAATGAAGGAGTTTGAGACACCTTTACATGTAATGGATCTTGTGAATGTCTTTTAATTCAAGATGTCAGACTTATCTACAAAAGTGATTCTTTATCAATATATCACTTTTTGAGTAGGGAGAACACTTAACTTTATGAATTTTATGGATTAAAGAGTGATAATTTTTGGTGGTGAACATGATAATAAATTAAATATTCCTTGTGGTGGGAAATAAAAACTATTTGCAAAGTATGTGACACAAGGTAAAATATTTATGTTTTATAATAATGAAAGGGACAATATCCCCTCTATATTTTGAAGGGAAGGTTCCTTTTATTGAAAATGGAAAACTGAAATAAACTATTAAAAATATTTATACATATAATTTGATGTATTATTTTACTAATTTCTATCTTTAAAATAAAAATATAATACAAGGAACATAAATAGTCAAATATGAATAATAAAACACAAATATTATCCTATGTATAAAAAAATATATGTAAACTTAGATTGATAGTTTAACAATTCAACATGTATTTATTGAGGATTGAGAGTGATGTATTAAAGTTAAGAATAACACATCTAGAATTAAGAAAACAAGACAAACTTTTTTGTAATGTCTTTTGTATTCCCAATGAAAGAGTAAATAAAAAGTTTGATTCTTCTATTTTTTTTTTAAATAAAGGAAATCAATCAATGCTTGTAAAAATTGTATTTATCCTATTTATAGATGTATGAGAAAATTAATTGACTCTTTATGTGTCATAGTTTATTTTATATCCAAATTCATATTTAAAAATAAATAAAAGTATAAGTTTCCAAAAATATAATAAAATTAAGTTTAGAAAATAAAATAAACACCTCCTAATACTTTTTTCCTTTATTGAAATCTATTTTGGATGGAATTGGTCATGAAGTCATAGTTTCTCTAGAAATTTTTTCTATGTTGTGATAGTTTGAATATTATAATTTATTCATTAGTCTAAAAATTAAGTTTCCTATAGAAACCATTACAATTTTAAAATGTACATTCCATATGTTAGATATAAACATCATCATATTATGGACCTCAATCAAATTAGCTAGTTGAGAGTACATTTCCTCAAGAGATGCATGCATTTTTTATAGCATGTTCATGGATGTGACATTGCATATAACTTATTTTAATGTTTCCTATTTCTCAAAAAAAATTAATTCATTTTTTTATCTTGCTCATTGTGTGTTGGCTAAAACCATCTTCCTTGAGAAAATGACAATGTAAACTTACCACATTTTAGAAAGTTTTCATCTTCCTATCTCATATGATTTATGACTAATTATTTAAATTGTCAATTAATTTAATAAAAACCTCCATTTTTGAAGAATTTTTATCAAAAATATCAACCTTGATCAGTATCTCTTCACCAGTGGTTAGCATTTCTTCAATTTTTCTTTTCACACTTTCCCATAAAGTCAATTCTTTTTTATGGAATTGAGTTTATTGATCAACCTTGTTTTTTTATGAATGTATATTTTATTATAATATTTTAATATCATCAATATAATTCAAACTATATATAAACACTTACACAACCCAAACTTGAAGAGTCTTTCCATAGTTTTTATTTCTGCTTATGGTTGATATGCCCTCTCTAGTGATACTGATAACTTGAGTTGAGGTATATAATTTTTGAAATTCCAAAGCTTCCACAAGATTCAATGAATAATTTGTATAACCTATTAGCTATTAGACTTGATCTTTAAAATATTGTTTATTTAATTCATCTTCCTCGAACCTATTACCAATTACATTTATGGTCTCTTGGAAATTATTTACATCACTTTCCTGAGTGGATATTAAAATTGATGATTTGTCTTAGAGTACAGTCTATTTTCATCATATCTTCCTCATTGTTATCTACATTATGCTCAACAATCCTTATGAATTGAGCTCTAAAATAGGTCAGACATTAATTTTAAGGTAATTTGAGCCTTATTTATAAAAGGAGTCATGAGGATATTTCCCCTTGCATCAAAATAAATTAATTCTTCCTCAACCATTATCTTCTTCTTTGTTGCCAATGGTTTCATTCATTGGAAACTTGTGTCACTAAAACTTGATTTATGTATACCATAATCCATCATAATTAATGAAGGCGAAGGATTCTTTGGTTGGATATAATTTGTTAAAGGTGTTGTTTGAGGAGATGTTGAATAAAATTTAAATATTGACGCCAAATATGTAGGACGTAAAACAATACCAAAAAATATTAGTTGGCTCAATAGTTATGTGGTTTTATCAATCAACAAAAATGAATAACCACAAAGGTAAGAAGATGATAGTAGTTGAATTAATATTTTTTCCTACAACTTCCTTACTATAGAATAACCTTCCTCATATGTCTTACCCAAATATTTGGATTGATTTGGATCTCTCAAACCTCATCACATCCTATAATAGGTAATATCACAACTATTTGGATTGTTGCAAGAGCTTAGCTTCAAGGGATTCAAGTTTTATATATTCCTTAACCACCAAATGTAATTTTTTAATGAAAGATTTTCACTAAACCATTGCATTGATATTGCCAACACTATATTGGTTATAACTTTAAGATCCATCAAACTCTATGCAGACCAAATTATTATTGGTAGAGGAGGGGCTATGACCCTCTTACTATAAGATAGTTCAATAAACTCACTCACATTATCTACCAATTTTTTGGTACTCAAGTGTCAATGAGGGATTTGATCTTTCTTAAACTCAATTGACCCAAATCTTCTCTCAACAGTTCATATTCATATTTATAATCAACCCAATAGTACTGTAGATATGGTTTATAAACATAAGAGGAACCAATTTTGAGATGAGCTTTCACATATCCTTTATTTTTGAAAGAGGTTCTACTCATGTGAAGATGCATTTTAAGGTTGGTGATTGAGGACTCAATATTCTAAGCATATGTGGCATTATTTCATGTATAATTACTTAGGGTGATTTTAAATACAATGCCTTCTATGTGCTCTTTTCAACATCACTTGGGCACCTTGGAAAGCTTCTTGCACATTTCAATTAACATTAAAAAAAATTTCCAACCTTAGAAATCTCAAGGGGAAAACATTGAATGCGCCTACTCTAATATCAAAAAAAATTAGAGTTTAGTGAACTACCTCCCATATTTTGATATATGATTCAATGTCTCATCTTTAACTCATTTCCCCATAATATGTATCTAAGCCTATAAAATTTACATGGTAGAGGCATTATTCACCCATTTAAAATGTTTCTTTCTTTCTTTTATGGATAATTTTGAGTAGAATTCATGAACTTTAGTTTTTAGGAATGTGTTGGCCAACTAAATGAGATAAGTACACTATTTGAACTTCCAATTAATACACTAGTTATGAAGTGATTTAGAAAGTTATTGTTACTTCTATATTGGTAAGTTTTTATTGTAGGGGACCACTTATGATATTACCCAAGTCAATACATTATTTCTCACCACATGTGATGCTATTAGAGATGAAAATCCACTGATGAAATTCTATGGTTATATAATTACCTACCACTATGTTTAGAAGGATGACCATATATAACAACTCCTATTTAAATTATGTTCTATAAATTTTCTCTGAGACATTTGTAGGTCCTATTTTCTAGTGCTTTATCAACTCTTTGTTGATGGTATTGAGGTGTTTTTCTAGATTCTTGTCCCAAAAGTCTTCCCTAGTTTTTATGTTCATTCTTCCATAAGCTTCCTTTATGGGTGTCCTCAAATTCATACCCATGGAACTATCATCCAATTTAATCATCAAGGAAATGCCTTTTAATAATATTTCCCTAGTAGCCATGTCATAGTGTCAAGCACCTATCAATACCAAATCTAAACATTATATAGAGATAGGAAAACTAGTTACATCTAGTAGATTGTTTATTGGCAATAAAGTAGCCACGGGGACCATAGTGTAATATCCCTTCATATACCAAAACAAAAGCTCTGAATTGCTTATCTATATTTCTACAAAATATCTTCAAATAGATAAATAAATCACAGTATAATCTCTTATTTATTTGTTCATATGCTTACAATAGAGGACCTCTGTCAGGTATACAATGAATATTGAAAATACAGCCTTAATAGCCTGAGTATTCCACAAATTTGGGAAATAAATCTAGATCTGGTACATCTCGGCCTATTGTGTCAAACACATAGTCACCGGCGTCGGTCGATATACTGCCGACGTCGATCTCTGTCGGTCCTTCTCTGCTGACGTCGGTCTTCAATCGACCGATGTCAGTCACTAGGGATCTCTGTCTACCAAGGTCGATATTTGCGTGGATCTATACAAACCTATACGGACTTCGTACGGCTGCCAATAAAGCACAACCTGTCTGTTTTCAACCCTTGATCTGAAGATATATGGCTCTAATACAAAAGATCTCTATCTGTATAATTTATTGAATCAAAAACCTAATAAAATAAATACCTGGAAAGCTCTGTGACAACTTTTGTATGAAGTTACCTCTCAAATCTGTAAACCTCTGTGATAACTTTTGTATGAAGCTATCTCTCAATTTGGCAATAGATCAGCTGATATTTCATAGCCTCTGAATTGCACACACTGAAGAGTGGACGTTTTCCAATGCAGATGGAATCTTGGAACCCTTGGCTCAGTCTTCATAGAAGAATTCTTCAATATCAAAAATCAATAATCAATGCATAATTCCAACTCTCTCCCATGAGAAACCCTTATACCCTCCAAAGGTGTGCTTGCTAAATTTAGATTTCCTTAAATTAGACTTAGGGTTTCTTAAATTAGAATTAGGGTCTTAAAATTAGACCAAATAATTAATAATTAATAAAATTAGACCACATAATTAATATTTGATTAAATCAATCAAATATTAATATCTCCCTTAATTCATGTTTGAAAGAGCCCAAACGAAAACCAACTGGAAAAATTCTGCTAAACGAAGCCAAGCCAATCTCCATCAAGACCCTCTAACCATCCTATCAGCCTATGAGGGTCGCATAATAGGCTAACCATGAACTCAGAACATGTCAACTAAAAAGGGGACATGACAATCCGCCCCTCCTGAAATTGCTTGCCCTCAAGCAATCGCTGAATGATAAACCAATCAATCCACCTGGATGCCAAATGTAGTCATGATCTACCCTGCTATCAATCAATGCAAACTCCATGCCATGTCCATCCCAACTCTCATCTAATGGTGTCACATCATCCCTAGTACTAAGATAAGCACCCCAACATCCAATCCATAAACAAAAATCAGTAGTCAACTCAAGTAAACTCCTTACCTGAATAATATCTAGATCTGGATTATGAAGGCTAGAAATAGTCATATCATCATCTACCTGTGACCCGCCTGTAACAGAAAGCTGAGTCCCTACCACATGTGATAACTCCAAAACTGAACTCACCTCAAGACAAAGCTCATCCTCATATCTCTCCTGTGTTGGCGCTAATGTGCATTCGACAGAGCACTCTATCATGTCATGTCGTATAGGCATCTCCATCTGATGAAAAAACATATGTTTGAAGCTACTGCCCCATATTGCCTTAAGAATATGTGTCTTCCCATCAACATCAAAGTGAACCTCCATGTCCTTGAGATGAAGAGTGACTTCCTTAAATGAATGAAGCCACTTCATACCCAAGACTAAGTCTATATCCCCCATGTTCACCACATAATAATCAGCGTTGAACTCATAGTTGTTCAAGCGCAATGGGAGGTCTCTCATCATACGCTCACACCTAAGAGTGTGACCATCGGCTACCTTAACTCTAATGCCCTCAAAATCTTCAGTAGTGAGTCCAAACTTTTCCACAAATCTAACATCTATAAAATTATGTGTGGCTCCTGTATCAAGAAGGGTGATGACCTTCTGTCCTGCCAAAACTCCCCAGAGTCTAAATGACTCATCCGACTGAATGCTAGATAGGCGTGCCTCTTATATATGAAGCTCTAAATCTGCCTCTGCCTTAGGCTTTGAAGCCTCTGCCTCCTCTAAACTATCCTGCTATTTGGAATCTTCTGATTTCACATCCTCATAATACGCCCACATCACACGATTTGCTTTGCCCTTAGGCCTCAAAGGGCAATCGTGATGGATATCATATGGACCTTTGTAGTAGAAGCAAAGCTTCTTCCTGCGTAGATCATTAAGAGCCTCTCTATCCAACGGTGGTGCTGCTGGGTTGGCCTTTGAATCATTTTTAACACCTAATTTATCTATGTTAAAATCTAATCCCTCTCTATCTCCGTTGGAGCACTTATGGTCCCTGGATGAAGAAGTACCTCTAGAGTTAAATTTACTAGATGGGGCTGCCATCTCCATGCTACGTGCCTTCTTCATAGCTACCTATAATGAAGGAGGATCAAAGCCTTTGATCCAACCTCTCAACGGTTCTGTCAATCCCTCCATGAAGAGTACTACAAGTCGCCTCTCTGAAATGTCAGGAACCATCACTGATAACTTCTAGAAGTCACCAATGTAAGACTCTAGACTGCCACTTTGGCGCAACTGTGCCAACTCTCAAAAATAGGACTCTAGATCCCTCCTATCAAAACGCTCTACCAGCCTATCCACAAATTCCTAATAAGATGTGATCTGATCATGATGGAGTGTCACCATCCCATGGTGCCACCAATCGTGAGCTACTCCCTCAAGATGTAGTGTCGCATATCTGATAGCATCTTCCTCAGCCATTGGATGCAATGTGAGAAAGGTGTCTAACTTACTAATCCAGGCCTGCGCTATAACCTTGCCACTACCATCAAACATCATGAGTGTGAGCCTGCTCGTAGCATGCTTAAGATCATTGTTCTGGTGTCTAGGTCTCCTGTCCTGTCTAACCAATCTGTAGTGCTCTCTCCTTAGATTAACAAAATGATCAAAGGATGTCCTCTCTTGAACATGAGGAGGTAATAAGTCCCACTGATCATTTGCAGCCATGTAAAAATTTGCAAATGGGGAATCTCCTGCCTCCTCCTCTACTGGAACTTTTGGTTCCTCTTGAACAAACGTAGGACGTGTAGGTCTACCCATTGTCCTGGAATGGGTCAGCTGTGGTCTCTGATTAACAGTAGCACTCCTATTATCTCCTTGTTCCCCATTCTGTCTATCAAGTGCATTCATCCCCCTTATCATAGTAGTAAGTGCTTGTAGTGTTTGATTCATCTGCTGTTGGTCTATCATCATAGCATGGTGGAATTCTCTGCTGTCCTGATCAACATTATGTCAGTGGCCCCTGGGTGGGCTACCCTCACATCTGTCACTCATGATAAATGGTTGTTGTTCTAACAATTGGGTACCTTCAAGCAAGGCTCTACTGCGTGTGTTATACCTGTGTGATCCCAACTCTTATGGCTGCATAAGACTGTCAAACCCTCAGGATGGTAGGATTTAGCTCTGATACCACTGTAATGTCCCCTTCTGATACCAAAACCAAAGCTCTAATACCACTGTAATATCCCTTCAGATACCAAAACAAAAGCTCTGAATTGCTTATCTATATTTCTACAAAATATCTTCAAATAGATAAATAAATCACAGTATAATCTCTTATTTATTTGCTCATATGCTTACAATAGAGGACCTCTGTCAGGTATACAATTAATATTGAAAATATGGCCTTAATAGCCTGAGTATTCCACAAATATGGGAAATAAATTTGGATCTGGTACGTCTCAGCTTGCTGTGTCGAACACACAGTCACCGGCGTCGGTCGATATACTGCCGACGTCGATCTCTATCGGTCCTTCTCTGTCGACGTCGGTCTTCAGTCGACTGATGTCGGTCACTGGGGATCTCTGTCTACCGAGGTCGGTATCTGCGTCGATCTATATGGACCTGTATGGACTTTGTACGACTGCCAATAAAGTGCAACCTATCTGTTTTCAACCCCTAATCTGAAGATATATGGCTCTAATACAAAAGATCTCTATCTGTATAACTTATTGAATCAAAAAGCTAATAAAATAAATACCTGGAAAGCTCTGTGACAACTTCTGTATGAAGTTATCTCTCAAATCTGTAAACCTCTGTGATAACTTCTGTATGAAGCTATCTCTCAATTTGGCAATAGATCAATTGATATTTCACAGCCTCTGAATCGCACACACTGAAGAGTGGACGTTCTCTAATGTAGATGGAATCCTGGAACCCTTGGCTCAGTCTTCACAGAAGAATTCTTCAATATCAAAAATCAATAATCAATGCATAATTCCAACTCTCTCCCATGAGAAACCCTTATACCCTCCAAAGGTGTGCTTGCTGAATTTAGATTTCCTTAAATTAGACTTAGGGTTTCTTAAATTAGAATTAGGGTCTTAAAATTAGACCAATTCTTAAATTAGAATTAGGGTCTTAAAATTAGACCAAATAATTAATAATTAATTAAAATTAGACCACATAATTAATATTTGATTAAATCAATCAAATATTAATATCTCCCTTAATTCATGTTCAAAAGAGCCCGAATGAAAACCAACTGGAAAAATTTTGCTAAACGAAGCCAAGCCAATCTCCATCAAGACCCTCTAACCATCCTATTAGCCTACGAGGGTCGCATAATAGGCTAACCATGAACTCAGAACATGTCAACTAAAAAGGGGACATGACACATAGTTTTTTGTACATGATGCTATGAAACTCTTATAGGTATACATTCTTGATTTGAGATTCTATAATTTTTATAATATCATTCTCAAGCACTAACATCGATTCATAACCAATTATTTGAACTTCACTTTCATTGACTTGGTGATTCATAAGGCTAACTCGGTAAGAGAATGTAAATTCCCACACAAATCCAAAGGTAGGAAATATGTGTGTTGTGGATAAAAATTCATGATGGTCATGAAAAATAAAAATTTTTATGATAGATTGTCTTTCAAATTTTAACAACTGTTGACCAAAACACTGGTGGACTTAGGGTATTAAGATCTTCCATTATAGGGAAACATGCTCAAAACTTATTCAAATACTTCTAAAATTTGCACCAATTTAGAATACTCAAATAAATGAATATTTTGGTTGTCCTTACCTCGACTTCTGACTTCACAAATGGAATTGGCATAAGACTATAACTTTGATAGGTTGTGGGTACAGTGATTAAAGCAAGTTGTAACTTTTATCGAACTATGTATTGGCATGACATTTTGTCAAAAAATATATGGGTGAGAGCGCTAAATCCCCTCCATGCATGCATGTGGCACACCCACTTAAATGGGCTCTTTGTGCTTTATGGACACAACAAATGTAATTTCGTTGCTTGTTTTGACATGGCCAAGGATTCACATCTATTGCAGTTGCAGGGTTAGGCGATCTCAACAACGTGGATGCGATGAGCTTGGAGTTGCACCAATCGTCCTCTAACCAACATACTCACACCCGACACCCCCGGAAGGTCCGCCAAGCTCGACCTTCTAGGCACATGTATGCAATTTATTTTTATGAAAAAATTAAGTACATATATATTTTTATTTTTAAATTTAACACGTGTTGCAATTGAACATGTGTTTTGATGATAGAGTTTTATATTGATAGACAAATTTGATCATTAAAATTTTCAAGACAAAGCACACACTACAACATTTTATTTGATTAAAATCATATTTAAAGTCACCTTTAAATTATTTTAAAATCAAAATCTTTTGACAAAATAAAAATTCTCAAAATTATAAATTAACCTATTAAAATTAAATATATGACTTCACTCTGAGTTTAAATCTGACTTTAATGTATAACTTATACAAAGTCAACCTAATATTACCGTAAAAACTAACTAATGTCTTGATATTGGTAAGTGGTTCTTTTTTGACTATTTAAATAGGGGAAATCTTTGAAGACCCGTGGGGAGCAATACCACTTGAAGAGAAAAACAAACTAATATCACCAACCTCAAATATGACATTATGTAGACTTTAACGAATAACTTTATTTAATCTCTAATTTATATTTATCTATATATAAAAAATAATTACCAATTTTAATATAACGTATTTGGTTAAAGTTGTTTGAACTTTACTTTTTTATTATAGTTGCATCTGCATCATTATATCACCATAATTAATCATTATATGTAGGTCCCATGCCTCTGAACTCCCCCTATAACTTATCTGCCACATTAACATGCCTTTATTCGTATGCGCCATTCCTACATTAAATGATTCTGTTTTTTTTTGGAAGCACGGGTTCTGTCGATATCAGTTTGACGACTGCAGTTTGTCCGTGATCGAATGATCCGTCGGCGCGGCCGGCGCGAGTGGTTTCTCCACTCATGATTGATTATGATCGTGTGGCCTACCGACGAGTGTTTCATCAAATCAAACGAATTTTTTTCAAACCCAGTGGGGTCATCGAACGTACTTTCAAGGCATTGTAGTTTCTTTGAGGATCAAGGAGAAGACCATTCAGAGTGCCGATGTGGGAGAAATTGTGTGAGAGATCCTTCTTCAACACGTGGTCTGATGTGCCCTGCCAACAAGTGATTGGATAGCAGCTTTCAATTCCACCAACCGTTTGATGGAATTTCAATCTCGCAGAATGACGGAGGGGATACAAAGGATGATGGAGTACACCTCCCTGTAAACTGATGTATGAGAAGAATATTGGGGATTTGGAGGTTCCTCATAGACGGATCTATATCTCTTATTGTAGGATCTGTTGGGGTTTGGAAACCATGAATTCAGGTGGAGATTCGACTTTCAGGAAGCTATATCTCAAACGCCTTCTTGGGGCCCTTAATGGACTCAAAAAGCCCACAACCAGCAATCAAAGCAATGAAGAAGAAGTTGCATGCTCAAGTACCAACATAAAGCTGGCGGCGGATGTATCCCTTGCACTCGCTGCAAACCGCGCGGCCTGGAGTCGTGCCCTTCTGAACAGAATTTCCAGCGATGAAAAAAACAGGCCAGCTCTAAGAAAAATCCTAGGCACTAAACACTTCCGAGCTCTAATTGCACAGAGGGCCAGATACCAATCTCGATTGATATTGCAGTCAAAGCTTACAAAATTCCGTATGAAGCAGCACAAGAATTCTGGTCCATTGAGGAGTAGCAGACATAGTTTATCATTATACAGATTTCTGCGCTGTAAGAGAATGGATCCTGCAAACTCATATCATGCAAGGCTGGTTAGTAAGCGTACAAGAAAGCTGAAAAGGGTGGTTCCAGGTGGGATATCAATGAACACGACCTGTTTGCTGAAAGAAACAGCAGATTACATCACATCTCTTGCAACACAGGTAGAGGTCATGCAATCTCTACTCAATTCTGTAAATACTAACCAATCCCCACTTTGATTTTCTGTTTATAGATAGGTATAGATAATTGCTCTTTCCTTCGTGCGACAATTTTTATTTGTTCTTCAAAGCATTCAAAAATGCCAATTTTACTGGCAACGTCTGGAGGTTATCCATCAATTTAGGAGAAATTTGCATGTACCTGATTTGCTTACAATGTAAGCAGTAAAGAATGGCTTTTATAAGTAATGTCTCATTTTCTATACAAATTCCCCGTCCAAGCAATATTTCCTTGTCACCCTTATTTTTTTATCCTTCAGTTATGGCTGATTCAGATTTCCGAAGATGGGTTTCTTCTCCAGTGGAAATCTGAGTGATGCAGAAATATATTCAAAGAACACCCAGTTTTCTTAAGATAAACGAATGTAACTCCTGAGTGTAACTTTGCTAGTTGATGAGGAATTGCATGATCTCTCTCTTTTTTTAAATCAGTTGCTAAACTATTTCGTTACTCTCGGCCTACACTATTATGCTCTAAACAAAGAATGGTAAAATTTGGGTAACGATGCCCATATAAACAAACGGATCAGCTTTACCTCTGCTGCCAAAGCGCTTCAGTCTATGTTGCTTCATCGCCCTGTAAAACTTACGCGTGAAAAAGGGGGAGAAGGAGATGTCGGGATTGTCGAAGGTTTTACGGATATGCCCCTCATAGCCAGATGTCGTCTGCTAAGAATTTCTAGATTACCATACCCAATGGTACTCTTTTGCAGATCCTATGCACGCCTCAGAACCCTTGTCCTCCTCGCTGAAAGTCGTTCTTCACTTGCCGCTCCTTTTCCGTTCTCCATTGATTAGATTGTTGTTCCGCTGATTTCAAATTTTATGATTCATTAGGGAAGAGGTATTTGTCATTCGATGGAGGGTAATAACTTATTAACACCTGCGAAAACTCTGAAACAAAGAAGCGGGAAGAGCCCTTCCAATAAGCAATAAAGATCTTTTAGAATGTTGAGGGATGGATCCCAGAAAGGTTGTTTAAAAAACAGCTTCAAATCTATATCTCATATTTAGTTTTTGTTTAAGAACAGTTTTTATCTAAGAAACCAAGACTCCAAATGACAATTTCAAATTCACATCTCATAATTAATTATAATTTCTGAACAATTTTTATCTAAGAAACTAAGATTCCACAAAACAACTTCAAATCCATATCTCATATTTACTTTTTCTCTGAGAACAGTTTTTTTCTAAGAAACTAAGATTCCTTAAAAAAAGGTCACTTAAAAAAAAAAATTCAAAAAATTTCAAAATCTTTTGCTTTATTGTAGCATTGGGTCATTCAAGTGGCTTTTTTGTCCTATTCAAGATTTATTCAATTACTTGTTCAATTGTGGACTCCAAATAAAATTGGATATGGCTTAAAATATGGGGTCTCAAGGAGAATATGTATTTTTTATATTTAATGTGTATGCTCCCTTAAGCCCGATTGCAAAACGGATAATGTGGTAAGAAATCTCTTCATATTTGAAATCTTTTCAAGATGAACAAATTATGTTAGTTGGTGATGTCAACATTATCTTTATAAAACATGAAAAAGATGTGTGATTTAGAGAATTAGTTAATCCCAATTAGACTTCATTTAATTTGTCAGTGATAATAATCTTTGGGACAATCAGCTTGAATCTAGGTCCTTTATTTTGACCAACATAAGAGTTATTTTTGATAACATTATTGAATAAATTGACAAATTTTTGTTCTCTACTCAATGGTTAAATAAAAACTGGATCCTTCAATCAGAAATTATAAAAGTTTCAGGGTTTAACCATTTGCCTATATCCCTCATTATCAAAAGAGAATGTTCTCCAAATTGCATTCCCTTTTAACTCGAAGTAATGTGGCTAAAAAATTAAAATCTAATGGACCTAGTGATAGAGTGGTGGAAGGAACCAACCCCTAGAGGTGGTACGAGGATGTTTATTACAATTCATAAGCTGAAAAATATTAAGCATCACCTTTGAAAATGGAACAAGGAAGTGTTTGGGAACATCTTTAGGGAAAAATCCATCATTGAATGTGATATTCATATCCTTCAAGACCGAGTGCAGAGGATTGGTCATGATAGGACCTCATTTCTTATGTAAAAAGAGATAAGTGCTACACTATACTCAATTTAAGTAAAATAGAAGAATTTATGGAAACAGGTATCAATAGAGCATTGGATTAAGGAAGAAGATCAAAACACAAAATTATTTCCCCAATCTTACCTATCTACTCATAAATTTTACAAAATATCAAAATTCAAAAACTAGCAACAATACTCTTACTAAAGATTAGGATGTGATTAAAAATAAGCTAATCCATTTTTTTTGAAAAATTCCTCACGGATTCCTCCCCATATTTTAATTTGGATCAACAAAAAATTATAAATATTATTCTAAGAATTGTCACTAATTATCAAAAAAAATTATTTAATGACACCTTTCTCAAAGGAAGAAATCTAGACTATGCTTTAGAGCATCTTAAATTATAAATCCCAAGGCTTTGATGGATTCCCTTTGAGATTTTCATATTTATTTAAGTAAATTTTTAATAAGGATATTCTCAAAACTGCTAATGAATTCACATCTTTAATAAAAATTCCAAAGGATTTTATGTGCACCATTTTAGCTCTAATCCTCAAGAAAGCTAACACAGATTCCTTAGGGAGATTTAGACCTCTAGCTCTTTATAATACCATATACAACATTATTTTAGAATCCTTAGATAATCATCTTCAAATCCTCGTTCCCCTTCTTATTTCAAAATAACAAGATGGTTTTGTCTAGAAAATATAAAATTTAGATGGAGTTGTTATTTTGCATGAGCTAATTTACTCTACAAAATCAAATAAGGATGTGACCATGATCATAAAAATTGATATTAGCAAAGCTTATGATACGGTAAACTGTAAATTTATTTTTGAAATCATTAATAACTTTGGGTTCTCAGAGGCTTAGTGTGATTGGATGAAGTCTTCCATCTCCACTTCTATGTTTTTAGTTTTGGTAAATGGTGTTTGTGTTGGTTTTTTCAAAGCTCTAAGAGATATTGATTAGGAAGATTCTATCACAACCTAGTTCTACATCATCATGGAAAATGCCCTAGGTTGAGCCTTCTCAAAGGAAAAATCACTAAATGTGATTAACAACGTCTAAATTATTGAGAATTTTAACTTCTATCATGGATAGTTTGTATATGATACAAATTTGGTAAAATCTACTCATGTTTGGGAAGTAATAATGTTGAATAAAATTTTATATTTGTAGCAATGTGTTTTGATTCAAGAGGATAAACTTATGATATATACCATTTTCCTCCTCCACACTTCATCCCATAAATAAAATAAGATAAAATATATTTTTGCCTTTTTATTAGTTTCTCTTAATAGAAAATACTCAAAAATCCCCATTTTATATGGTTAGTAAAAAAAAAAAAGTGGAAAATATGAGAAAAAATCTTCTAGAATAAATTGGATTCTTGGAATGAAAATTTTCTCTATTGGGAGGAAAATTTTAATTAATTCAAGTTGTTCTCTAATTAATAATAGTGTAAATGATGTCAGTATCAAAAGCTCAAGTTTATGTTAAATAAAAAATAGCTATCATTATGAAAATATTTTTGTCGAATGGTCCTTCTAAGCTAAATAAAAATGATTTAATGGAATGAGAAGAGGTGCACTTGCCTCAATAAAAATGTGGGGTAAGAATCATAAATTTGGTAAATATGAATGAAGCTATGGGAGTAAATCTTCTATACATAATCTATCATGACAAAGATAACACTTGAAACATCATACTTTAAATAAAGTATCTTGATAACATAGATGATATTACTTGCCTTTTTTCAACAGAGTAATGGATGTGTCAGTTTCACATCTAGAGTTTCCTTTGTGAAGGAAGAGATATTATCTATAACTACCTCTAGTAGGATATTAAAAATGTCATATCTATTAACTTCTATAAGCATACTTGGTCTAGTGTGGCCATCTCTACAACCATCCCTTCTTCAGCATTTTAGAAGAGCAATTTCAAAACCATTGAGGAACACTTATTTACAATTATTGGGTTGAAACCCAGAGTGTTTTAGGCCATTAGATAATATGGAAGAATCCAAATCCATCTACAATTAACAACTCCTCTGATCTTATTATTTCAAGTTTTAAATTCTTCTTGAATTCTCTCCATATTAGTAGCTTAGAAGAGATTAATAGATTAAAATGGAATTAAGATCCTTTTGGCATGTTTTGGGTGAAACAAAGCTATAAAAATTTAATCTCTCATATCAGTCCTCTAATCTGGCCAATGGAAAAAGTATGGATCCCTTGAGAACTTTGTAAAGCTCAAATAAATGTGTGGATTATCATGATTATTATAAATGTATTTTGGGACATACTTCAAAAAATTAGTTTTTAAGAGCCATCTTGATGCATCTTCTATAAATATAACTCTGAAACCCTAATCTAAGACATTCTTCATTATAATATTTCCTAGAGAATTTGGTTAGCATCTAGTTATATTCTTGAACTTTTTATTATCATTAGCTGTATAGACGAATGAAGGGGTAAATTTATAGTTATTTAGGATATGACATCATATCTGATAATCTAAATATTATGGAAAGAAATAAACAATAAATTATATGGGAATTTACCCCTCCTTGAATAAATCCTTATTCTTAAAATTGAGGCACTTATTTAAAAGGTTTTCAAGGCTAAAGTTTCACCTCCCTAAAAGAATATCACTAGAGGGAATTTTTACATTCTATTAAAATGGAATTAGTTGAAAAATAACATAAACCTCCCTACTCAAATAAATAAAATCTTAATGGCATTTTAGAAGCATTAGAGGGATAATCATGTCAATCTAAATTTTGATGGGCATCCAAAAGAATCCCAATCATTCTAGTGGTGGAGAAATATTTATAGATAATCTGAGACAAGTTTTTTAATATTATTCCTTCAACATTAATTGGTATATAAGTAATTCAATTTAATCACTAAGTCTTCTCAAAGGTTTGAGAATCTCTATTGAATCTAATATCAGGAAGATATTGTTTGGAAAATCATTCTCTCTTAATTAACAATGTTGTAACATCAAAAATATATTATCAACGGAAGCGCATTATATCATATAGTGTATCCTTCATGTCATTCATTTATTTTAGGATACTTAGTTCTCTAAAAATTATTATAAGAATAACTCTCAACTGGATTTTTTGGATATATTTTGATCTCTTCACTTTCCTCTAACTGAAGATTGGCACTGTGAAGGCTCCCCTGTATATGAAGTTTGAAGAGAGTTAACTATAATATATTTGACCTTATTTAAATTTCTCATTCTATCAATTATTCACCAAAATATCTACTAATCTACCTTACATATAATTTATAGTTGTGTAAGTTTTTCCTCCCTATTTTGATTTCTTGGTGAAATTATGTTGGAGTAGATCAGAGTATCCTTGGTTTTTATCTTTGGTTCATTAACCATAAGTTTTTCCCAAGTTTAGGTCTTGGTTTTAGTAATTCTATGTTTTTTTTGATGTATTTATCCAAGCCTACTATTAGAAGATTTTTTTTACTTTCCCTAAGTTGATCCATGATGGTGCTTCCTTGTTGCACTATTGAATTGTTCTGGGATAGGATTTTAATTATTATCTTATGGGCTCTTTTGTGAATATTTTGGGCTTCTGCTCATTGGTATCCTCCCTTATTTTTGGCTAGTTGGTTTTATGTTTGCTTGGATTTTTAGTTTTATGCCTATTTGCTTTTGTTCTACTAGAGATATCTTTTATCTTTCTTGATTTAAGTTGCTAGGCAGATCCTTTGTAACACTAATTAATGGTTTCTTTTACATTCTTATTATCTACCAAAAATAGGATTGAGTGATTATTCCCCTTCATTCAGATCACATTTTTCAAGAATCATTTCTACTGGGTATCGACTTTAGTTAATAGTTGATGGTCATATGAGTGTATTTAAGATATTTTACAATGATTTTTTTTAATTCTTGGTTTTTTTAGTATTATTATTTTTTAATAATGATATGAAGGGAAAAATTTAGGAACTCCAAATATATATTGAATATTTTGTGTTTCCTTAATTAAGGTTTAATTATCCTAAATTTTGAAATGTAATTTTGATTGTATTATTAGTCAAAACATTAAATTTAATGCTCAACCCTATCTGTCATATTTTTTATGATGATGCTTATCTATTTAATATTTCAATTCAAATCAAGTAATATAGTTCATATTATAAGAAGGAAATATTATAATTGACATGTATTTTAATTTTATTCCTTTATTATTTTTATGGTTTATCCAAAATTTCACCTTGTATTATTAAATATATTCAATCTATCTATCTGTCTATCTATCTATCTATATACATGAGAAAAAATTAAATATAGTCATATAACCATCATATTTATCCATTATATAACCATTACAAAAACCTTAATCACTTGGTGTGTTGACCACTAAACTTAATCCCTATCTATATAAGTAGAATAAAGTAATACTCACATTGTTCATCATTATCATAGTGATAATTTATATAATATAGGGAATAAGAGTAATTTATTAGGAATGGATTGATACTCAAGACTTGGGAAGGTAATTTATAGAAAATGAATAATAGGTTATGTAATTTATCATTTCAATGTCAATAAACATTAGATTTTAAGATTATGGTGGTATTATGTACAATTTTTTATCTCAATGTTTTAGATCAACATCTATGATCCTTCATGAGAGAAAATATTTATAATTCTAAAACTAAGTTTATGAAATGGTAAATATAGTATAAGCCTTTGTATTTTTTCAAGTCTTGAATGTGATTTAATGTTTTTTAGTTTATTTTATTTGGAGGCATGAAGTAGATAAATAAAATTTAATAAACTCACACATATGTGGAGTGAATTTATTAATGTAAGGATTGAAATTTCATAATGTGATTAGATATGGAGGGAAAAAAACATATTTGACAACAAAGATAATGCTTGTATTGAACATAACATTTGACATGGAAAATTTGTTATTTTTATGTAGAGAATTATTTAAATGTTTAGTAAATTGTTTTCTTATAGGTGGAAAATATTTTATTGAGACACTATGAGTTCATGGTTTTTATGATTTCAAGGTTGAAAATTTTGAAAAAAATATAGTAAATAAAACTAGTGCTCTTAAAAAAATGAAACATAAAAACTAATGAAAATGATAATATGTAAGGAAAAATATCTAAGTGAAGGTATGAGATTATACGATATAAATATAATCATGTTAATGATATTACTAAATTGATTAAAATATTCATGTAATTTATGACCTGGGTTTCTAGCAAATTTATTTTCATTGCAAAAATAAAATTCACCTCATCGTGAATGTAAATAAATTCTTATAGGACATTATAATTATTGATTATCCATAACTATCACTCTTTACACTGAGTGCTAGAGAAAGAAGTAACAAGAAAAAAGCTCACATGCACAGTAAAATTGGAATTCATGTAATGTTCCTTCATAAAGTAATTACCAGTTTTAGGCCATCATGTTATAATCTCATCGATATTTTGATGACTAGGAAGTTGATATCTCTGTTATCCTATCCAAATTTAACCATCAAATGTCCTTTATAAAGTTTTCATCTTCAAGAGGCATAGGGGACTTGTTCGTGGCAAATTACAGTCTTCTTTCTCAATGGTAACCTAAGCTAAGAATAATTAGTGGAAGCCTTGGATTAAAAATCATGGACAAAAATGAATGAAAATCACTAACCTATGTAAATAAGAAATGGATATAAAAGGGAAAAGATTTTATTAACCAAATTGGCCTTAATTTATGGAATTATTAATTTTACTAAGAATTATTGATGTTGGTTTTATGCACACCCAAGAAACCTTTTGAGGTAGCCTCTAACATTTTAAAATCTCATTGGAGGTGAAATCAACTCTTAGTCACAAGTTACAAGATATTGGGTTTTATAGTAATGTATGGTGGAATGGTAGATACCAAAGCAACTGTTAAGTTGGATGGTTTGGATATGGATCTAAATCCTAGATCTAGTTTAGGTGTATGATGATAGATTTAGTATAAAGTGGGTATGAATCAAATAAATTGAAAATAGAGGGAAGGGTATGACATAACATAGAATATATAGTAGAGAGCATAGATTATTTCTAAATTGATTTAGAATAAGGACAAGCACCATAGACTAATGATTGAAGCTTGTTACTTTTTCACATAGAACTAACAAACATGGTAATCAAGTCTTAGGGATAAAATGTAATTAACTAAAAATGATGACCTAAATGTTGTTGTTACTAATAATACTATTATATATCCTAATAAAATATTATAGCTAATAATCATAAAGCACCATTGACTAACTATAGCTCCATCCTAGAAGTTGCATCAAAATGGTCTTTCTACACAAATATAAAGATTATCTTAGATACCCTGTTGTACGAAATTAAGATTTATCAACCTAAAATGTCTACTGCACATTCTTAATTAAAATAATCTTACTATTTATCTAAAATCTACTTGAAATTGATATATGACATATCAATAAACCAAACTATGAGTTTATAAAACACATAATCAATAGAACACAAAAATGAAAGAGAAACTCATACAACATAAACTTGTAAAATAACCCAATGGATTTATTATATATATTAAATGTCAAAATTTATCCTTCATTAGAAATGCATGATATACTTATATATATAAGCTTGGGATAGGAATGCCTCATCTCTGAATCCATGCTCAAAATTTCACCACCATTAGGACATCTCACTAAGAGTCTTGTATCGCATACATGGTCACCCAGTCATTCATGAGAGACAAAAATTGTTATAAACCAAACTATGCTATAATCAACTAATGTATTTATAAAGGAAAAATATATGAGAAGGTATTTATATTTATTGGCACTTGATCTTTGGTAGTAGTTTTTGTTGTAACTGGAGTTACAACTATGGTTTGAGAAGTAGTTACAATTAAAACAATCAATGGAGGTAATGCATCTAGGGATGTTTATCTTCCCACATAGATTCTCAAATATAAAGCATGGCTTGTGTAAAATTCCATCTCAAGTTACTCAAAATCTAACATAGGTCTTTTGAAGAGTTGGGGGAATCTATCCATAAATTTTTCATATGTTTTTAATACAGCCCCAAGATCCACATAAATAATCTCTATGCTAAGGAACCTAATATAAAAATTTACAAACTATAATAACTTATCTTGTGTCTTCTATACTATGCCCTGGACCTCTACCTTGAAATCATTTATTATTGTGTGAAGAAGGTCTTGAGAGAGGGCCTCAGGGATCAATTCCTTGCTTTGGTTAATTACACCATTTATTCTCATCTCCCATAAATTTGGTATTGTCCTATTATTCATAGATGATGAGCTGTAGAACTAGGTTTTGTATCTCTTCATGCCACTTAATAAAATGATATCTCTTAGTAGTTACATAGTTCAAGGTCCATGTTGTATTTGGAGTAGTTATTAAGTTCAAGTGGTCACAAGCCTTATTTTGGCCTACTTGGATTAATAAATGGAGTATGTCTTTAATTTTATTCATATTATCAATAAGGGGGTATACATATACTCACTTGGGTTTTGACTTCCTCTTTTCATTTATTATTAACAGGGTAATGTCATACAACTTTTTGTCTAATCCTTGTAGATTGTCTAAAATGTCTTTTGGACACTATATGGTACTTTTTTATTATAGTGCCTCCATGGCTTGATCAAAGCCTCCAAAAATTTCCTTTATTACTCCCCCTACATAGTATACAAAAGTGTATAGGTCTTAAATGTAATTGACAATATCAGAGTGGAGCATTTTTATTATCATGGTTAAAGAGAAAACATATTCTCTTTGCTCTAATTCAACCTTATGTCCATCTACCATGATTTTAATTTTGACCTTCCTCATAGTCTTAGTTTATCTATCAAAATGAGACTTGACTATTGGATACTGAAAAATAACTAGGTCCTACTTGCCTTCTTCTACTTATTGCATTTTTTGGATCCATTCAGGAACGTTCATAGTAATTGGTTATTGTGAATATTTTATATCCTCTATAGGATTGGTATATGGGGTTTATATTAGGGGAATCATAGTCTTGGGATGATATTTTTTTAGTTGAGGTAAAGGGGGAATATATCTCCTTCATCGACCTTCTTGAGGGCCAATGTGTCAATTACTAGTTTCCCTTTCCTTGACCCCTTCTATGTTGCAATGGTTATAAACTTTATTTGGGTTGCATAACCAATTGCTAGGCCCAATTGATTGGATGATTGGGATGGAATAAATTGGGAATATAAAATGGTGTTAGAGAACAAATATTCAAAATGCACCTTTTTATTGAGTCTAGAGGACTTAGGGTTTGAGGATGTAAAGAATTAATAAGTAGTAGGGGTATTGAACAAATTTTATAAATAGTCCATTATACAAGGTAAATCAAACCCTAAAAAGGATTTTTTAAGGTTGGTTTGAGGGAAAAATAGTCTTAATTATATGGGTTAGGAGTGGGGATTGAAAATTTGAGATTAAAATTGCCTAGGCCTTATTTGTATCACTTCAAGAGTCCAAAACATAAGGAATGGCCACTACAGTAGTAGTTTCAATAGTAGGTGAGGAAAAAAAACTTATGCACTTACCATTTATGTAGTGGAAATCAAGGAAACTATTTTTGGATATGTCAATGTTGTCCTAAGAGGTACAGAGGGTTGAAATAGATTTGTTAATTTGCATTATATATAGTATATAGATTTATACTCTGCTTCATCTCCTTTGTCTCCATCTAGGTCCTAAAGTAATTCAATTGAGATTGAACTAACCTCTAAAATCTTGATATCACTTAATTGATCCCTTGCTAGTAGTCATTCATCCTTGGGATCACTTTTTATGGTCTCACTAACAATTTTAGACAATTATGTCTCTATTTTATCTTCCCATTCCTCTTTGGTGGACCACTGCTTTTGATTATCTAGAAAATTCAGGGGTTATGCTACTTTATAACGTTTTCTTCTATCCAATACTTCCATTGAATTTTCCTGTGAGGTTTTTTTTATTAGATTACCTTAAGGATAAATTAAAGGTGTACTCTACCTTTTTTTGTATACAAGTGTGCCTAATAGGAGTATAAATTGACATTGTAAAGGGTAAAATAATAGAAGGAAAGTTTTATGGAATAAGAAGTGGTGATGAGGTGAGAGAAGTAGTGGTTTCTAGGGGTGAATGTGGTGAAGTGGATACTTATCTAGGGAAAAAATATATTAATGGAGGTGGTGGAGTAATGGTTTAAATTAGGGATATGAGTGGATGAATAGAAATATGAGGATGGAAGGATATGATACTTACTTGTATTATTTTGAGTGGATCAAATGGAAACATAAAAAATGATCCACTAGACTAAGTTACATTTGTGGGTCCTTATGTACTAGTAGTTAGTTGAGGAGAGAAAGACATTATGGTGGTTTTTATAATGGTAACCACTAGGATGGGATGTTAAGGAGGCCCATGGTTGATTCCCTATCCACTTCTCATAAGTTCTTGTTTGGATGGACCAATCTATGGGAGGGATACTCAAGGAGATTTTTTAACCCAATGCTCCTTAATTCTCCTAGTCTCCTCCTCAATGGTCTCTATATGATATTGTATATGCTTAGCTACCACTATGGACATATTCACTTTATTCACTCTTGTGTGGATTTTTATATAATTCAAAGCATTCATGAATACTTCATCACATGGATATGATAGTGGTCATAGTTAATTTTTAACTTTCTCATAACTCTATTAAGGTGTTTCTTGACCCTTTTTCTTGGATCCCATTATCTTTAGAGTACCCACTTGAAATCATAGTGTGTTTTAATCTTGCCCATTGGATGAGAATACTCCTTATGGTCTATTGGATTTTATCGATGCTAATGGGGGGTGGGTATAAAAATCCATGTTAAGAATTTATCAATGGAATATCTAAAAGATTAGATAGTTAAGATGCAATTTCTTAATTTACCACACCATCTAGGACTAATCACAATAGATACATATGAGGATACTTACCACCATATATTCTAATGGAAGTGTCGTATAGATAGAGCCAATAGTCATCAATTTTTTCAATAGTTCTTTAGAATTGATCATAAATTTTGTGCTTATCCTTACCATAAATGGCTTGGTATTACATTGGGCACAAGGTCTCAGTCAGTCTAGTCATATTCATTCTATATTTGTGTATATGAAGAAAATTGAATTCATCACAAATTTAGTTTTTTGGATATCCAAATGATGGATTATAGGATCCCTTAAAATTTGAGTGAACAGCCCTTGTTATGGCATCTATTGGATAAGACATTATATAAAATTTTATGTTTGGTATATTTACTGAGATGAGAATTTGGCTAATCAAATTAGCACTAATGATCTCACCAATATCTAAGTTCTTGGTGGAAGTGAGGATAATGTCCAATCAGGGAATCAAAACCTCGATGATGTACATTATGCTATGGAAACCATAAATTTGTTCTAAAAAGGTCATATAAATCCTAATTTAAGGCCTAAATATGATGGTGGGGATAGCAAAAAGTAGTCCCATGACTCTGAAGGTACTAGGGTCAACTGCCTATTCTCATAACTTGCTAGTTGCATTGTTTGCATACATCCATGAGTTGACTATCACTTGATTGTATGGAATTTTAGGGAGGGGAGTTTGTAGTATTTTTACAAGGTAATCCCATTAATATACATCATCAGGGTGATGCCTTTGTGGAAATACAAGATTTTACGTTAAATTTGGGAATTTATGAATAAATAAAATAATAAGTCAATCCAATACATTACCTCAGGTTTTATCATAAAATTATGTATACCTACTAATTTTATTTCCACTAGGTATTCCCTATACCTTAACATAAAGGTTGAGAGTTGATCCTCATGACCACATAGTTATTTTGCGTTGACTTCCTCCCATATAGAATAATAATGCTTGAATTCATGGTTGAGGGAAACTTCATTGAGCCTTTTATCTATGTACTCTTCAGGCTTTGTAATGGAATACATAGATGAGAAGGTGGAAGATGTGATGTAGAGGCCCTTTTTATGCACTTAAAATATCTATTTCTCTTAAGCTATGGAAGTACCTGGTCACAATATATATTGAATTTGTGCTTGAATCTATTAGTTAGATGGTAATGTAATTATAATTGATTTTATTAGTTACATATACTATCTTTGTATTCATTAAATCTGGTACATTTAATGCATTTGGTTGGCCAAATTATGCATATTAATGACATCAATGGTACTAGATTCTTTTGATTTATCTTCTTTTCAAATTTTGAATTTACATGGTGAAGTGTCACCCCTTTGTGATCCATGTTTCCAAATTGATTTTCTCTATTTTTCTTTGATTTATTTGTCATCTCTAGTTGACACATGTTAATTTATTTCTTCCTCCAAAGGCATAACCCTATTGTTACCCAACCCCTGCGGTAGTTTATAGACATGCAGTATAATTTATCCATTTCACTGCTTCTTCATCCCTTTTTTACTACCACTTACATCTTTACTACCTTGAGATTTTAGGATCATGGCATGTGGAGGGATTTCACTAGTCTTCCATACTTTGAGTCTTATACCCTCTTCCCTTAATATTTATGGTCTGGTTGATTAGGATGATGACATATGGAAACATCTTGACACTCTTCTTGCCCATGAGACTTAGAAAATTCTTAGAATTATTTGATAGAAATGGATTTGTAGGATCATGACACATGGATGACTATTGGCCTAAACATTTTCTACACTAAAAATACAATCTTCTAGTCTCCAAGTGATTGGGATTATAAAAATTTGCATTATCATTCTATTCTACTCACCCGAGAGTCTTTTATAAATTTTTATGTGTCAAAAAAGCCACAACTTAACAGAGTCAATTAAATGGAATAAAAATTTTAAAACACCTAATTATAATGCATACTTCATTTTCATTTATGGATCTAGGAAGGTGAATGAATGCCACGTGGTTAGATTTGATGACTTGGAAGGTGTCCAAGAAAAAACTAGGAAAAATTCTAAGAATAACCTACATAAGATAAAATACAAAGCAACAACACTTTGGCAAACATGTAAGTGGGTTTGTTTGAAAGAGGAAAACACTGACATATTTTTGGATAAAGAAGTAAATTTCATGAACAATTAGAAACTAATTACCTTGACGAACATGCATGAAATAAAACCAAACACTAGAGATACAACTTGAGACAAGTCTAATCATATCTTAGGTTTGTAATAATAAAAGTGTTGACATGCCAGTTTAATACTTAATAAACAAACATAGGTCATCTTACTGATAATTAAAAATAAATTCTACTTGAGGAAGTGGGTCCCTGTTTAAAAATTTAAATAGGGGTGTATTAGGACATCAAAAATGGTGACTCATAGAGGGAATACTCTAGAGTATTCATGAACATAAAATATTTGGTTACAAACTATAAATTGAACATGGATCATCCCATATAAATATAATTAGATTGTAAACATGAAAGAGGTTTCTAAAATTACATTCAACATACTAGCCTTGCTAATACCTTGGATCTCTGTGTGATAGAGTGATTTTATTTTATCCTTATTTTGATTTTTTAGCAAAGACATGGAATAAATTATAGATTTCATAATATTTTATTTTAAACACACAAAAAAAATTAGGGAGGTTAGGCATTTCTCTTCTTCTAGCCAGGCATTTATAGACCTAATAGAGATACCTTTGATTCCCCCTTTTCTCCCTTCTTAAATTTGCTTGATATGTGATACATTAATCTTATTGCATCATGTGAGTCTTTGATCAGCTTTAGATTTTCATTTAGGTTTACTTGATGACTCTTTAAGATACATTGGTCCTCTTTTTGTTTTGTAATATGAATAGAAGAGAGGATCAAGAACCACTGTGAGCTAGTGTATAGGAGAAATGAAACTCAATTTTTTAGAATGTCCCTTCCTGTAGCATCCATACCAATGATTATAACCTAAAAACAAGTATTAGCATGGAAAACATGTTTAACCCAAGGAATGCAAAAAATATTAATTTTCTTGTAGCAATGAGATAAAATTTTACATACCTAATAAAAGTATTTAATTGTTATATAACCATAATCCATTTCTTATTGCATACCTAAAATCTATAAATCTCAAAGATATGGGTGTGAAATCTTTCAAATCAATGAGTTTGTCTTATCCACTTAGGATCTTGATTCACTTACTCTCCCTTTGGGACCTATCTTCATATATTTAGTATATAATCCCAATCATGTAAATGAAGCATAATAGATAGGATGTTATTTATATCATTTGAGAAGGCATCAATCATGTTTTTTAGAAATAAAAGACACCTATTCTAGATAACATGAAACTGAACCAAGGTATAAAAATTTATAAAACTAGTAAAGGCTAATGTAAAAATCATGAAATATACCATAAAGATAGCAAAAAAGAGAAAAAATGAAGATAAATATGAAATAATTAAAACCTATTCTAGTTTTACTTCTACCGTAACACCTAGTGTTACTCATAAACATCCTAAGTTGAAGAATCCATGAAGTAGTGATTTAAAAATTGCTCCCTAACTGAGAAGGTTAGGTTATTACCTTTAAATTACTTCAAACAGAAGGTTTTGTTGTCTAAGATCTGAGACATTTGATGTGCTCTAATCCACAAGTGAGTGAAATTTTCATGTCTAGCCTTCTTCCCATGAGCTTTATCCCATAGTAGGACAAGGTCTAAAATCCAAAATTACTTGATATTGGATCTTTTATCGAACCACCTTTTAACAATGTCCTAGTATTTGTTGAAGTGTTGCATTGCTTCAGTCCTTGAATCCTCAATCTAAACTATTTTCAATTATCTAGAATGAATCCTTTGGTTCCTCTTTCATATAGTATGTTATAAACTAATAGATAAAGAGTTTAAGAAACATGGGGAAAACATGTTTTTGTCCATATACTAATAGGAAAGGTGAAGTATTGAGACCTTGTTTCTATCTTATTTTATCCTCCCATAATGTATATTTAAACATTAGGTGTCATTTTATTGGTTTAACCTAGGCTGACTTCTTAATGACATCCATCAAGTTCTTGTTCATAAATTTAGCTATTTCATTCCCTTGGGGGTAATAGTTTGAATAAGACTTAAATGTTATATGATAATTGGTGGCCCACTTAATGAATTTAGTAGATTGAAAATTTGAGCCATTATCACTAACCAAATATATAGGGGTACCAAACCTAGTTAGTATATACTAATATAAAAACATAATGACATCTTTATCTCTAGAGTTTTTGGTGGATACTGATTCTATCCACATAGTGAAGTAATTACTTTCTATGAGGATGAACTTAATCCCTACTAAGGAATTGGGACTAATTCCTCCAATGAAGTCAAGACCTAGGTGTGGAAAAGGATGACCCTCAATGATAAGGTATAGTCTCATGATAACATTAACCTCTTTCTTCCCAAATACATGGTTTTCATGGCATGTCCTGACATACTTTTGGGAATATTTAAAAATAGTGGGACAATAATATTGAATTCTCAAGATATTGTGTGGTATTTTGGTCTTGGAAGGGTGTCATTACCTAATTTTTTATGTAGGTTATCCAAAATATTTGTGGATTATTATCTCGAGACACATCTTAGGTATATTATCTCATAATTTTATGGTAAATTAATCCAATTTTTGTTAATTAGTGGGAAAAATTGAGCCCCCAAGATCACTTTTATTATCTATTTAGTTTAAGGGTCATGCTCATGTGATTAGATAATGAATGGTTTGAGCATACCACTCACCTAATTTCAATAAGATTTCATGGAATTATTCAATATAAATATGTGGAACTATTTTAGTCATGAAATGGATTATTCCTTTACCTCTCAACATTTTGGATGGTTTGATCTCGAAATCAAACTTTTGTAACTTTTTCATCCATTTGCCTCTTATTTCACCTAGCTCATTTTGATTGAGGGTGATCTTAACTGCTGAGTCTATGACTATTGCATAAATTTTATTTCTCAAGATATAATTCTTAGACTTATTTACATCCTTAACTAATGTGTACACTTATTTGTCTATCATTAAATACTTTAATTCTAAATCTTTAAAATTAGTAATCATAAAAGCAATTGGGTGTTCACTATCATTTACCTTCTGGGTGAGTATTGTAACAATGGTATATTATGAAGCAAAGCAATGCAGAAATAAATCCTTGGTGATGTTAGGACTAATCAATACTAGAGCTTGAACAATATCCATATTGATTCCTTGAAAGCAACCCTTGGCATCATTTTTCCTCTCTATTTTTGTGTCCTTTTTATGCATGTCATTCATAGGCTTAAAATTTTATACAAACCCATAAATGAATTTACATACAAATTTTATTTTACCAAATAATTATTTCATTTATTTTCTATTATTGGGAGGTGTTAGCTTTAAAATAGTCTGAATCCATTCTAGGTCAATGGAAATCTCATCCTTGGTGATGATATGGCCAAGAAACCTAACCTTTACAATCCCAAAGATACTCTTCTTTGGGTTCAGGGATATTTTGTATCATTTGAATTTATCAAATACTTTCTTTAGGTCATTTGTAGGATCTTTCCTATGTTTAAAAAATACAATGAGGTCATCCATATAGATTGTGATGTACATATCAATAATTTAATTAAATGCATAGTCCATGGCTCATTTGAAGGTTTTTATGCAAATGAAGAGGTCAAAAGGCATCCTTTTAGAAGAATAAGTTCCCCACTTTTTTATGAATATCATCTTCATTCTCTTTGCTTCTACTAGCTCTTGGTTATATCCTGAGAAACTATCCAAGAAAGATATCATCCTAGACCCACGAACAATATTGATTACTTCATATGGGTAAGGTAAAGGATAATAATATTTATTAGATTATATATTTAGGTTCCTAAAGTTGATGGATATCATATCTCACCATTATACTTCATAATTGGTACAAAGTTTACTACATAAGAATAATGTCTAATAGGAAATATGATCTTGACATCTAATAATCGCTGAACTTTAATATGGATGAGAGGTTTAAGAATGGGATTCAATAGTCTTTAACATTTATTAAAGAGTTTATTCCCTTAATTCATAGGAATAGTGTGATTGATTTCCTTGCGATAAAATTTATTCAAGTGTATATAGGTCCAATTAATTACATTTTTTTATTCCATTAATATATATTTCAACTTTTTTTTCTCACCTTCAACACAAGCTAGGTCGATGTTGACATACTGATGGTGTTATTCAGTCCCTAAATTATCTTTGACAAAATCAAACTAATTTGTCTTTTTTTTTTTTCAGCTTGTAGGTATATGTTAAATATTCTTTCTAAGGACACCATCCCCATTCGTATTCTATTTTCCTTGGGATATCTAATACCATCATTCCCAAAATATTTTGCTTCTATACGTCTAATGTGATTTTCATATATAATTTGGTCTTGAAAAAATATAATTTTTTTATGAATTCGATAATCAATTGATCATTCTCAAAGACATGGAAATTATCTCTATTTTTGAGGATCAAAGTTTAAGACACCAACTCCATATAAAATTCCTGCATCTAGGACTCTTGGAGTGGTGCTAAGTTGGAAGTTAAGGTTATAATGGAATCTTATAGTTACTTTTCTTATCATGTAAAAACTCTAATATTGAAAGCCTCAAAGAACTCAATTAGGTCCCAAGATTTATGCTTGTATTTTATTAGATATTTCATCTCTTTCATGGATATTTTATTCTAATTACACTGACTACCAATTCCAAATCACCAAATATCTATAACTTCTTGACATCATGCCTTAATACAAACTCTAGGTATAAGATCACAACTTCATATTCATCTTAGTTATGTAATGTAACTATAATGTGTATATAGCTAAGTATTGCTTCCCATCTAGATTTGTTAAAGCTAACCTAATGTTAGAACCTTGTTTAGACTAGGCACCATCAAAATGGAAATTTTTTAACTGTGAAAGACTTTTAAATTCCTAATTATGGGGATCATGTTCAGTGGGGAATGTATAGACACTAGAATGTAAGGATACAAAGTTGACCCTCTCATTTTTGGCATTGTAATCTGTAATCAAGTACTTCATATTTAGTTCTCTTACAAAATTTACTTGATTAAGCTTTCCCTTCATTGGTAATCACATGTGTGATAAATTAGTTTCCATATACCCATTTAAGGTCTTTGACCAATACTGATTGAGAAACAAACCATGAGATTATAGAATATCAACTACTAAGATGACTATGTACTACTGTAATTGTGGCTTGGAAGCCAGCTCTATTTATCCATTTAATAGTTCCTAAACACAAGGTAATAAGGACTTGTCGAGTTACAATACCACTATTTTTTACTTATCTTGGGTCAGCCCTAGTTTATTGTAGATAAATACAAGCATCACGTTATTCAAACATCTTGAATCCACAAAATAATTATGAACATTCTTACTCAACATTCTCACCATCAATAGGAAGAATTAGACCTTAGGCTTTTGAAATAACTACATTTCTATGCACAACATTTTACTTGTCAGTTATGAAGGATCTCCCAATCAAGACTTTGAATAATAGGTCCCTTTTATCAATGATCTAGGATAGCTCATGTAGAGTGATATTAGTTTTGATCTTCTTGATGTCCTCTATGATGTTATATCCCCCTTTGATTTGTGATTTTATGGGATGTAACTATTCTTTTTCCTTTAGATGAGGTAGATTGTTGTCACCACTTGGATCTACAGGACTGTTGGAAATTTTTTGGGGAGGTGTATAAATTGTGAGAGGTTATTTGTTCCTTAGATTATATTTACTCCTTTGAAACTAATGGAATACATGGTTCTCTTCTATGTTATCCTCTAGCTCATTCTCACTTTCCACATGAAATGGAAAGTTAAATGTATCAAATATCAATGGCATGTTGGGGTGACCTAAAGCATTAGAAGGAGATGTATTAGTTGGATTTGAAAATATGTCTTGTTTATATTTTCTATTTGAAATATCTCTAAGGCTATGAATAACTCTATACAATCAAGTTCTCCATGTTTGGATGTGTTATGAGTCATACACCAATTAGCTAATGATGCCTCCAAGATGTTTATGTTGGGGATATTTTTAGATTATTTCTAAATACTATTCCATAGTCTATTAAAAGGTTATTTGTACCTATGGTAACCAAAACCCTCATTAGTATTTTTGCTACTATAATTTCACATATGACTCTATATAGTCAAGAATTCCTTACTCAACTTTTTAACCATCATATGGATGGTGTCTAATTTAGTTCTATTAGAATCATAAATATAAATTTTGTTGGTAAAGTATTCAATCAAACTAAATATTGACTTCTATGGTTATTATTTTTTTGGACATGGTTATTCAACAAACTTAGACTTTGGTTAGGTGAAGTCTAAGACCATATGGATCTAGGTCTGATTGTGAACCATGGTAATTTTATTAGCATTTGGGACTAGATATATTTTTTAGTAGGATTGATAAATTTTTTTCGATGCTGAGAGTTTTGATTGAGGGTTCATTTGTATGTCAACCTATATAGCCTCAGTTTATGTATGGGTCAAATCAACAAATGTAGATGCTCTATATGAACATTATAGTTGTATAAACTAAAGCATTTTGTTCATCACAAGATATAATACAACATTGGCTTAAATGAGTTGTATATAAAGATATAAATTTTCTAAAATAAGACCTTGAATGCCCTAATGGGTTCATTAGTCTCTCTTTTCATGATAGTTAAGAGCTGCTAGATAATGCCAAGCCTAGTGACTTGGTGAAACTATACTAAAAGTATGGTATGGCACTCATTCCAAGATATAATAAATCCCTTGGTGATAATAATAAATCAATTATAGGTGAAATATTGATGCATAAAATGGAAGGGCATACAAGCTACATCCTCATGGACTACATTTAATATTCCTAAGGGGGTCCTAAAGGTTTTACCATGTTCTTCAATGGTCATTCCTCCTGAGAGAGAAAAGGTAGGTAGTTATATTTAAATATTTTTGTGTAGATCATGAACATCTATTTCATTGTTAATGGTAAAACTAACTAATCAAGGTTGGTCCATTGGACATGGGAGGAGATACTTGTTTGGAGAATATGATTGAGCTCAGGATATTCTCAAAACACCTTTGTCTATCCTAACCTTTCGATGGGTCTACAAGGGTGGATGTAGTAAGTTATTACTAAAGATGGACCTAGTCAATATTTTCCATATATCTAGTGTAACTCAAGTGATATTAATGTCTTGGGAATGAAACAAGCCCTCCATCTAGAACCAAAAATAGGTTTAACTAGGTTTTATGAACACCAAATAAACCTTATAAGGTATCCTCTAATGTTTTAGGATCTAAATGCAGATGAACTATACTCCATAGTAGGAATTATATGGTATTCATTTTTATAATAACCTATGGTGAAATGGTGAATAATAGTGCAACTTTTAACCCATATGGTTAGGATATAGATGTGGATCCTAGATCTACTTACGGTGTATGATGATGGATTTATTATAAAATGGGCATGAATCAAAGAATCCATTAATAGAGGGAATAGTATATAAGAAAAGAGAATCTATAGATAGAGAATATGGATTCTTTCTAACTATCTTTAGAATAAGGACAAGAACCATGAAATAATGCTTGTATCTTGTTTCTTTGGCACACATAAATGACAAACACATTAAAAGAGTCAAATGAATAAAATGTAATGAACTAAAAGTCATTAACTAAAGGTTGTTTTTAATATTATAAGTATTCAAAAAGGTTGTAGATCCTAAGTAAAAAAATCACAAGGGGTAGTAGGATAGGCCAAAGGCCTCTAATAGTAGACAAATAGAAAAAAGATGATAGCTAAATACCAACCCAAAAACAAAATATAAGACAACCAGGGTAGAAGCACTAGTTATTAATCAAGTATTTCCCATCATCTTTAATGAAACTAAGAAACTCCTCCTTGTTCACAATTTTTCATTAAATATCCTTATCTTCATCTAGAGCCTCCTACAGAATCAACTACAAAGAAGTAAATTGATATACAACCTTCAGGCAAACAGTTGTCAACACTTTCATTTTGTTTTGGAGTGAGTGCAAACCATTTTTTACTTCCTCCAACTCCCTTTTAATATGACTACCATCATCACATGTTTACTTGGAATCCTCCATAGCAAAGTCATATAAGTAGGTACTTAGATCCTCAAAATCATTGGTTCCCTCCTTATCAATCTACTGGCCCAAACTTGGTTTGACTTTTATGATACCCACTTCCTCCCCAAGATCTGAAGTAGAGGGATAATTAATGATTTTCACCAAAGTGGTTTTTACCCATACTAGTCTACTAGACCTCCTAATATCTAGGTTTCTAATTATGAAACTCTGAGGTTTAATTCTAGACACTTCATCCACATCCACATCCCCTTATGTTTAGGCCTCCAAGTGTTATTTGTCTATATCTAGATTTTATTGCTTTCCACCCACAACTTTTTTAGTTTTCTTCTTGCCCAAAGTTTTATTCATAGAAGCATATTGAACGATAAATTTCCTCTTATTATTGCAAAAAATAGAGGTACTAGTATTCACATCACATAACCCTTCAGCTGGAAAATATTGAGAAGGATTAGGGGGTTTGTATTTAGTAATTTCAGGGGATAGACAAATAGAACCTAGTAGGAGAGGGGATAAGCAGTCATTCTTAAGGGGGGAGATTGGGGAAAGGGTTACAAAGTCCTTGGACTTAGGAAGAGAACCATGAGTTCCTGTAAAACTAAATTTAACTCTCAAGAAGATATGGTCATCTGAGTCACTATCATGAATTTGTTAAATCACAAGAGCCTTTAAAGGTTTAGATGGACAAAACACAAGGTGAAAGTGATAAGGCCTAAAAATAAGACCTTGGTGGAGGCAACTAGGTTTCTTTCAACAACATTTTTAACATATTTGATAGAGATCTCTAGGGATGATAGAAGGAAGAAAGGAAATTTGACAAGCACTTTATGATGAAAGTGATTTAGAAGAGCAAAATGCTAATGAAAAAAACATTTAAAATGAATTTAAAGGATGAAATAATTCATGATAGTAAAGCATACCCTATTCGAAGGATTAACCAAACTTTCCCTTTCAAAGCCCCCTATAGTTTTACTAAAGAATCACCTTCTCTAAAGAATCTTTTCATCCCCTCCTGATCTTGGACTTTGGTATCCCCATCAAAATTAAGATTCACCCAACCAATGGATGGGGGATCCCATTTGGTAAAATCTAGATCAATCCTTTTAGAATTATCAATCCTATAAATATGGGCTAAGATGCATCATTTGTTAATGATACTTTCTTCCCTTTTGTTACGAGGGATAATAGCAACTTTTAGAGTGCTGCAAGAGATATTTTCCTTCAACAAATTATCAAATTTTTTGAATATCTCCTTAGGGTCTTTAGTATTATCTCTAAAAATTCTATTATTGTGTTCCTTCCACATTTCCCAAGTTAGGATGAGGGAGATATCAGCCCATATCTATTTACAAATAGGGTAGATGAAAGGGGGTACCCACCCTCTATCAATATTGGGGAGATCTTGATTCAATCTCCATGAGACTTCAAGTTTATATAGAGCTAGACTTAAAACTTCCCAAGAGTATTCACAATGTTATAGGAGATGGGAGACCAATTCCTCCTCTTTCTTACATAGTGTACAATGGTTGGGGATTTGAAAGAATCTACAATGGAGATTATTAGAACTGTGGATATTATTATGGGTAGCTAGTCACCAAAAGTGGTTAATTTTGGGACTGAGATTTTGATTCCATACGTTTCTCCAAAATTTAGGATCCTCACTAGAATCAAAGAGCAGGTTACAAACCTTCTTGATTATAAAATCACACATTTTGTCCTGAGCCCACAATAGTTTATCCCTTGTGGGGGATATATATATTTTACATTCTCTTATAAGGAGTTTAACCTCCTTGGTAATTAGAATAAGATGGTTCTAATAATTATAGTAGTCAGACAACTATTTCTAGTCTCCATTACTAGGCTGAATATAATCCACTACTGAACTCCCAAAGTGAATAATGGCTCTATCAAAAAGTCTATGGCAATTTTTTATTTCACAGAAAGGGATGTAATTTATCCAACTATCCTCCCAAAATTTTATTTTTTTACCATCCCCTAATTTCCATTTTATTCCCTTGTATAGAAGAGTTTTACTTTTAATGACATTTTTCCATATCACAGATCCTCTAGGGATACCAGTTATATGAAGGAAAGCATCATGATTATTATTCAATAAGTACTTGGATTTCATGATGTTGTGATACTCCATGATATTAATCATGAAATTACAACCAATTTTAGCTATAAGGGATGTGTTTGTCATGTGGATTTTTCTAATTCTTAGACCTCCTTGCAACTTGGACCTGCAAACTTTATCCCAGCTGACAAGAGAAATTATTTTTGTCTCTTCCACTCCCATCCATAGGAATTTTGTCTAATTTTTTTCAAATTTCTCTACAATATATTGGGGTATTTTGAAGAGAGAGAGAGAGAGAGAGAGAGAGAGAGAGAGAGAGAGAGAGAGAGAGAGAGAGAGAGAGAGAGAGAGGAAGTAAATAGGAAATACCTAAATGGAAGCCTTCAAAATTTGAAAATCTCCCCCTTGACTAAAAATATTTCCCTTCCACCCAACCAACTTATTTTGGATTATTTCAAGGATATAATTACAATATGTAGGAGGAATATATATAACAATAAGGGCTAGGCCAAAGTAAGTGCCTAGGAGGTCTCCACTAAAACAATTAAGAATCCTCATGATCTTTTGTTGTAGGTCTAAAGCGGTGTTGAAAAAATAGACCACACTCTTTTCATAATTGATACATTGTCCAAAGCCCTCTTCATAATCCCTTATAACCTTCATTCATATCTTGGTTTCAACCATTGATGTAGCTCCAAAAAGTATAGTATCATCAACAAATTATTAAATGGTAGTCAAGTCTACTATAGAGTCAAGTTTTATATTTTTGATTTCCTATAACTCTAATAATTTCATGAAACGTTTGCTAAGAACCTCGACCATAGGAATGAATACATAAGGGGATAATGGGTCACCTTGACTAACACCCATAGTAGTAGATAAAAACCCATAGAGACCCCATTAACAAGAATATAGTACTTAAAAGTAGTGACACATGTTTTAATGAGATGCATTACTTTATCCTAGAATCCTATTTTCTCAAATATTATAAAGAGGAAGTTCCAGTCCACTCTATCATAATCCTTAGATATGTCAAGTTTGAGAGCTATTCTAGGGGTTTCTTTTTCTCCCTAATATTAATTTATTCATGCGTGGATATAGCAGCATCTAAGATTTATCTTCCTAGGATTAAACCCTTTTGGATATTACTAACAAGGTGATCCAGAATCACCTAAAGTTTACAAACTAAAACCTTAGAGAAAATCTTATAGACTGTGTTACACAAACTATTAGGCTTGATGTCTCCCATCTCTAGAGGATTCAATCTATTAGTGACCAATGCTATAAAAGTGTGATTGAGTTGTTTTAAGAGTTTTTGGATTTGAATAAATCAAAAGCTTCCTTACTGACATCCTACCCCATGATCTCCTAGTAAGCTTGAAAAAGTTCAAAGGGAAACTATCTAGCCCTTGGGCCTTGAGAGAACTCATCATGAAGAGACAAGCTTTAAATTCCTCTTTAGTCACAAGTTTCATTAATATTTTATTGTCTTCATCATTAAGGGAGGTGGGCATGATATCAATGAACTCTTGATTTTACCTTCTATTCTGAATAGCCAAGAACCTCTAAAAGTAATTTACCACAACATGTCCTATCTAATTATCTGATTGGACCAAAGATCCATTTTCATCTTTCAACTCATTTATGTTGTTCCTTTTCTTATGTTTCATAGTATATTTATGGAAGAAGGTTGTATTCCTATCCACTTCTCTAAGCCATTACACTCTATTTTTTTGCTTCCAGAAAATCTCTTCCTTTTGATGTAACTCTCTCCATTCCTTCTTCAAATAATCTTCTAGTTGTACCATATCTTCAGTGACTTCTCCATAAGCCATTTACTATTGAATTCTAGCAAGATTAGAAGAGATAATTATTTTTTTTTCAAAAATATTCCCAAAAGTAAATATGTTTTAGATTTTGACTTTACTTTCAATTAAACTTAACTTATAAGCCAATCTAAACAGGGAAGATCCTTAAATATAAGCATTATAGCATGTGGCCAAAATATCTCTTAAAGCCTGGGTGATGAGTCCACAATACAGTCAAATCTATAGGGAAAAAGACCATTAAAGGCCTTGTCTCTCTAATATAAAAGGAGGGTGTTGTGGTCAGAGGTCATCCTAGGGAGAGCTTCCAATTAAAGGAGACTAACATCCTATCTATTCTAACTTAAATTAAATTCTCATCTCTCCTCTGGTTGGACCATGTGAACTATTGACCTTAAAGATCAAGATCCATTAGTCCCATGCTATTGAGGAACTTGACCAAGTCAATCATGTTGTCAGAGTAGTCTAATATAACACCCATAGTTTTTTAAGGGTAGAGAGGAGTGTTAAACTCAACAAAAATCATCTAATAGTCCTCTTTATTACTTTTTATGTTAGTGGAAATAGAATCCCATAAAACCTTTATATTGTTTCTTTGGTTACGAGCATAGATATTAACTAAGTTCAAAAACTTGCTTTAGCTGATCATCTTAACAATCAAACTATTCTTATCTCTATAAATAATACTTCCTTTCACAACATTTTTATTCCACATGGTGACAATGCCTCTAGAATCACCATTAGCCTCACTAATATAAAATTATATGTTAGGCTATATATCTTTACCAACCAACTTGGAAACTTTAGTGTTCATTTTGACTTCCTACAGTAATATAATATCAATTTTATTATCATAAATATAATTCTTGATAGTGAACTACTTATGAGGGCTATTAATTCCTCTAACATTCCAAGATAAGATCTTCCTTTGCCTTAAACCTTCGTAGAGCTAATATTTAAGATTATCTATCTACCCATGGCTATGTCTTTGTTAACAACCTTTTTTCTTATTTTTCTTTGGGTGGGTCTCCCAGCTTTGGAATCAACCCCCACATAATATATTTTTATTCATTTGCTCCTACCTTTCTTTTTTGTAATGGTCCAACCTTTTGGATCTATAAGTAGGGTCCTTCATATAGAGAGTCATTATGTGGATCTTAGGGATGCATTGATAACATAAATAAAATTGATGGATATACTCCCCTATATATTGAAAATACTCATGTTATACATTGAGTTAATATATTTGTAATTTTAGGGAAACCACACTCTCTACTTCCAAATTCAATCAAGCAAGCAAACATCCCTGGCTACATTACCTCCACTAGATATTTCAGTTACAACTACTTCTCAAATGGAAAGACTAACCACAACTAAATACTTGGATCTTAGATAAAATTTGTTGTTACTAATATTATTTTTTCATATCCTAAGAAAACATTGTAACTAATAGAAATATCAGATTCAACTAGATACAACTTGGTTTAGGAAGTTGCATTAAAATGGCACTTCTAAAAAAATCTAAAGATTATCCTAGACTAAAAAAATCTAAAGATTATCCTAGAAAACTTATTCCATGAAAGAAATATGGATCAACCTAAAATTATTACATAATATTAATTGACATAATCCTAATAATTATACAAAATATACTTAAAATTATTATAGCACACATCAAGAAACTAAACTACTAGTTAGATCAAAAAACATAATCAATATAACATAGAAATGAAAGAGACAATCATAAGACTTGCAAAACAAATCAAAGGATTTATTAGATATATTGAACAAAAATTTTATCTTCACTTTGAAATGGGGTAGATACATGTATATATAAGCTTGAGATGTGGATACCTCATATCTCAACCTATGCTTAATGATTGATCACCATTAGGACATCTCAGTAAGAGTCATGCATTGCATACATGTCCATGACATAGACAATCATTCATAAGAGACAAAAATTGTTAAAACCAAATTTTGTTTAAGTCAAATAATGAAATTACAAAGGAAGTTACTTATGAGGAGGAAATTATAGTTTTTGACAATTGGGCTCTCGTACTAGTTTTTATTATAACTAAAGTTATAGATGTGGTTAGTCTTGCCATTTGAGAAGTAGTTGTAACTAAAATAGAAAGTGGCGGTAATGTATCTAGGGGTGCTTACTTTCTCACCTAAATTTAGAAGTAGAGAGTGTGTTTCCCTTAAAATTCCATATAGATTCCCTCAATGTACAATAGGAGTATTTTGAAGTACTAGGGGAGTATATCCATCAATGTTCTTTATGTTATCAATGCATCCCGAAGATTCACATAATGAGTCTCTATATTAAGGACCTTAGTTATAGAAAACATTATCAACTATAATAATTCATACTAGGTCTTATATAATATGCTCTCAATATTTTATTTAAAACTAATTTTTTTTTCTAAATAAAATATTTAAAGTTGTCCCTAAGGACCAATTGCCCATTTTGGTTATTCACACCTTTGATTCTCATCTCTCCTAAAATTTCAATGTCCTGGTCTTCGTAGATGATGAGTCATTGAACTAAAATTTTCATCTCTTAATACCACTTGATCAAGTGATCTCTCTTAACATTGATGTAATTTAGGGTCCATGCTTCATCTATATTAGTTATTAAGTTCAGGTGGTCATAATCCTTATTCTTGGATGCTTGGCTTAAGAAATAGAGTCTAGCCTTCATTTTATTTATCTTATCAGCAAGGGGGTATACATATCCCCACTTGGGTTGTTATGTCTTCTTTTCATTTATTATTAATTGGATATTATTATACAACATTAAATCTATATATTGCACATTGTCTTAAATTTGCCATAGAGGGTATATGGTTCTTCTTTCTTTCAGCTCCTCCATGGATTGATCAAATCCACTAAACAATTGTTTTATTAATCCCTGTATAATGTCTATAAATGTGTAAGTGTCTTCTATGTGATTTCCAATATCAAAGGGGGGTTTTATTCTTCTCTTATTTAAAGAGAATACATCTTATATTTATTGTAATTATACCTTATATCCTCCATCCATGTTGCTTTTAATTTTGGCTTGCCTCATAATCTTATTTTCTTTATATAAATGAAACTTGACTATTGGTTGTTAAAAAATGAACAGGTCCTACCTGACTTCTTTTACTCATTGCATTTTCTAGATCTATTTAGGAATGTTCAAGGAAACTAGTTGTTTTGTAGGTTATGTCTACTCTATAGGAGTGGTAGATGGGTATTACCTTGAGGTAATCATGGGCTTGAGAGAAGAGGTTTTTACTTAAGGTAATGGGAATATCTCTCCTCTAACCAATGATCTACTTAAGGACCACTATGTCAACTATTACTTTTCCTTTCTTTAACCACTTCTATGTTGTAATTGTTGAAGACTTTATATGGGATTCATGATCAATCAATAGGCCCAGTTGAGTGGACGATTGGTACAAAGTAATTGGGGAATCTGAAATGGTAGTGGAGACCAAATCTTACAAATGCACCTTTTTATTGAGTCTGGAGGACATAGCGATTAAGGAAGAAAATAATGAATAAATAAGAGGGGTATTAAATTTTTTTTGTAAATAATACATTAATGCTTCCTATGAGGTTCCCTTTATTGGGAAGCAAGTGTTATATTACATTATAACCTTTTCTTTTATCCAATCCTTCCACTAATGTTTCCTATGAGGTTCCCTTTATTAGAGTACCTTGAGGAGAAATTAAAGTAGTTTTCTATTTCCTATTTTATACAAGGGAGGTCTAGCATGAGTAGGAGCTTGTAATAGAAGGGGTGAAAAAATAGATGGTGAATCTAATGAAGCAATAGGTGGTGATGAGTTGATAGTAGTATTGGATACTGGGGGTGAACCTAGGGAAGTATACACTTGTCTATGGAAAATATATATTAATGGAGGCGTTGGAAAAAAATTTGGACTTGGGATATGAGTGGATGTAAACTAGAAACATGAGGAAGGATGAGAGACTCACTTGTTTCACTACTATGAGTGGATTAAAGGGAAACATACAGAATGGTCCATCAAAGTGATTTACATTTGTGGGACCCTATGTAGTTGCAACTAGCTAATCATGGGTGCACATTATGGTGGTTGATATAATGGTAACCATTAGGATGGGATGTTGAGGACACCCATGGCTAATTACCTTTCCACTTTTCATAGCTTATTGTTTGGATGGACAATCCCATGAGAGGGATCCTTGATGAGGTTTTATAATCTAATGCTCCTTAATTTTCATAGCATCCTCCTCAGTGGTATCTAGATTATATTATATACATCTAGCTTCCACCATAGACATATTGACTCATTCATTCTTGTTTGGACCTTTGTATCATTCAAATCATTCACAAATACATCATCACATGTATATGATATGTGATCATAGTCAATTTTCACATTTATCCTAAAATTGTTAAGGTGTTGTCTAAACCTTATTTATTGGATCCCATTACCTATGAAGTTCCCACTCAAAATTATTGTGATATTTGATCTTTCCCATTGGGTAAAAAATCTCCAATTTGGTGTATTAGATTCTATGAATTGTGATGGCAGGTGGGTGGAAAAATCCTTATTTTGTATTTTTTAATGGAATATATAAAGGAATGAAATAGTTGATCTATAATTTCCTACTTTGTTACCTTATCTAGGACCAATTAGGATGATACATAGGAGGATCCGTAGTACCCTTTATTTCAATGATTCAACAGTCTCGATAGAACCAATATTTACCAATATTTTCAATGGTTTTAAAAATTTGATCATATAATCTAGTCATGTCCTTGTCGCAAATGGCTTGGTATACCATTAATTAGAAGGCCTCGATCAGCTTGGTCATATATATATATATATATATATATATATATATATATATATATATATATATATATATATATATATATATATATATATGTATGTATGTATGTATGTATATGAAGTTTTATATCTCAAATTTTCACACTTAAATGGATTGTGTACCATAATAGGTGGTTTCTAAAGGTGAATAGATGGATATAAAACCTCTACCTAGGGTCACAAATCCTTTCAACCTAATTTGAAGACTTACTGCTACTTTGCATACTCACAATTAGGCTTGTACCTCCACGTTTAGGCTAAGTGCATACACCATGTCCTTTACATATGCCATCAAGTTCCTTATTTATATGCGCATGGGACCTAATAGGGTCACATAGGTAATTTCAATATAAAATCCTTGCATTTAAAATCACTTGAGAGCCAAACTCTTCCATTGAGTCACATTCAAGGTCTAATAAGCATTTAAGAGGCTTTTTTGGTCCTAATGATTTATCATAGAGATGATGGATTTAATTGATCTTTTAATATAACAGTTCTAGAATAAACATGCCCAAATTTTATTCCCCCATGCACCTACTTGATTGACATCACACATGATAAAATGGCTTATCTAGCTTGAAAACTATATCTTAGGGGATTGTGAAAGGTCAATTTGCATGAGAAGGTGTAAAAGCTAATTTTATTGTATTTAGACACCCATTATGGGTTATTTACAACCTCACATGAGGTTTGAAATTGATACTCTTCTCCTCATTTCTCTTCATCTTAGCTACAAATGAGATTAACCCATGCCTAGGGTTTATGATCAACTTGGTACAAGTGATTCTATTGGCCTATTTTGGTAATTTTATCTTAATCCTTATGAATTCAATATTCATAGAGATGAAGATCAATTTCCTTTAATAGTCCCAAATGCATTTTCAAATTCATTTACTTCAAAACTTGTATAGAATCCCCATATGAGTGCTCAGATATGTAGGTATCTCTTAAGTCCTCTCACCTACTGGGACTCAAGAATACCTTATTCTTAGTGATTTTCCTTTTGAAGAAAGGTATAATAAATTTTATTATTTTCTCACTATTATATTTCACACATTATCTATCTCAATATCAAGACAAACCCACATAATTCTTGATTGTTTAGCACAAACAAGTGTATAGGTCCTCTTTTAGGCCTATTTGTTGTCACTTTGGAATTGAGCCTTATTTATAGGCCTACTGGCCACCATTATGATCTATATCAACACTATAAAGATCAACCATGTTACTATTGACTCTCTTAGATGTTATCTTAGTGCATCTATTCACTACAAGTATCCCTCTTTCTTTCATCTACCCACAATAGGCCTATAGGTGGCTTATTAGCCTCTAGACTTCAACCTGGGGTCTCAATATTATTCAAAAATATTATTGGCCCTATTATATTATTTTTTGGGTATAAAAATTTATACTCACGTTAACTTTACCCTCCATAAAACTATTGTCACTCTCAAGCAACCACCAAAAGTAGATTTTTCTCATGTCTACCTTAGTAGGCCTATAGATGCTCACCTAGGCCTAACACTTCATACAAACATGATAATGAACATTATATTTATTCTAACAATGATTATTTTCATTTTTGATATATTTTTTATGGTTTAACAAACCCTAATAAACCTTTCAACATCATAATTTAGTTTTCCTTCAAAGTCTACAACTTCTAAACATAGTTACATAATATATGATAGCCATTCTAAGACCTAAGACTAACACCCATCCATAGATCTCATGTTGATATTTTAGGATTTTTATAAAATATAATAATATTTTGATATCTATACCAAAGTTTATAAATTCTTTATAATACATAGTTTACGTTTATAAGCTACAAATGTCAATCGATAGGTCTGTAGACCTATGGGTTAACATGATCCCTCTTATCCTAGTCTAAAAGCATATTTTGAGATTTTAATTTATTCAAAAACCTCTTAAACTTATTATATCAGTTCCCAAACTACCATTCATCTTGATTTTTTGCATTAGACATTAATTTTAGCATTCAGACCTACAGGAAATAGTCTTGACTTGCAAATGGGATCAAATTGTCTCTTCATGATCATCCAATAGAACTCAAGTGATATATAAATTTCCTATTACTCTAATGTTATAAATAATCTCAATTCCAATCAAAAATACATTTCCAAACAATAATTATATTCTCAAATACATTTTTTAGCCTTCATATACTTTCTCTCATGACAACACCACTTCATTAAAGACCTACTATTATGAGTTGATTTAACAAGATCCATTGGATGAAGACTACAAATTTAAGGGAAATTATTTAATAATAATTTAAGATTATAAAATATTTTGTGGGGATTTATTAATGCATGATCATCCTTCATTTTACCTTTTAATGGCTTCCAAACAATCTTACATTTGATGACTACCTCTAATAACTTCATTAGATGTATGAGTACATCTACTTATTCACTATTTTGATTCATCTATTGCTTGAAATTGATATGAGGATGTTTGTAGTAGGATTTAATGATTTATTGAGATTGTGTATACCCTTATCAAGGTGAGAGAACACTCAATATATCAAAAAAATTATTTGTAACCTCACTCTTTTGCCTAAAACTCATCATAAATACATCTCTCTCTCTCTCTCTCTCTCTCTCTCCTCTCTCTCTCTCTCTCTCTCTCTCTCTCTCTCTCTCTCTCTCTCTCTCTCTCTCTCTCTCTCTCTCTCTCTCTCTCTCTCTCTCTCTCTCTCTCTCTCTCTCTCTCTCTCTACATGTGCTAACTAGGTGATCAAAATGGTATGATATAGATAATGACATGTTTTATGATCATATTATATCATTCATTCCCATCCATGAGTTCATAAATTCTCTATAAAATTAAAAACTTACCTTGTGTGAATGAAGAGTGCATTATGACTACCGAAACTTATTAACAATTATTCATAGAGGAGGATACATCCATATAAGAAATATGGGAATGGTTTCTAATGGAATAATGACCACCATCAACCCCTGTGATTATTCAATCTAAATTGGACTATCCTCATCATATTGAGTAAAAATCGTTGGCCATTTTAGGTTTTCTAAGGAAGTTGATAGGAGAAAAAATAAGTTTTATGATTTTTTGAGACCTGTAGCTAATATAAATGCATGATTTGAGTTTTAGGGATATGGATAATTCCTTGGAATTGTTTTTAAATGAACCTTGCTCTAAAAATATGCAATAACCCTCTGAAAAACCTCTCTTTTACCATGAAAATTATCATATTTTTTCCTCAAGACCTTGTGGGAAGCATTAATGGAATATTACATGTTTGTACTAATGTGATCAATCTATTAAAAGCATTATAAAAATATTTACCTACTATTCCTTATGATAATCCCTTTTGAATGATAAAAAATAATCAAGAAACACCTCAAAAAGGATTATAATGTTAGAGAGGAATATTGACATTTTTATGATAGTTTTATAGACTATGGAGGTTATGAGATGATCATGACATCTGTTGGATGACTCACTAATCTCTTTTAAACTTTAGCACCCTTTAAAACAACTTGACTATGTATTGACATAAATATACAATCACAAGACCAAAATAGGCCATTACCTTAAACATTTCAAAAATACTTTAATAATTGATAAACATGACTTATGAGGAAATTTGAAAGGTAGTAAATCAAGGTGAGGGCTTTATTGGTAATTTTTTTTTAACCTATCTAATAGTAGACAAAATTTGGATAAGATCTATGGCAGTATCCTAGAGATTCTTACTTGTTAAGCATATTAGATCAATTGATTTGTCTATCTATTGGGATATGAAGTCACTTGCCCTCAAGTTGAGACACAATAGTGCCTTGAAAAAGATGATAAAATGATCCACCTTCCTAAAACACAATGCATAAAAAAAATACAATAGAACACATAGACATAGACACTTATGCTAATAAAGCACTAAGGGAAAATAAAGTGTAAGTAGCCTAATACACAAAAATAACCTCAATATATCTTCCTCCTTTAGGGTCAAATGGAAAGATAATGATTCAATCATGATCTCATGAAATAAGAGTTCTAAATGCTGAATGAAGTCTAATTAGGTACTTCTTATGGGGTGAGATCTTCCACCCACATTTTGAGATAGTGGCGTACTCATGATCTCTATGATTATCAATTAGATCTTCTTACTTCATTCCTATATCCATTAGTTGACTATGTGAGTCAAAAAAAAATCATAATCATCCTAATCTTGGTTACTTGGTACCAATAATACTACTCTTGCCTCATCTATAGACTACTCCTAATTTTCTATGACCACCTTAAAGAGTCATTTTATTTTAAAATTCAATCATGGTAATCAACTACTACCCTTTTGATTTATTGAAGTGCTTCGCTTATATTTTTATCTATTATAAGTTGATCACATGATTCTCCTTCATACTTTTTAAGACTGTCATTTTGAAATAGATTTATTGCCATATCATCAAGGAAAATTTATAATATCATCTTATTCTTGGCCAACTAGTATATTTTCTTCTTAAAGCACATTTTTATCTTGCTTGCTTAGATTATCATTAATCATTGCCTCAATAGAAAGGGTAAAAACTTTAAAATCATCTACAATCTTCCCTATAGGATTTGTAGACTCTTTAAGAGTCTCAAACTCATTGCATATGTTCAAATACTACTGCCTCATGTCCTTATCATCTTCATGACTAGAATCTTGAAGAGGTATAACATGAACCACATCTTTACCTTATAGAGCGTGTTATTTGAAATATAAATAGACTTTGAGCTTATCAAGTGGGTCTTTAAGAACTTTTTATTCTAATGTAACAACCTGGTCAACACCTTTATCACATTGGGAAAAACCATTGTTATCTTCATCTTCAAATAATGATCTATTTATCTCCTCAAGAATATGTGTTTCAATGATTAATTCCTCTTTAGGTTCACTTTGAGAATTCTCCTCATAACCTATAAACCTTGATATTCTTTAGTACTCAACCTTCTCAACCATGCCTTCCTTCTTAATTTTCATGCTCTTGTCAATTGAAATCCATGATGGAAAAGGTTTAGGATTTTGAAGAACGATTGGTAAATCTTGAATAGGTTTATGAATTGGCTTGGAAATTGGGTAAGCATTATTAAATCTTGCCATTTAAACCTTATCAACAAGGAAATTTTTAATGTTTTGGATGGCTTCTTGGATATACATCCAAGATGGAAAAGTATTAAGTTCCTGAGAAGGGAGGGATGGGATTTTCATAGGCATAATTTATAACTTAGATTTAATTTCTTGGTGTAGGCATGATTAATCTTTCTTCCCCTGTGACACCACTACTTACTTACAACTTGGGATTTTGAAACTAGTAAGCTCCTTTCTAGGTTGAATTGACTCTTCTTGTTTTATACTTTTTAGCTATGCATTCTTAACCATGTTTATCCTATGTTATTAGCACTTGGTTCTAAATTGGGATTTTAAACCTAAGAGTTTCCCCTTGGTGGAGTAATATAGATTGAAGTGTGAATAAAAATTATTGAATGATATTAGATCGAACTCAAGGAAAAATGAGTGAGGTTTTCATATAATCAAGTATTATTTGATCACTTTTTTTTTAAGCTGGAGAAATATAGGAGTATAAAAAGATCGATGTGGAATAGGAGAAGGTAATTAGAGATGAAGAGACTGAGACTTTTTCTTGTCTCATATTACTATCATGTTTTCTAAGGATTTATTCAAACCTCTTATTTACAACCTTTCATTTTCTAAGAAATGTTGGTTTTCATCCTCAAAGGCTATCCACTCATTCCTTGAAACTTAAGTGTATCCTTTAGCTTCTACATGAGATTACTTAGGTCATTTTGATCAAGATCTATCCTTTTATAAAAATTCCTCAATACTATTTCACTCTTCTACATATTCATATACAACTAAGAATATTACTCTTGAAAAGCTTAAAAAGAATGATATGAAGGTTGACCATCTATTTAAGGTTGATTATGGAAGGAGGAAGGTTAGCAATCTTGATATCAAGGTTGAATACATTGGTAGCTAAGACAATATAGAGGGTAATTAGGGTCATTGTAAGGATGGTATGGATGAACATTAGTTTTATATGGCTCATTAGGCTACTAATAAGGATCAACATAAGCTTTTCATATCTCACCAACTTGAGTAAAAAATAAATCTACCCCAATTTTAGCCATGAATCCTCATGAGAAAGAAAATACAAAGAGAATATTTTCTATAACAATAATTTGAATGTTTCAACTAAATGAATGTGCTCATATTCACCTCTGGTGTTTTTGTTCAAGCCTACAAAGGCTGGTGCATTTAAAAATAACACCAAAAACTCTTCAATTGATTGACAATATTGTCAAACTAGGTGTGATAAAACTATTATATTTCAAATTTCTACCCTTCAGAGGTATATTAAATCCCTCTCAATTGATCTATATAATGGGATTAGTCTTAGGTTATGGGTGACCTATAAATGGACTAAACCTCTAGATTATAGAGCTAACTCCCCTTGATGTATCAATTAGGCTCATAAATCTATAATATTATATTTTAAGGGAAAAGTTATAAGGATAACATGAAATAAACCTAACTAAGGAGGTGATACACCAAATATTAAGATCACTAACACCTATTCCATATGCATTATGACCTATAAGAATGAAATATATTCACTACTCTCAACTTACACATATCACATCAGTGATTTGAAGTGAGGTAATATATTTTGGGATTAGGAACAAATATTATTGTCACTTTTAATTTAAAATTGACCCTTGATGACACTCTCTACATCCTAAAATAGTGAGCCAAACTACATGGAGGTAAGAAGAACAAGATAATAAATGAAGGTGAGCTAAGTCTTCACTTGATTTCATAAATCATTCAACTATTTACACTACATGTATCCATGAAATAAGTCTAAATCAAATTTATATTAATCAAATGCATTATAAAAGAATAGGACTTCACCATACTCATAGTGGAAGGATCCATACAATGGCCAAAATCAAGCATACTTATAGAGCAAGTGAGAAAGGAGAGAGAGAAATAAGTTTGAGAGACATATGCCAAGTGTCCCCACATGAATAAGTAGGTTACAAGAAAGAATATATGCAAATTTTAAGTTATGAACTCTCTTCAACATGTGCCATCTCTACTAGCCATGATCTTTTTTTGGTTGTCATAGGACATGTTTATTTGAAACTACCCTTATTCTTCTTTAGAAGAGACAAGTGGCATTCTTGATCACCAAGTTTAATTTGAGCTACCCTTTTCCATTGTATGGATGCCTTACATCCACTTATTACTATTTGATATGAATATTGCAATGATCATCATGCCTTCTTAGTTGTCTTGAAACCTATTAGTTTCACTTCACCTCTCTCCCAGACTTTTTAATGATATATAAAGACATCATGATCAAGCCTATATATATTCACCTAGTTGGTCTTGTTCATGATCTATGAGGGTCCAAATAACATCAAAATATGTTCTTAATTGTGTTCCAAGGGCTATCAAGCTCTCCATAATACTCCATAGGTCTTCATTTAGGCTTTTTAGGCAACATAGTAGTAGAGTCACCTTTTTGGCCCAAATTAGTGACTTAAATATCTAATGTACCATATTAGGTGGTATATAATGCTGAATATATAACCTTTTACCAGGATTAAAAAGCCTTTATACTCGATTTAAAGACTTGCCACTACTTTGCATACTCATAATTAGGCTTGCACCTTCACTTTTCCAGTTAATTTCTTACACCATATACTTCACATGTGACACCAAGTTACTTATTTTGATGCTCATGGGACTTTTAGAGGTCACATATGTAATTTCAATGTCAAACCCTTGCATTTTAAATAACTTGAATGCCAAACACTTCTATCAAGCCATATTTAGGGTTTAACAAGGGTTTAAGAGCCTCTTTTGATCTTAGTGATTATTCATGGAGATGAGGGATTAGATTAAATTTATAATTACATGGTTTTAGATCACATATATCCCTTAAAAATTCCCAAACTCCTTTTTCCCCCATGCACATGATTGTTTGACATCAAACATGATAGAATAGCTTTTCGGGCTTGCATACCTATATCTTATGGGATTAAGAAAGGTCACTTTGCATGAGAATGTGTAAAATAGCTTGTTACTAGATTTATACATCCCTTATTAGGTCTATGAAACATCACATGAGGTGTTTAAGTGAAACTATTCACCTCATTTCTCTTCCTCTTTGCTACAATTTAGATTAGCCCATGTGTAGGGTTTATAATCAACTTCATGCAAGTGACCCTATTGGCCTATTTTGGTAATTATATATCAATACTTCTAAATTTAATTTTCATAGAGATGTATTTAAATGTTCCTTACAAGTCACAAAGGATTTTTCAACTTTAGTCACTTCAAAAATTGGATATAATCCCAATATTAGTGCTCATACATGTAGGTCTCTATCTAGGCCTCTCACCTAGTGAGACTTAAGAATGCCTTATTTTTAGTGATTGTCCTCTTCAGGAAGGGCCTAATAACTTTTATTATGTTATAATTATTACCCATCACCATTTTTTTTCTCAATATCAAGATAAACCTACACACTTCACCATTATTTAACATTGGTAGGTTTGTAAGTCATCTTTTAGGCCTATTTGCTATCACTTTAGAATTAAACCTTCCTTGTAGGCCTCTTTTCCACCTTTACGATCTTTATCAGCACTAGAAACATCACAAATTTTCCTATTGACTCTCTTATAAATTCTCCTAGTAATTATTTTCACTACAAGTATCCCTCTTTCTTCTAACTCCCCATAATAGTCAAGTAACCTATAGACTACAACATAGGATGTCAATATTATTCAAAAAGTTTATTGGAATTATTATAGTCTTTGGTAGGTGTCAAAAAATTTTCTCATGTAAATTTGACCCTCCACTAACATATTATCACTCTCAAGCAAACACCATAAGTATATTGTGCTATTATCTACCTTAGTAGGCCTTTATATACTCATTTAGGCCAAAAACTCCATATAAACATGAGAATGACCATTTTATTGATTCTCCTAATGAATATTTTCACTATGGATATCTCTATGATGGTTTATTAGACATTGGTCTAACTTATAACATCACATGTTTATCTTTCTACAAAGTAACTTGCAACCATTGGTCCTCAATGAATGATAGTCATGCTAAAACTTAAGGCCTAACACCCATCCATGGATCTCCTGATGATTTTTCAAGAATTATAGACTCTAGAATAATATTTTTTGGTCTATATCATAGTATGTAAATATTTTATAATCCATATCCTAGGTTTATGGGATACAAATGTCAACCTACAAGTTTACAGGCTTGTGGGTTGACATAATCCCTCTTATCCTGGTCCAAAGCATGCTTTGAGTTGTTATTTTCATCCAAAAACTCTTCACCTTCTTATTACACTTCCCACACTACCATTAATCTTAACTTTTTCCATTATATCTTTATTTTAGTAGTTATACTTCTAGGGTATAGTCTTAACCTACAAATGGGTTCAAATTGTTTCTTCATGTTTATTCAATAGAACTCGAGGGATATATAACCTACCTATTACTCTCATGTATTGAAGGATCTCAATTCCAATTTGAAATACCTTCACAATCGATTATTATATTATCAATTTCATTTTTTTACCTTCTTCTAATTTCTCTCATGACTACACCACTTTAATGAAGACCTACTAGCTTGAGTGACTTTAAGAAGATCCCTTGGGTGAGACTATAAACTAAAGGGGACTTATTTAAGAATAATGAAATTGTATAGAATATTTTGTGGGGAATTATTAATTTAGGAAAATCCTTCATTATACCTTTAAATGGCTTCTATACAGTCTGTCATTTGATGACTACTTATAATAAACTCATTGGATGTATGATTACCTCTCTTTCTTCACTAATTTGATTCATTTAGTGATTAAAAGTTATATGGGGAGGTTAAAATGATAATTTAGTGATTTATTGAGATTTTTATATCCTTATTTAAGTGAGAACACACTCAATCTATCATAAAACCCATTTGTAACCTCACTCTTTTGCCTACAACTCACCATAAATAGAGGTTTCTCTCTCTATAGTTCACACGATAAATAGTTGATGAAAATGGTGTGACATATATAATGTCATGTTTTATGATCATATACAATAAATCATTCCCATCCATGAGCTCACAAATACTATGTAAACATTTAAAATTGGCCCCATGTGAATGAAGAGTGCATTATGACTGCCTAAACTTCTAAATGATTGTTCATAGAGGAGGAGAAATCAATATGAGAAATATGGCCATTTATTGGAAAGGAATAAAAACCCTCATAAAACACTAATATCATTCAATCCAACTATCTCTCTCCTCACCATATTTAGTGAAAACCATTGACCCTTATGGAGCTACCAAGGAAGTCGATAGGAGAGAAAATAAGGGTTTATAAAATTTTAAGAGTTATAGCTCATCCAAATACCTGATTTAAGTCTAAGGTAGATGAAGGAGGCTGTAGAAGTGACTAAAAATTAACCTCACTCTAAAAATTTGTAACAACCCTGTGAAAATCCTCTCTTTTATGATGAAAATTGTCATATTCTTACTTGAAAACCCTATGGGGTAGAATTAATGGAATATTTAATGCTTATATAGATGTGATAAATGTGTCAAAATAATTTTTGTATTTTTTACCTTATATTCCTTGTGATAATACATTTTAAACATTATAAAATAATCAAGAAATGCCTCAAATAGGTTTATAGTGTTAAAGAGGAATATTACATATTTATTATAGTTTTATGACCTAAGGTGATTGTAAGATGATCATGACATGTGTTGGATGACCCACTAAGGTCCCCTAAACTTTTAACACCATTTGTAACAACTTGACTAGTCCTGACATGAATAGACAAACATGGGACCAAAAAAGGTGATTAGCTTAAACTTGTCAAAAATACCTTTATCTTTGATAAACATGACTTACGGTGACATTTTCAAGGCATTCAATCAATTTGGAGGCTTGATTGATAAAATTTTTATGAACCTATCAAATGGTAGCCAAAATTTGGTTAACATGAAAACATTGAATTCATCACAAATTTTGTTCATGGATACTTGGTTGATGGCTCCCAAGGTTCCTCAAAATCTAAGTGAATATTCCTTGTTATGGCATCTACCATATCAGACATTGTACAAATTTTTTCATCTAGTCTATTTGATTAATTTAGAACATGGATGATCTTGTCAATAGCTACAATCTTCAATGATCTCATCAATAGCTATAATCTTAGTGGAAGTGAGGATGGTGTCCAATAGGGGAATCCAAACCTCATTTACAAAGGTTATGATAATAAAACCACAAATTCAATTTAACAAGTCCATATAAATCCTAATTATACACCTAAATATGGAAATGGGGATAGTATAAATAAGCCCCTTGAATGTGGAAGTACTAGGGTCGCTCACCCATTCCCACATCTTACTTGTTGTATTATTTACATATATCCATGAATTGACTAGTGATTGATTTTAGGCCATTTCAAGGAAGGGGAATCCATATCATTTTTGAAAGTTAAGACCACTAATATTTACTTATAGGGTGTTGCATTGGCAAAAAGTTAAGAGTTTTCCAAAAAATTGAACATTTACAAATAAATCAAATAATAGGTCAATGCAGGTCATTACTTTAGGTTTATGTATAGAATTATGTAATCCTATTGATTTGATTACCAACAAGTCTTCCCTTTACCTTCGTATAAATTTTAAGAGTTAATCCTCAGACCACAGAGTTTTGATGCTTTAACTTCCTCCCACATAGCAGAATAATACTTAAGTTCACAATTGAGAGTAACCTCATAGAACCTTGTATCTATGTACTTATTAGGTCCAAAAATGCAATACACAAAAGGGGGAGGTGGAATATGTGAATCTAAAATAATTTTTATACACTTAAGAGCTCTATTTCTTGAAACTATGGAATTACTTGGTCAAAATAGTACTTGAATTCACACTTGCATCTATTATATAGATGGTAATGTATTTGTGATTAACTTTGTCAATTGCATATATTGCCTTTTATTTCATTATCTCTATTAAATTAAATGAATTTAGCTGGCCAATTCATGTGGATTAATGGCATCAATGGCTCTAGATTCTTTTACTTTATTCAATTTTTCATATTTTGAATTTTCTTCGTCATGTGTCACCCCTTTTGTAATCCTCCTTTCCAAGTGGATTTTTTTATATTTGATTTGATTGATTTGTCATGTCTATTTGATATTTTTCAATTTATCATTTCCTTTAAAATCATAACCATGATATTACCTAATGTAAGGGTTACATTAGCGACACATGGTAGAATTTTTTCATTATGTTGTTATCAGGCCCTTTCTTTATCACCACTTTATTTCATACTGCACTAGGTTTACGAAATCATGGCACATGGAGGATTGTCACCATTTTATTATCCTAAGAGTATAATACCCTACTTATTAATTATGTAGGCTTTGGGTGATTGGGATGATAACACATGAAAACATACCAATTCTTCTCTTTCCTATGACACTTAGAAACTTGTTAAAATGCTTTGACAACAATAGGTCTGTAGGCTTGTGACACAAGGATGGTTGTCATTGATATGATGTCCAAAAAATTTAATACACCAAAATTTCAATTTTATTGTGATTGAGTGAGTGATATTATGAGACTTGTCATTAACTTGTTAGTCTACTCACCTAAGAGTATTTTTTGAATATTTTATGTGGTAGAAAAGTTATTGGCTTGTAGGTTATTACTGAGTGGCATTAAAATTTTAGAAAACTTAAGTATAATGCATACTTCATGTGCCTTTAGGCTCTAGAAGGGAAAATAAACACCACGTTATGGTATTTGGTGACTTGGCATGTGTTTGGGACAAAAATAGGAAATAATTTTATGTAAAGAAGAACCTTCATAAGATAAAACACAAAGTAACAACACTTTGACAAACATGTAAGTCAGCTAGTTCGAAAGAGGTAAAAACAAACATATTTTTGGGAAAACCAAGACCATGTTATGGTCTTTGGTGACTTGGCATGTGTTCAGGCCAAAAATAAGAAGGAATTATATGTAAAGAATAACCTACATAAGATAAAACACAAAGCAACAACACTTTGACAAACATGTAAGTCAGTTAGTTTGAAATAGGGAAAAATAAACATACTTTTGGATAACCAAGCAGACTTCATGAACCGTTAGTCTAAAAACCTTAGTAGACATATGTGAAATAAAACCAAAGGTTGTAGATATAACTCAAGAAAATCCAAAGCATAAATATTGTTTGTAATAGTAAAAGTGTTGACATGCCAATTTAATCTTTAGGAAATGAACTTATGCCGCCCTACTAATCCTAAAAAACTAGGCTACTTGGCAAAGTGGGTCCCTTTTCAAAACCTTTAAATGGGGGTGTGTTGGGACACAAAAGGTTTGATGTGATTAAAATTTTGAAGTAACAAGTTTGATGCTCAATATTTGTTATCAATTCATGTATTATATAAAAATGTATTGTCTAAATAATAATATATCATTCATAGGTTAGAATTGCCTTAGATATTTTACATTTGGAAGCATTTAAATGTGACTTCTTTGTAACCATATTTTGATCTATGAACTACTCTATGATTTGTCCTCAAATATTTTAATTGTGTATATGAATTTTTAATAATAATTCAAGAGATTGAGAGATATAAAAATTATGTGTATATGATCCAAGTTGTATTTATCTATATTTAATTACCTTATGGATGATTTGTATATATGTGTGATTTAATTAATATCCTACCACATCCAACCAAGGAAATGTGTCTAGGTTCGGCTAATGGTGATTTTAATAATTTGAATAATAATAGTTGAAAACCCTTGGACAATACAACTAAATAGAGATGCCTATGGTAATTATCACTATCAAGGTTTAACAAAAGTTTATTAGGCATGAAAATGAGGATATGAGGAATGGAGGTTGTCTATGTAGGAATTTGAAGGTCTTATTATATATAAAAATGTGATTTTAAATAAATATGTTTTATAGAAGAAAGGTGGATAAGAGATTATATTGGTAGACTGATAGATGGAAAATGTGTTCAAGAGTTAGATATATGTATGTTATCTAGGTATGTCAGAATGTGTTCAAATTAATATTTTAAATTTTCTAATGACTAAATTTAGGTGTCTACAACATCAAAAAAAAGTATCCATTATATGCAAACTAGGGATTGAAATATATGCATATGATAATAGGGATAATGGTATTGCAAAAAATAAAAATACCCTTAAAATATAGCTTATAAATTATATAATTAAATTAAAAAAACAACATGATATGTAAAACTTAAAATTATATTAAAAAATAAAATATCAAACCCTAACATAACTTATAGGATATGTGTGCTCAAGAAATAAAGGTGTTAAATTGAAATTACAAAGTGGTGACTATAAGATAGGGTTTCATAAAAAAGTTATAAAAATATGTAGATCTTACAATTAGATTTCTAAAATAAGAAAATAACCAGAATACCCGATGATTTAAACCCAACAATGTATAAAGTTTCAAAGAATCAAGGGTTCAATATTTTTCTTACTATTTTATGGATTTAATATGTTTTACTTAATAAAAATTAATAAAATAATTTTTATTAAGTATATATATTATTTATTTATTTCAAAAATTAATTCATATCTTCCTTAGTGTCCATAAAATGTATGTAAACAAAATAATATTTTGTAAAACAAGGAATGTACAAAGTGAAAAACTAAAATGATGAAATGGTAACACCTAACTATCAATCTTGAATTTTTGAAGTGTTTATGGATTGTGTAGACCTGTATTTACCCAAGTGTGATCTTTGAAATTTTTATTTTTCAAAAAATGAAAATCCTAATTCTTGACTAACTATTCTTCCTAGGTAAGAATCAGTGTGGCATGTATGTGAGAAAAACATGTGTCTTATTCATCTAAATCAAAAGTAGAATTTATAAAAATATTTCATTTCTTGTATTGAACTAGTTTACCATGAAATCATAATAAAAAAATAATGATTTGAGAAACTTGGATGTAGTTGTAGCTAAGTATCTTACATTTTGTAATGAGACCCCTCAAAATTTATATGTAATAGAAATGGAATGTTGATTAAAAGATAGGACTTTCTCTTTCCTTTGTGGAGATAAAACTATATACACATTCATGTAAACATTATTTTGGTATATTGAAGTTCTTTCCCAAAGGTTTAAGTATCAATATGGTTGAATTATATGTTAGTATATCAATTGATCATATGACAAGGTTTTATCAAACATAAAGGTAGAGTAGGATCATCAATTTACACAAGACATGAATATGTATTTAATAATTATAAAAATGACCTGTTATGATTTGGTATAAAAAGGATGCTCAAGAATATGACACCCACTAATATTGAGCCTAAACAATAAAAAATTATAAAATCAAGGTTGAAGGAATATGTCCAAATGTGAAATGGCCAACAAAAATATGGTAGAAGGAATCAACAATTTGGACAATTCCACCAAGGGAAAAATTGGTAGGATGAATAATTCCATCACATGTGAAATAAGGATACACAACATGAAATGTAGCATATATATACATTTACTTTAGGTCAATTGTCTAAATAAATCACTTACTAAAGTATAAAATGCATTGAGAGGGATTAGTCACCTAACATGACTTAGTGTGGGGCAAGAGATGTTTTAGAAATATAAATTATTCTAACTAGACCAAATATATAAAATTAGGGGAAAAACATAATGGAATAGGTTCTTTTACAAAAATAATTGTCTATTCATTTTCATGCGTTACAATAAAATTTTATAAAGGATATCTTATGACCAAAATATAGAGTTAAAAAAAATTATATGGGATAAGTAACATGATAATATGATGATTGGAAAAATATGGTCTAATTATATTATAATATTATTATATATTCTCAACCCATTTAAATATTATATTTTTGGTTAATAGTATATAAAAATGTTAGATTTTATTATCAAATTGAGAAATCAATATTTTAATTGATTGAAATTTTCCTTGGAGACTCTTTAGTTTCATAAGACTCTTAGAAGGAGGAATCCAAAAAATAGTATTTTTGTTATTTATATTTATATGTGCACCTATTGTAGAGATAATAAAACTAAAATAACAAACATTATTCACCTTAAACATAATACTTCATATTTAATAAAATTTTGATTTTTTTAATTTCAAATTATTATCTCAAACCATACACATGAATTTCACTTTATTATATTTTGCTAAGATATTATATACATAATACTTCAACATTTATTGTGTTTAATCATGAAATATATGTGTCATGGGTATTTGATAAATGACACATACATTCTTATTTGAAAAAAAAGCATAACCAAATAGGAGAATGTTATATCAAATTGTGTTGAGAGTATTTTTGTGTTTATATCTAATATTAATTATGATATGATGGTGTTTTTACTTAGTTCTTTATTAGTGGTATAAACAAGCTAAATCTTGAATATTTAGATTATATAAGATATGTCTTAAATTATAAAGATATTAATATTATTATTTTTAATATTGATGTTATTGTTTACACAAATGATAATGGGATAGGGTAATTCAGTTTTAATTATTCTATTTGACCATTTTTTTAATGTATAATTACCTTAAATTAAATGTACTAGTTCTATGGTCTCTCACCTCAAGAAAGAGAGTGTCAAAGCATCACAAGACATTTTTGGTAGGGCATTGATACCTAAGATTGGTAGGCCCATCCATTGCCTATGCTAACTATATGTAAAATTTTAGTATGTTACACCATATTTCATTACACTTACCTATAAATATTATTTTTGTAAAATTTTAGATGTTTAGTCCTCTTCAAATATTAAAAATTATCTTCCTTCACCTCAAAAACATATCTCTAATTTTAACACTTCCCTTGGCATATATAAATTGGTTATAAAAATTAAACCGCATGCCTCTTCTTGATGTTTTCACATACATTTCAATACATGAGTGTGGGTTAAAATGCTTAAAGTTCTTCCACCTATGTATATGTCTGGTCAATAGTGATATGTTAGAATACATGCAACCTATTTGTATTTTTATAATAACATAATATGCAACTTTTAACTTGCTTTAGGTTTTCATAATTTTCATAGTGAGTGTTCCATTTTAGGTATTTGATTTGGATAATTTAGTATATTTAATCAAGGATATGGATATGTATTCCTCAATGTGCAAGTGATTCTCCTAGTGAGTTATTAATAATAATAATAACCTTATGCTTGACATGTATACATATAAGTATATTTGGGTAATTTAATTCTATGATTGAAAATATTGTTTTGTGGGATGACTCAAGGGAAGGGTTTTACTTACAAAAATAGTTATTTTGAGGACATAGGACACTTCCAATAAATCCATACACTTACGGTAAGCACCAGTGTTTCAATATTGTTGGAATTAGTGAGGGTGGAGGGAATTTGATTTTTATATTGGAGAAGTCTTCTTAAAATATTATAATAGTTATCAAAATTAATAGCACATACAATTTGGAAGGTGAAGCACATACAATTGGGAAGGTGAAGCACATACATAGATTAATAGCTAACAAAAAATGTGAGCAAGAGTCTATTTTGTAGTTACAATTTTTATATGTTAATGATTGGTCAAAATTAACATATTCATGTACCTAATACCAAATTTATGTGTCTATATAAAATTTAAAAAAAAAATCCATACACAAATGAAAAATCTTGCGTCTAATAGTAAAATAAATTATGACATTGATATTAAATAATGGAAACTCAGCTTTAAGTCATGCATTTGTTATATCTTAAAAATCATTCTATTTCCTACTTCCTTTAGTTAGTTTTATACTTATTAAAATATTATAAATTAACTCAGACAAGTTAATATGTATAATAAAACTAACATTTAGTAAATTTTTAATTTTTAATTGAACTAGAAAATCCATTTAAAAATGCATATTTATAATTATTTTATTCATATATTTGTAATAATAGTTTATGGGAAGCTTATGTACCATAATATAATTAGACAATATACACATCTACATAAGACCAATGAAATGTATTCTAATATTTTGCTTAGAATTTTGTATATACTTTATATATTTAGGTCATAAAGAGACACCCAGTTTAAAATTGTTATGTCTCACTATTAAAATTATTAACATTAATTCTATCCTCTAAATGATCTATATTAAATCCTAAAAATTCAAATATGACCTCATTTGTGGAAAAGGTATCAAGGGATATGACATAATATGTGTAAAAATAAAATTTCTTATGTAATGTATATTTTAAGTAATTATTCTTATTACTTGCATGATATACTATATACACATGATCAAAACTTCTAATTATATTTTTCATCTCTTGAAAGTGATTTAATATGGTCCATTTTATTTTATCAAGAATATGTCTTATTGATTCCTTGATGATAATGTCTTGATTTTGAACTCTTTAATATGAGTTAAAGAACATAAAAATTATTATTTGAAATGCAATTTCTATATCATTTCACTCATCATTACTAATATAATTTCTCACTTAGTTTGGTGAGTATCTTGGATAATAAATTATATTAAACCCTATTCAACTTTACTTATAAGTTATATTTTAGACACTTCTAATTTTAAATCTAAATTTTTATAATATATATTCTACATTTAGATTAATATTATATATTTTACATTATAGTACCTTTATTTTGACCTTTTTATAGAGGTTTTTAATTACAATATTATTTGGGTGAAACTACCTTATTTCCTTTTATGTTTTGGGTAGAATATTACCTCAAAGTCATAGGGAATACTTTGGGATAATACATTTTAATGGATTCCAATACTGAATCTATCCATCATTCTACTTTTTCCTGCATTTTAGTTATCTTAAAGGTCTTTAAAACACTCTTGGAGTATATGGTTTTAAAGGCCCAATATTGAGTCTAGAAATAATCCCTTAATTATAAAAAAATTCCTTTCTATTGTAGAAATTATTTTGAAACATGGAATTTGGCTTCAACATGTAAGGTTGTTATATGAACAAAAGAGGTTTTTTGTTGATAGGTTTTTCTCCCTAAGAATATTATAGTTACATGTGATATTGAGAATACCGATTCAAATAAGGATATTTATAAAACTCTAGAGGATGATTTGGTTTTAGGAATGTCCCCTAAGGATTATCCTATCCAAGCTATGAATGGTGTAGATTTTGAGAGGAAAGCTTTGGACTTGGCCCCAAAATTCCTTAAATAAGATATATCTAGGGAAGTAGAACTAGAGGTTGAAACACCTTTTACAAGGGCAAAAACTGAGGTTAGTATAACAAATATTCTTTCAAATGATAAATCATAACTCTTCAACTCATTTGAAATCAGTGCACCCCTCTCCCTAGATTCTAAGGAAGAAAAGGGGAAGTGGAATAAAGTAGATAAAAATAAGAATGGCATAAGAATTGACTATCTTGTATGACCTTCAACTCAGAAGGGATTTGTCTTCTGAAGGACAATGTTGAACATCCCATGGATAAGATACGCTTGGTGAAAGTTTCATAAAAGTCTATATGAGTAAAATATGATTGTTTGATGAAAGTAGTTATTTTTACTCAGTTGTGTTTGGTTTTAATCCCTTAACATGTTTATTTATTTATTGTTTTGCCTACTCAATTACCACTAGTAGAGGTATCCCATATAAACATGAATATTACAAATTTATTTCCTTTATAATAAGTTATGAAACCTTAAAAACCTATAAAAGTTTACCCAATCAAATAAAAATATTACAAAGTTTAATTCTAATATAAAAATCATCTACTAATAACCTTATTTCCTTAACATTAGTAATTAATCTTCTATAAATAAAAATATATTTTTTAATTTTACATAAGATATTCAAGAGTAATATAAATTTAATTAATATTAAATATATTTATATCATATATATTCGCGAGGGTCTATTTTGGAGTGAATTTTATTTTGGAAAACATTAATTTATGTAATCACCTATCAAAAATTTATCTTCCTCATATTTTTTTAATTTCATAAAATTTAAGTAATTTTTATAATTTTTTTTTCCATTGAATAAACTTTGTTACATGACAATTGATTTCTTTTTATTAAAAAGAGTCATTATGCTATTTTGAGGTAACATATTAATTTTTTTAAATCACATATTGTTTTCATGACATTTTTAAATAGTGTATTAATATATGAAATTTAAACATATATACAAATATAGAGAATAATCCTCGTGTCAAAAATCAAAGACATTTTGTATAAATTGAAACTAATATTAATAAACATAACTTGACATTTTTTGATACTATTACTAGTCCTAGTTCCATGCTAGTTGCAATTACTCTAAGAATTATTCTTTATTTAGTTTTTAGTATTTTAAAGATAATCTTACTGATAATTATGATATAACTTCTAATAGTTTATTTTAATATAATGTTTCAACTACAAATATTTAATCTTGAAATATTATTAATAAAATATATTTTGATCTCTAATGGTTAAAACATTATAGATAACATCTCTTGGAGGTATTTCATCATTATAATATGCATCTAAATTTTAAAGTATAAATAATCTAAGATCTAAAAACATAATAATAATAATAATAATAATAATAATAATAATAATAATAATAATAATAATAATAATAATAATAATAATAATAATAATAATAATAATATATTCAAAATATTTTCTTATTCTAGAGATTTCCAATGAGGTTATTGTTTTAGTTGAAAACGTGAATGAGTCTAGATTTTTTATTGGTAGATGTGTGAGGAAACATCCTTATTGGGAAGATATTTCACTATGGTCTAAATATACTTGGCCTTCCATTGATAAGGTTTATCTTTCTCTACTTCCCAGTGGTTTTTTATTGATTCTCTCTCATTTAGTGGAAGAGTGAGAATTTATTTCCAAAAACGGACCTTGGTTTCTTTGAAAACAAGGGGTGTTCTCAGGTCCTAGGGTTACCTTTCTTGATCTAGTAGACTCATTAATTTATAATTCATCAATCTGGATAAGATTATATAATCTTTGTTTATCTATGCATGACCTAGGGCTCTTGCATCAGTTGGTAAACAAAATTTTATGTTTGTGAGAATTGGACCATATTTAGTTGTTCATCAAAGTTTTATTAGCATTTATGTTATGGTTTATTTTTCTAAACCTTTTTTTCACTCAGTGAGGATCAAGTCTTCTTAGGGTATTTAGACTCAATATATTAGTTATGAAGGGTTGCCTTTCAAATGCTTTAAGTGCAACCAAATTGATAAAAAAATAGTAGTATGCTCAAGGATATCCACATAAGGTTATGGTTTCATTATTTTGAAAAAATGCATTAGTAAGTTTAGTTTTCCAATAGTGATATTGTGAAGAGCCTTTGAACTCCTTTGGCCCCTACCCCAAAAGGGTTTTTGGCCCCTTCGATAATATTTTTGTGGAAAAGGTAGTGCATCGAAGCCATGTAAACTCTACTTCTCAAAGGAGTTTTACTGATGAAAACTTTAAGAAGTTTACTCTGCATAACTTGATAGAGTTCACAGTGTGTTGGAATTTAGAGGTTTTATTCACAACCAACATGTAGAGTGATATATGTAGTGGAGCGACTATATATCTCTTGGATGAAATTCCTTTGGAGGTGGAAGATGATTTATAGGATGTATAATTAGAAGAGGTTATAATTGTCTCAAAGGAGGAATAATAAAAAAAATAGCTTCCAAAGTAGTCCTAACCATTTCTCAACATCTTTTTCAGTTGAAAAAACCTAATTTTGGTAAGAAGGGTAAAACTGGTAGGAAAATTGATTCAAAATGGTTATAATTGGATGATATTAATTCCATCGATGGTGGTACATAGGGGAATATGTAATATTTACTCCCAAATAGAGGTATGAATACCCTTCCATCACAAGGTTGATCTCCAAGTTGTTGGTTTTTTTTGTTGAGTAGGGGTTAGTGATTTTGATTAAATTTGAGTGAGGTTTATTCTTGTCTATTAGTTCCTTTAAAGATAACTTAAGATTATCTATCTATGTTATCTCTATCATTTTTATATATTATTTTTTAGGATTTTTTGGTTTTTATAGTGCTCTTTATTTTTTTTATTTTTTGGGAATTAGACTCCTTGTGTTCCAGATCTGGTTTTGAATCTCGTCAAAAGTAATCTTTTTTCAGGTAGGGGTCCCTCCAACCCTAATATCTATCTAAAAAACAAAATGAAACAAAAAAACATTAATTTTCTTTCTTTTTTTAAATGGAGAGATAATATATTTTTATATATAAATAAAAACATATATCTTTTATTAATTTCATCTAACAAACTCATTTTATAAGATAGATATTTGAACTAAATGTGATATCTTTATTCAAAAATGTATGATACACTATTGTGAATTGATATATGATTCTTTATTTATCTATCAATATAATGAAAGCGAGATAACCATGAGTATCATTTATAAATTTCATATCTACTAAATTATTATAAGATTATCCCTGTAAATATTAGATTGATAATTAATTCAATAATTAATTTTTTAGCTTGATTATTTTGTAATTGATACATAATTTTATACTCATTTTCTACATGAAACTTGAGCCTAATATCTTATGATGGATTGGAAGATATGTTTTTTATTATTTTCTCCTTAGATATAAAGAAGGTTTTGGAAGAACTAGTGCACATTTTATCTAACACTCTTTTGCATGAGATGGTTATCCCCATATTAATTCAAAATTCATTCAATAGTATCTATATTGCAAAAATACATTTATACATAAGTTGATATATTTATTCTAGAATCATTAAGGGACATATACACATGAAGTGCTATAGTAGTTACATGATTACCTAGCATTTTGTTGGAAAGTATTCAAATATTATATAATATTTTATGAAGATATATAATTAACATAAAATATATAATTTTATATAATTATTAAATAAATTAAACAAAATAATAAAAAAATTAAGAGTGTTCCAAATAAATGTATGCTTTGTAATGAATGGATTCCTAAAATAATATTTAAATTATCCATTGAGAAAGAAAATATGGTATAATAAAAAAATTAAGAGTGTTCCAAATAAATGTATGCTTTGTAATGAATGGATTCCTAAAATAATATTTAAATTATCCATTGAGAAAGAAAATACGGTTATCAAATAATAAAAAAATTAAGAGTGTTCCAAATAAATGTATGCTTTGTAATGAATGGATTCCTAAAATAATATTTAAATTATCCATTGAGAAAGAAAATATGGTTATCTATAAAATTTAAAGTATTACACACACACACACACACACACACACACACACACACACACACACACACACACACACACACACACACACACACACACACACACACACACACACACACACACACACACAAAAACACACACAAACACACACACACGCGCACACACTCACGCGCACACACGCACGCGCACACACGCACGCGCACGCACGCACACACGCACGCGCACACACACACACACACACACACACACACACACACACACACACACACACACACACACACACACACACACACACACACACACACACACACACACACACACACACACACACAGAGTTTTAAGAAATAAATTATTTACTATAAATATCTACAGTTTGGACATATGTGAATTTAAATGAGATGTTATAAATACATATATAATAAATTTGAATACACAATATAATTAAAATGTCACATTTTATTATGATGTCTCTTAATTCATTATCTATTTGACCATCAAAAATGGAGGTTTCCACCTTATAAATAAGGTGAAGAATTCATTAATCAATGTGAAATGCTTAATTTAATGAAATTGTATGACAAATCTAATTTTTACATCTTGAAGAGTGTCCTTTGTCTTATGTATTAAATGTAACCCAAATATCAACTTGTTCAGGGTAATTGTTATTCTACTGACTAACCACATAATGGAATACATATTACTATTATAATAATGATTATCATTGTTAATAATATTAAAAAAATTAATAATTATATTAACCTTTTTTTCAATAATGGAGATATTTTTAATTATAAAATATTAGATATATTATTTAATTGCCATAATTAAGAAGGAGAGGTGATTTTGTAAAAGGAACCAATACTAAGGGTGTAAACCCATCTTGATTTATCACATTAAAAGTCTACATTGGCACTATAGGCCCTTATGTTTGGTCTCTAACTAAATTATGTGAAAATTTAGGCCAAGTATCAAAGGTTGAATTATTAATTATTAATAATTAATGCACCTTATGGTTTCTAACAAACCCAACTTGCTAAAATATTTGTGAATGTGGTACTCAGGTAGACTTTTCATTTAATTAATTAATCATTTGACATAGTAAGAGGAGTAAAATGAATATTAGTTATTAGGGTTCTTATTTTTGAAGGTTGACCACAAAATGGATGTAATGTTGATATAATTAACAAAATATGAGAAATCAGGGCACGTAAATCCACATACCTTAAATAATTATTTATTACTTTTGACAACAATGTTATTATTTTTTGGAAACAAAAAGTATTGGTTGTGGAGAGTTTGGAAGAATGAAACATGTTTGAAATCATGTTAATAAATTATGGAGTTGTTATTATTAGTATTTTGTTGTAAAAATCCAAGAAAAACATGATCAATAAAATGAGATTGTAATGGAGAAGGGGATAGTGAGAACTAGAGTGGAATAAGATAAGAGGAAGGAATAGGCAAGGATTGAACCATTCTTGAGGCTAAACTATTTTTCTATCTTATAGGATGTAAATTTATTTTTAAATTTTGATGGCAAACTAGTTTTACAAGAAAGTAAAAAAACCTTGTTGTGTCTATTGAGAAGTTCATTGAAATGTTATAGGAAAACATATGGGTATATGTAATCACATAAAAATGAAATTTATACAACTTGAGCATGAATTGTGACTTCAAAACCATAGGTCTTTCTTGCTTTCTAGCATAATCCATTAGGCATATTTTCACTGCTTCTCAGTCACTTGAAGCCTTTTTGAATCAGCCCCAGTTGCTCCAGACTCCTCTCCTAGGCATAGACATATCCCCTAAGGTTCATGTTCCCTTGGAAAATAGCACCATAAGTTGGAATATAGCATTGCACCCTAGGGTGTCCACTTTCTATTGCTATTGTCCAAGTCACTCTTGTCCTCAAATGGTCAGATTTCCCCAAATCCTTATCTTTTTCCCGATCAACCTAACATGATGTCATCTAACCTAGGATCATTAGTTTCCCTATAAAATCCTATTAAAGTTTCATTTATAAGGGTTGAAATGATTCAAAAGGCATAAGTTATAAATATACTAAGCACACTCAAGCAAATCTTCTTATTCTCTACATACAACCAACCATTGCTATTTCTAGCGTACTCAAGCTCTCACACAAGTCACGAGTCATCTCAAGCTTGCCCAAATTCACATAATACTTCCATTTCATATACAATATTACATAATACACATTCAATTTGGGAGAACTAAATTGACCTTGATCCATCCTTAGAGTATTGGTATGTAGGCAATGTGCCCACACATGAGGTGTGATTGTACATTCAGTGCATAATACACACTAACCCCTTTTTATAGTTAATTCATGACAACTTGTCAAGCCTAAGGAGGAACTATGACCTTAGAGGATATAATTAATTTCACAAAGAGATTACTGGATGATCTATACCTAATATTCTAGACACAGAGCCTCCTAAAGTATCAGAATAGAACCTAGAAAGCTCAGAAGAAGCAGATCAAAGAGACTATAGTGCTAAAAATAGGACTATAATGTTGGACCTCCAAGTGTCTAGTTTTTGGTGCTACTAATTAGGTATAAAATAGACTTATGGGTCTTATTTTTGATAATCTTCCCATTCAACTCAGCTAATTGTAGTTCAAGAATCCTCCATCTCAGTCTAGAAATTAGCTAAGTTCACTCTCTATCCCTTTGTTTACTATTTTTAGAAATAAATTAGGCACTTCTAGATGAAATAAATTAGTAGGTTAATTAAGGCATACTATATTCACATATTCTCCAGATTAATCCAGACCTATTTACTAATTAATAAATTAAACCCTTAGTTTCCCAAAAATAGTAAAACATTTGGTGAACCTGACTTAATTTGAATCTTCACACAAAAACATTAAAAACCCTAGGGCTATTTATTTATAATTTTTTTCCATATATTTTATATTTTTTTTTTAAATTTAAAAATTATTAAACTACAAATTTAAGTACAATATTTTAAATAATTCACTAAAACCATAGTTTTCACATACTAGCTCCTTTTTGCATGAAACCACTTCCAGACCACTAGGAAAAATATTCTACTAAATTTAGAAATATTTTCATATTTTTACTAATATATTTCAAGTCAAATCTACTAATTCTTAGTAAATATTTTCAAATTATTTCATTAATTTTGAAAAAAAATCATTTCAAACCCTAGTTACATCACTTAATTTCCAATCATTTTCTAGAATATTCTTCTTATTTTCTTCAAATTTTGATTGAATATTAAAATCAAAAAATCATTTTCAAATTCAAAAGTTCATACTATTATGTAAATAATATTATTTAAAAATCCCTAGGTGTATACACTACGTTCTTTTGCATTCTGAGCTATCACCTTACACGTTTGGTAGCTTTGTATCCATTTTTGTGCAAATTCTAAACTACTATTTTAGACTTTTGCATTTCTTTCATCTAGTACTTTCTAGTTTTAACACATTACCTATTAAAACTTATTTCAAAACATTCAAATACATTTAAAATTATTTTCCTACTTGTACAATGGCCTAATATATAGGTTTTGATGAAAATGATAAAAGAGAGCTTCAATAATTCTTAATCAAACACCTAGATATGCAAGATGACATGATTAGAATAATACAAAAGGAACAACAAAAGGCAACCAATGGTCAATCTTCTCAAACTATAAAAACACTAATTGCACATGACACTATGGGGCGAACTATGTCACAACAACCCTATAGAATCCCAACCTTATTTTATGCCACTAGTTGTAGCTACTACATCCCTATCTCTTGATGTGGTAGCCTTTATGCAAGAGATTTGATCTCTTGAATCCAAGGTACAAAATCTTAAGCAAGGTACCACTAGATCTACACATGCATTGGATTATTTCAATTTATTTCATACACCTTTGGCAAGACATATAACTACTACACCCTTGCCACCTATATTTGTACATTCTGAGCTCACTCTTTACAATGGCAAGAGTTATCCAAAGATACATTTGAGAGCCTTTCATGTAGCATGTTTGGATTATGTACCAAATGACTAGATATTAATTAAGTTATTTCCAAGGAGCCTCAAGGATTATGCACTATAATGGTTTTATAATCTACCAAATTAGTTGATCAATGCACTCAATCCTCTTGCTGACATGTTCCTAGCACACTTTTGTATCAACATTGGTGATAAGGTGTCATATGCTCAAAATGCATAAGAAAAATTGAATTAAAATGAGCCTCTCACTAAGTATGTTATCAGATATAAGACCATATTGGCTAAGATGACTAGCCCTATGATAGATCAAGAGTTATATGACTTCTTCAAATAGAGTCTTCTATTAGTTTTTGCATGAGATAATCATGTCCAAAATATTCTCTTCTTTCACTAAATTGTGTCACACTTTAAAAGAATGAGAAATCAAACTCATAACAATAGGAAAACTCAAGTACACAAGTGTATAATATACAACTAATAAGAGTAACAACAATGTCCCATATAAGGTCAATCTTAATCACAACAGAGGATAGACTCAGTAAATAGTCAATGCAGCTTTAGAGCCCCCATAAAGAGTCACATTATTAGCACCTCCTTGGTGACCTTTTAAAATCTACTAATTTATCTATTAAGAGTTCTACAATAACTACTATAATGTAATATCATTTCTCTACCTCCTATTAGAGAAGTTGATCTAACAAATCCTCTTCCATGAGGATACGATCAGAATGCATTTTAAAACTTTCATAGGGTACCAGGCCATACTACAAATAGATGCATTAATCTTAGGCATAAGATATAAGATTTAATTGATGTCAACCAGATTGATCTATGCACTTTGGTTGAGCCTCCTTAGGTATAACCAACATAGGATAAGTCACTTAAAATCTTTTTGAATCCATTTCCATAGCATAAAAATTTAGAGGTATAGGACACATCAGGTGTACATCACGCATATCAAGCACATCCTCCACTAGCTACAAATAGGGAATTGATAGTTGATTCACATCCATTGAGCCACATGATTGGCACAGTTCATTCTAGCCTTTTATTTTGGCCTTCTATCTCCTTTTTCAAGTAGGAGATTGTTGCCAGATGATAGATTATCATTCACTCTTCATAAGAGCTTTTATTCATGATCATCCCATTCACAGTGTTCTAATTAATAATGGATCTAGTGTTAACATGTGTACTATGACACTAATACAATACATGGGGTATACATAGGAGGATATCACTTTGACTAACACAGTTATCATTGGATTCAGTGGAGATAGTCAAACTACATTAGGTGAGATCGTCATTTTATTATATGTTGGTCCTACATGCATGACCACCCCATTTACTATAGTTCCTAGCGCAAGATTTTTTGACATGTTACTTGGCAGACCTTAGATACAAAATCTCTAGGAAATTCCATTTATAGTGCATCGATGCAAGAAATTCATTCATGCTAATCATGTTATTATAGTTAATAGAGCTCCATATGAGTTTCCAATTTCATATTTAGTGCTAGTTTTAGTTTTAGATCCAAGTTTAGTTCTAGTACCAGTTTTAGCTCCATTACTAGTATAGAGGGTCCATACACCTCCACAACTTCAAGATTCTAAACATCTTCTAGCTATAATTTTCACACCTAGATTAATTTCATTGAGATCTCAATAATCTATACATCAAGCACATGTTTAGAGAGCTTTTCCTATTACGGATGGATCCCTAATATCCCTATAGTTACATATAATTCTCAGTGTTACAAAGGATCCCTATAGGTAGTTTCTACTTCATAGATTCTAGACCATTTACAACATATCTAGCTTTCAGAGCCTCAATCTTAGCACTTCCATCATGCCTCATGATCATGCATGATTTCACTTTTTGATACTGGACACCATGACAGGGAGTCTCATTTGAGACTCATCAGTTAGTATCATTCTTTTGTAATATTTCTTGTACATAGTCTCTTTTGCATGATTGTACATAGCTTATTCAAAAACTACAAAAACAATACAAACTTCAAAAAATTAATAATATAAAAATATGTCAATTTTACGGATCATCTATGTTGTTACATTACTAAAACACTATGATAGACTTACATTATGCTATTTTATGCTACTTGTTTATTGATTTATCTATATTACCAAGCTTCACTTGATCTTCATTTAAGTGTGTGTAGTACATCTAAATCCTTGATTGCTTTACCCCACCCATCGAGGGGGCATCTTACATATACATTCTAGCTACATATCAATACATCTACCCACTAGGGGCACACTCTACATGATTACACCATCCAAGTTATGTCATTCTTACACTATACACATTCGACATATTTTTGTATTATGCTCCTCACTTCCTTAAATAGATATGATATCAACATCTATTGGCATTTATCACACTTTTGTATTTCATGGCATATACATTAGTCTTGTATTCCATATCTTATATGCTCTTGCTTCTCACTTTTTATAGTTAGATACATGTTTACTTCTTCTAGTACTTTGCATGATTCCACTCTTTGCTTTGATTAGATAGATGTGTTTGCATTTTCTATTTCATGTTTGCATTTTAGGACATTTTCCAAATGTCCTTTGCTCCTATCCATATGTGTGTGCCTTTAGACATTTCCCAATGTCTTTTGTGTGTCCCTTTCTATGTGCTTGTGGCCCTTGTGCCAATCTTTGCTTGTTATTTTGATGTGTATATGTAGAATTTTAACATGCCTTATATCCTTTGCATGTTTATTTATACCCTTGGACACCCTTGTGTTTTTCTTGATTCTTTCTTTGTATTCTTATTTTCTTGATCATTTCTCTTTGTGTGCAATGCCATGATTCTAATTATGCATTTACCTTGCTTCTTGGATGTCATGACAGACATCATTCTCCATCCCTCCATGATACTAACATCTAAAAACCAACATCTTACATTCCATATTTATCTTATAAACATGCTATTACATTGTTATATCTGTCTAGCCATACCCTTGTAGATCTCACAATCTCTCTTTACAACTTTTGCTATATCTTGAGATCATGAATAATAATTCTATATCAAAAAATTTCATAGATTAACACATTTTTAAGGCTTCTTATTTTGAGTGTACTCATTATAGGCTCTTCATTCCTACCGTCAAAAGAGGGGGAACCAAATAGGGGTTTTGTCACAGAGATTAGAGCTTCTACTAGTAAAAAAATGTAGTTTTAAACTAGTTTAGTCTAGATTCTAAAAATTAGTATAAGTAGGTTAGATGAGGCAAACAATAGAATACACAATCTAGTTTTTAGTTTTGGCTCTAGATAATAGCACCAAAAATAGGACTATACTACTAGACCCCAAAATTTCCAATTTCTAGTGCTAGTGTCTAAATAATAGAATTTCCAAATTTTCTAGAATCAGGTAAAGGGGTGAGTTCAGTCATGGTTTTGCCATAATAGTATAGTCCAAAATCTAATAATTTTTATTACTTTTTCACTTAGAGAATCTAGATAGAGGGGGAATCATGCATGGCATGAGGGTTTCTACTTACAATTTAAACATGGCAGTTGAAATAACATTCAATTTAGAATCTATGTTCCTAACACCAGTTATTGGGGACAATGTGTGCAGCATATGGGCCTTTATCTTTTCTACATTTAGTACATTTTCTTGCATGTAACATGTATTTCTATGCCTTACTCTATCTGCAAATGGTTGGCATCACTTTCAAGTAAACTTTCATAAAAGTTTGTTTCTTGAGTACCTGAGTTCTTGAGTTGATTCTAGTTTTGGAGGGGATTTTTATATGAGTTCCAACCTTCATCTTTCAAAGTGGCCAATATTGGCCCAATTTTTATTTACATTTAGCTATCCAAGCCAACATTTCTAGATTACAACATATTCATGGGCTTTATAAGCCATCTCATATGACATTTAGCTTATAATGGTATCCTTCTATTTAGCTTCACATCACAAAAAAATGATGGAGCTAGAGGTATAGATAACCTTTGTATTCTTTCTTGAGCCACTTATTTAGAGGGATTGGACACATAGTCTAGACATCTATTAGTACATGCATGATTCATTAACTTCACATAGTTGGTGATGATAGAGCCAAAGGGCCTACCTTTACATTCTTGAGCCACCTTCTAGGGGATTGAGCACTCAGTTCATCCATCAATATAACTCTTGGTTCAGTATTCATCCAGCATCACTCAACATAACCCAACAACATAATAGGTTTTGTATTGGTTCATGTACTTGGTGAGGTGTATTGATTCCTTTCTCTCTCTCTACCCAACTTTATATTTTCTTATTTTAGATATAACGTATCTACTAAGAACTGATCTACTTTCACTTTCCTTATTTTTATATTCACATAGTACAACATGCTCTCACCACACACAAATCCAACATCACATAGCTTCTTAGGCTTTGCCTCATAGGTAAGTTTAGGTAAGCTTCTATTTTACTCCTTTATCATGGTATTTTTCTTAGCTGCATACTTATAATAAAGGGGGTAAATTTAATAACATAAAAATGCAATTTTTACAACTTGAGCATGACTTGTGACTTTAAAACCATAGGTTTTTCTTGCTTACTTCGACAACCCACTAGGCATGTTTTCACTACTTCACAGTCACCTAAAGCCTTCCTAAATCAGCCCTAACTACCTCAGACTCCTCTCCTAGACACATACCTATCCCCTAAGTTCCTTATCCCCTTGGAAAATAGCACCATATGTTAGAATATAGCACTGGACACTAGGGTATCCACTTTTCAGTGCTATTTTCCAAGTCACTCTTAGCCTCAGATGGTCAAATTTCCTTAGATTGGTATCTTTTTCCTTGTTAACCTAACATGAATTCATCTAAACCAAGACCATTAGTTTCCCTATAAAATCCTATTCAATGATAATTTATAAGGGTTGACAATCATTTAAAAGGCATGAGCTATAAATACACTAAGCACACTCAAGAAAATCTTCCTATTCTCTACATATAGACAACCACTAATATTTATAGCCTACTCAAGCTCCTACACAAGTCACGAGTCATCTCAATCTTGCCTATATTTTCATAATACTTGCATTGCATACATATAATTGCATAATACAAATTCAATTTGGGATAACTACATTGGCCTTGATCCCTCCTCAACATACTGGTATGTATGTAATGTTCCCACACATGGGGTGTGATCATATGTTTAGTGAATAATACACACTAACCCCTTTTTACAATTGATTCAAGACAACTTATCAAGCCTAAGGAAGAACTAGGACCTTAGAGGATATAATCAATTGCACACAAAGATTTATAAATGAGTGAGACTTGAGATTATATACATAGAGCCTCTCAAAGTATCATAATAGAAACCAAAAATCTTAGAAGAAGTAGATTAGAGGGATTATAGCACTAAAAATAGGATTATAGTGTTGGACCTCTAAGTGTCATAAAAAATAGACTTTTGGGTCTTTTTTTTATAGTCTACCTAGTTAGCTCAATGACTTATAGTTCCAGAATCCTCTGTCTTAGTCCATAAAGTATCTAAGTTCACTCTTTATTCCCTTATTTGTTATTATTATAAATCAATTAAGCACTTCCAGATTTAGTAAATTAGTAGGTTAATTAAGGCATACTATATTCACATATTTTATAGATTAATCTAGACGTCTTTACTAGTTAGGAAATTAAACACTTAGTTTCCCAAAAATAGTATACTAGTATACATTAAATATATGGATTCTATTTTCTATAAAAACATGCTTTTAAAAATCTAATTGAATTAATTTTATGTAGCATGGCAAATTCTTGTATCTAAATTGACTTAAATAATTTTATTATTCAAAAATGGAGTCAATGATTGTTTTAATATTTAATACTACTCATAACTTGAATAAGATTTATATTAGGATTTATCTATAATTTTTTATCATATAATTTTTTGTAATTATGTATAATTTTGTATAGGCATAACTATGAATGAAATCCCTTTGTTGAGCATGGTATTATTACAGTGTTGTATATTATTGTTTTGGGTTAGATTCTTAATAAATTTTGTAACCCTAGCAGAGTTATACCATTAATGAAAATCATGTTACATTTTTAAAGAAGAAATTTGTTGATGTTGATATGTACTTTAATAATTTATATCTCTTTATTTTTAATAATGATGTATGGTGTTTTTTTTAACACCTTCACAGATATTGGCATAAATTATTATTTGGGAACTAATTACTTTAGTTAAATGTCATTTTTTCATATTTTAGACTTATATATATATATATATATATATATATATATATATATATATATATATATATAATTAGTATTCTTTTATATCATTTTGTGTTAGGTCCCTTATAATCTATATTATGAAAATGAATCCATGGATCTTTCTCTATTACCATCAATGTGAGTTTAGGATGTACAATACCACTAATGTACCTAGTTTATAGGCATACAGATGTTGAAGAAGAAAATAGTATTCTTCTAAGGTTGTCATAATTGCATGTTCTTAAGATTCATAATTAAGATCAAGTGTTCCTTGTGATCTTATGACTTGTGTAGAAGCACTGACCCTTGCATGTATGATAAAGTTTTAAAAATTATGTTTCTACTTGTTTCTTGGGTAGTTATATCCCTCGAGAATTTTATATATATAGACACACACACACACACACACACACACACACACACACACACTCTATGATGTTACCGATGGAAATAAGGGTGTGTGAAAATTTTAAGCATAACTTATAGAACATAAACAAGTACAAATGATCATGATTATAAATCAAAATATAAAAAGTTCATTAATTAAATAAGGTGTCATACAAACATGTTAAATTTTCTTTTGTAACATTACAAACACTTCAGATATATATACTAAAGTTTGTTTTAAGTTTCTACCCTAAGTAATTTCTTGATTTTTATCTTTAGGTATAATGTATTTTCTTTTGTATTGAGAAGGAATACTAAAAATAAGATCTTGAATTATAAATTAGATCACTTAGTACTTGAAAATAGGAAACAATAAAAGGAAATATGCCATTAATTTATATTTTTTAACTTATCTTTCCACCAACATATACAACATGTTATGTTTTTATTTTATTAGATGGCCAGAAAATTATTGATCCATCTTAATATTTGTAAAGATGATTATCATATTGTGTGTATTATCTCTTTTTGAATGGTGGTAAATGTGTTGCTAATAGAATACAAATATACATGATATTAATGAATTTATTCTTTTCCAACCTTGTACTTAAGATCATCTAGAAAGTATTAGTATGATCTCATTGAGATACCTAAATTGCATTAAGTTTTTGGAAACATTTTTAGAGAAATATATATCACAAACACTTGATCAATCATAAAATCAAAAAATTTAGAACTAGGAAATGAAATAATAATTGAAAGAGATAAAAATAAACCTAAAGTCAGATAAAACAACATGTCTTTAGCCTAAAATCAGCCTATAATCAGCAAAATAATGGCCATCATCTATCAAGATGTAGTCCATAAAACCAAATGTTACTGGCCAAATAGTGAAGATAAACTGCTAAATGAATATCCTTAGATATAACTAGAAAGGCAAAATATTTAAAAAATTAATTAATAGTTGGTATCAATATTATTCCATGATAGGAGAGAAGGCCTTGCATTTTTAATTGAGTACCATTCTCCATCATTTAATCTACATCTGATCGTAACCTTTATGCCTCCAACCTACATATTTTATTTTTTATAATTGATTCCACATGAATTTTTAAATTCACCTAAAAAAGACAACAAAGAGATGCAACAAATACTAGCAATAGATGACAACAATAGAAAAGGATTCCAAGGCACAACTAAAGGTGAATTTTCCCTTAGAATGACCTCCATCCTAATGGAAGAATCCCCAACCAAAGAGGGAGCTAGAAAATATCTAGACAAATGATATTACAATAACTTAATATCTATCCTTGGTTGAGTTTTCATGATTTTTTTATCCTTAAATTAAAAGTAAAACTATTTTTATATTAGCTACATTATTTTATGTTATATAGTTGAAAATAAATACATCTTATAATATTTATTCAGTTGAGCATATTAAATTCTTAAGGCTTAATAAAGGACCATGTAAATGTTCTAAAATAAATTTTAACATTGAGATCTAAAGAGAAATCATGTTCTTCATTGATAGTATTGACTCATCATTTATGAAATATGCCATGTTCAAATCTTAGGAATGCTGAGTGTACCCATAAATGGTGGTCTAATGGGGCTACGTCATCTCAATTTTTGAAAGCTACCATGATGTACTTAAAATTATCACTACAAGTACAATACTAGAAGTGATAATTTTAGTATTATTAATCATTATAACTACAACATAGGATCTATGGGTATTTTCCCGTATACATGTTGAAGCACCATGGAATAATATTTTAGTGATACAAGTAATAAAAATACCACTAACTCAAGGCACAATGTTATTCCTAGGTTGATGATATGATAATTAACATGATTTTTATAAATCTTAGTGATGTTAAATTGAATAGATAAACATGGTTTATGGACAATTATTGTATAAAATTTCCCCCTCTTAATTTTTGTGTCATTATATGGGTTATGGGTAGTGAACTTTAGATACCAATATATTAACCACTTACATGGTCAAACCCATGTTGTACCTTCATGGGAATACAAAGTCTTATTAGGAATTTTAATAAATTATGAGTCATCAGAAACATAATTATTGTCACTTAGATTTTCAACCTTTGAGGAGATAGAAAATCTCTCCTCATCCAAGTGGCACAATGGAAACACCTCTAGGCTTGTGGATAGCCTAAGGATGAGGTGAATCTCTAGATAGGACTAGCTTCCTTGATGTACCACTTTGGATTGTAGCTACACCTAAAATTTGGGGGTGAAAAGGGAGAGAGATAACTAAAATAAAACTATTATATTGGAGGTGATACACCAAATAACATGATGACTTCCAACCAATATCATGTTACACATGAGAACAAAGGACAAACTAAACATACACTTCTTCAATCTACATCTTCTCACATCAGTGTTACGTTATGAGGTTATGAATGAATGTGAAAGATAGGAAAACTATAAAAAATGCCTTGAATGGAAATAATTAAAATAATAACTCACTCAATCCTTGACATTTCCTATAACCCTTCACATGCCCTGTAAGAAGAAGCTTTCCAACTATAAATAAGATTCAAGAATGATAAAACATGCTAAGCAAACCATAGTCCTTACTAAGAAAGATCTAACATTCAACTAAAACACACTATGAATAGTCATGAAGAGGTAAAAATTAATATTATTATTGATCAAATGGTATGCAAATGAGCAGGGCTTCATCATACTCAAGTGGAGCATAGGTTACAATGGCCAAAATATCTAGTTCTTATAGAAATTTTGTGAGAGAGGAGAAGAGAGAGGTCCAAGGTTCATAGGGACACTTGTAAAGATGAAAAAATTATTTAATTTCATGAGAAGATGATATGGGATGATGAATTAAAGTTTAATAATCCCATGTGTCCATCCAAGTCATCAAACTCTTACAAAGTGGCATAACATCCTCTTAACTGGCTCAAAAAAATTGGCTTAATGATTAGAGATTAATGAATGCCTCATAAATAACTAGGATAAGTTAAAATTATTGAAATTAATGGGTATTATTTTTTTACATGCCTCTCCATACATTATTGTTTTGCTTGGTTATCTAGAACCTTCTGAAAATGAGTTGTCATCATCTGTTGTCAAGAAAATTCCTCTTTGATGCACCCTACACACTTGTCTTCAAAATTGGTTTAATTTGATCATAAAAATAAGTTGTATGGAGTGTATTACATATTTAAATACCATCCATGGAATTATAAGCATCATGGATACCTTAAATTTGGCTCACTTGAAGTTTTCCACCCTTCTCATTAGTTTGTCCAAGATGCCAATTTTGAATGACTGAAATCAGAGCTATTTTTTTCAAACTTATAATTTTTTTAAGGCATAAAATTAATATGGGGAGTTATAAAAATTATAAATCCTCCTCCTAAATTTTATTTCATCTTTAAACTCCCCCTATAGCCTACAAAACACACAAAATGGTCAAAATATCCTGTTTGTTACCCTATCTTATAGGTCTGTATAGACATAAAGTATGGGGATCAACCTGATGGATTCCTATACAAGGTGAAAACACCATATTGGTAAAATTGTCTCATTATAATATATTTTTAACTCTATTTAGCTAAATTGGTCCTTGTAATGATTTAACAAGGGTTTTGAGTAGTTTGAGCTCTTAAGGTTCATTAATAAAGCTATGACATCCAACTTCAAAAAAAATTAAATAGATTCATAGATAAATACCTCTTATAGCATCCTTAAACTCCTTTTTCATCCATTCATATACTCCACTTCACCTATCGAGCTCATTTTCTCCTTTCTTACATGAGTATAAAAACTTCACCCATGAGTATAAAAACTTCACCTATCGAGCTCATTTTCTCCTTTCTTACATGCCTGAATTACTTTTGGACCAAGAAATGGATTATTTTATGCTTACCATCTATAATAACATCTTAAACATGTCTTAAATGACATAAAAAATTGTATTATACTATTTTAATCCACTCTTATATCTATAAGTGATGTTGGTTTCACATTTGGTCTTACTGCACTCTAGAGATCCAAGTGATTTCTAATGGTTTTCCTTGGATCTAAATAGATTAAAAACATATATATTTACCCCTTTAACATATTTAATCAATTTATAATTCCTAACCAAGGATATAGGTGAAAATGTCCTCTAATTTGGGATTTAGGCCTAAACATGTTTAGTAGTGTTGATTACAAACATAGATATCTATATCATATTACTTAGTTACCTAATTTTAAGATGAATTTTCCATTATTTTTTATGTGTCTAAAAACCTTTCATACTTACGCTCAATTTCTAAACAATTTTTTTTCACCCATTCCACCATTCTTCCAAAGATGCTAGGTTTTATGCACAAAGAGAGTGCCCTCTATCTGAGACATAGAGGGCAATCCACTTTTTTTTTAAAAAAAAATTAATATTTAAATGTCATAATAAATTCACAAGTAATTACCACTAAATAATTCATCCTTTGATTCTATGGCTATATCTTCCGAAATCATTCAAACTGAAAACAAACCCTAGTGGAAAGGATTGTTTGCTAGATTTTTCCAATGGACTGTGTTATGCTTGTCTGAGCCACTTATTTGTTATATATCCATTTGAAAATGAAAATTTATATTTTAATTTTAATTATATAGTTTCTTCAATATCCGTTCAACAACCTAACCCTTCATGTACCCTTACTACTCTTTGAACTCACAAGACTATGTTTTATCATATTTGACTATTTCTTGCATTTGTAAGGGAATGATAGGTTATTTTGAAATGTATAGGAATTTAAGAAAATATATAATCCTCATTAAAACTTTAAAAGACAAATTTAATAAATTTTTTTGATTCACTTCACAATTTGGGGTTGTGTTGCTCATAGGGTCAACATAGTTAGCTGACTATGTTCCATGTGTTCCGACCAAAAGATGGTCACCATGGATTACCTGTAAGCTTACCAAGCTTGAGAAAATTATAAAAACCCCAAAATTGTCTCCTATGGTAACATTATACCTTTTTAAACCCTCACTTTTAACCTTTTCTCATCTCACTGTCACCAAAGTCATAACTATGTTTTGCTCTATGGCCTATACCTGTAAGTGGTTAAGCAAAGATTAGGTTTAAAAATAGTGAATGGAATTTTTGAATCCTCATAAGATAATTTAAAATTTATTTGACCTATTAAATCATGTTTTTAACATATCAACCATCAAGTAACCATTTCCCTCTATCTCACTGTCAACACAGTCAAAACTTGGTTGTAGGTGGCTAACCAGACCTATGTACAGACTATAAATGTGTATAGGGTTCTAAACATAGTATATCATCCTTTTTAAGATCCTGATTCCCATCATTAATTCTACCTTAAATTTTTATAAACACTCACACTATGGTGTCAAGTTCAACAAACAAGCTTGAGTGACAAAGGTCTCATTTTGGCTTAAGAATGTAAATAACACTACCTGTATTTAGTGCATAAATCGAATATATACCTTAAATATATTTTCAATGATGTCCTATGTGATTCACAAAAATCCCCTGACCTTTATTTTGCTCTTTTTGGTAAAAGGGGCCTGAACCTATCATCTAAACTTTTAAAGTGTTTCTCTACTCGATTTTCCAAACTATAATTATTAGTATCTGAAATACTCCCCTTAACATTATATGAGTCCAATAAATGGTTCCAATTCATTTTAATTCCTCAAAAAAAACTTCTCAGTTCCCTGTAGTGTCACTTGTAGGTCACCATTTTCCTATATAGGCAATAGGTGTGGAATTGTAGGCAATACACATTACCTTTGATATTTGTATGAGCTATATTCCCATCCAAATTATTTAAAATATATCATTTACACTATCAATGACCTATTTATGGATTAAAACTTTATTTTCAACAAACTTTGTCTTGTGAGGGCACCTATAGGTGCGTGTTTTCATGTATATAGGCAGCCAATGAGTATGTTGTGTGATTGCCTTAACATTTTCTCCACTATTTGAAAACTCAATTCACCATTCCATGTTCTAATTTAATATATAATAATTCTTAAAACTTCATCACACTCCTATGGATGTCCTCAAAACCCTTACAAGCTATGAATAAGGCTGAAAGTTGCATTGGAGCTGACTGGGACTATTTATGGACTAAATGTGAGATTGGAGAATGATGTTATGAGACTAATAATGAATGAAAGGTGATAAAAAAATCATGGATACATTATTATGGAATTATCACAACCCCTTGGAGTTATTTTCAAAGCATGAAATATTGAACATGGTGAAAAACTCCCTGTTGCACAGAAAAGTGATTCTTCTTGAAACCTAACTTATTTTGATCATAAAAACCTCAAGAAAATTGAAAAAATGAATGGAATTAATTTTATGAGGATTTAAAAATCATCTGTGATCAAAATTGGCAACTGGTTTATATGAAATTTCTCAAACCAAGGCAAAACCTATAGGGTACATGATATAGTAGGTAAAAAAGTACAATCAAATTCATGAAGATGGTTCATGAAGCATAGGCCACCATTATTAAAAATAATTACATGTAAATTAAGGTATATAATTTTAATACAACCTCCTATAATCGTTTGACTTGACACCTCTTTAGCTTTCTATACTGAGCAAAAACCTGAAGGTCACTTTTGCATGTCTAGGAAAGCAAAGATGGAGAAAAACAATTTTGGGCCAAAAATATCACTTTCAGATAAAATAAAATATTGGTATTAGTGTGGAGAATATTAAGGGATGTTCCATTAACTTTTTCCATGAGGCACACTTCCTTATGGGTCGTATAAGTGCCATTTTCTTCTCTTTTCTCAAGAAAACTACCTTTTCATTTAATGAACCTACCACTTTTTAGTTATTTCAGTTAGTTAAGATCTTTAAGGACACATTAGATGTTACACAATGTTTTTTAACCTTCATACATTAAAATAAACCCATATAACTCATTAAATTCTCAAATTTGACCCCTAAAATGACTCAAAAGGACATGTTGGCTAATAAAATTAATAACCAAGGTTAATATAACATTAAATAACATTATAAGACCTATTATATATATTCTTACCAAATTTAAAACCACTTAAAACACTTGTAATTTATGTTTTTACCTATGGGTACCCCAATTTGATCAAAAAATTAAATTTGGTCAACAAATTAGTGACTTATAGGAGTGATATGTCTGATATACTAACTAAACCAGTATCCTTATCAATCCATTAGGTTTAGGGATTCATTTTAAGTTTGAAACCAAAAAAGAGACCTTTGACCATAGGATTTGATCAAGACAAGACCACTTGAATACCTCAAACATAAAAGAAAGGACACACACCAACAAGACACACACACATGTGCTCAAGATACTTATGGAAATCAAATAACAAACTACTATGAAAAATTAGAGACTAATAATACATCATTTCTAGGATCAAAAAAAATATCTTTCAATCATCTTTGTGATGGGATGAATCATAATGCCAATCATGTTTCTCCTTGGATTGAATGTTTTGTAGAATAGACCTATTCCTTAGCACTTTACTTGATCTGCCCTTAGCAAGATCATCTTCAAATATGTATCCAATGTAATTATAATCTTATTGAACATGTTCACATAATTTTTATTTTTTCCTACTCTTCATCTCATGATCAAGTTATATCTCTTTATTAGGCATAGCTTTAAGAGGATTGGGTTCTTGTTCCTTAGAACATTACAACCAATAAGAGCTTGTTCTATCCTTCAAGATTTGATGTGTTTTTCCCAACTAATTGAGAGGATTATATCCTATCTTTATGATTTCAAACATATCATCATGAAATGTATATGCCTATTGAAATGACAAATTTGAAAGGTTGTTTTTCCTTTGCATACTTACTTGAGTGCCAAAGTTGCCTTCTCCATCTTTGACTAGATCAACCTCTTTGAAGAGGAGTATATATTTCTATAATGACTTCAAAATAAATCATCAAAATGTTGATTAAGAAATTTTTGTTTCTCATCTATGACATGTTGGATAATGTCATCTTGCTCATCATCACTTGTAGTCAAATCTAATGAAGTAGTAATTAAACTAATTAAAAATGTTTTAAATCATATACCACAAGTCCTCACCATCCTCTTGATCAGAATAATGAAGGGGGAAAAAAATATAAACTCCTTCATCCTATTCCTTAGAATCCAAAAGGACTTCATCCAAGATTTCTTCTTCAACATAAGAAAAACATTCTTCACTATCAACCAAACAAGAAGACTCAACAAAAGGGCTCACCTCTTATTAAAAACTTAGGGCCTCTTAAGGGATCACATGTTTCATATCAACCTCAATATAAATTTTATTCTCAATGGATACAATATATTCAATATCCTTCATTATGATTCTAAGACTAGGCATCTTGAGGTCATGTGACTTAGTCTAATGAGAATACTAAGGAGCTATAATTTATTAAAGAAAGAGTTCTAATTTTTTTTCAACCAAATTCTCATATTTAGATTCCCATACCACAATTACATCAAGGCAAAGGGATATCAGGTAACGACAAGATGAACTAGTTGGTGGAGGTGGCACATAGAACTCAAAATCAGATTGTAAATGGCATGTAGAGGATTCTTCTTGAAACTCTTGAGGAAGGGGAGGTAGACCTTGGGCTAAAAAAACATGATTTTCTTCCTTCCACTTAATAGCCACTTCATTAACATCTGATTTAGCTTGAGTAATCTCTTTAGGAAGGGTGGATGAGGTGTGTTTAGGCATAGGATCTTCTCTTGGAAATTTAATTCTTAAAACTTATAGGATTGATCATGAGTATAAGGAAAAGAATAGGGATATCATGGAATATAAGAATCTTCTTGAGGAAAGGTGGGAGGAAATTTCAAAGGATCATCTTCATTATTAACTTCACACTCTGTAACAATGTTTCTATCTTATTTCTTTCCCCATGATTCCACTATCTTAATCCAGGTTAGGATGTTACGATTAGAAGTACTTTTTTGAGGAGTGGGAATTCAATGTGACAAGAAAATGAGGGCTTTAATTCAACTTTTTTTACTACTAATAAAGACTATTGCATATGCATATTATCCAACTCAATTTTCCTATCAAGTTTAGTTTTAAAAATAAGGTTTCTCTTTTCAACTCTCTCCTCCAGTTGATTGGGAGAAGGATGAATTTGATATCCTTTATTGGGATCATGATTAGGGATCAAATATGGTTGATAGGAAACCTAGGGAAGTGGATATAAAGGTTGATATGTTTGGTGAGGTTACCATTCATAAAATCCTATCCTATCCTCTAAGGAAGAAACTAGGACACTCACATAAAGCATCTCCCTTGTGAGCCTTTTCCAATTCACTTTCTCAATAGGTACCCAATCTATTTTTACCAAATCTAATGAATCTTTCACCTTATGATCAATACTCTTAGGAACCTCTTGATGACATCCTCTTAGAGTATCATGATCCAATATGTATCTCTCATAACCCAAAAGTTTTTGTTTAAAGGTGGAAATGGATGGACTTGAGAAGTGACTAGGTTGACTATGAGGAACATGACATTGAGAAGGTTGGATATAAGACTAATACACTTAATGACAAGAATAATTAAGAACTTGTTTGTATTGATAGGGAATGACACAATATTGAAAAGTCTCACCCACTTGTGTAAAATAGTGATCAAAACCAAAATTAGCCATGAAAATTCATTAAAATTAAGACCACAAAGGAAAATCCTACCAAAAATCTTCAAAGGATAACTTGGGTTGTTTGACTAGCTGATATATCTTCAGAGTCACCATTGATGCTTGGATAGATGACTCGAAAGGCTGATTGTTTTAAGACAACACCAAAAATCTCTTAACTTCCTGGACCAAGAGTCTCACCAAGTGTACAAAAAACTATTGTCACTTGGATTTGAACCATTTGAGGAGATATCAAATCTCTCCTCATCCAAGTGGCACAATGGAAACACCTATAGGCTAGTGCCTAGCCTAAGGATGAGGTGAATCTCTAGATAGAGATAGCTCCTTTGATGTACCACTTTGTATTTCAACTACACCTAAACTTTGGGGGTGTAACGGGAGAGAGATAAATGAAATAAAATTATTCTAAGGAAATGTATACACCAAATAACATGATGACTTCCAATCAATAGCATGTTACACATGAGAACAAAGGACAAAATGAACATAAACTTTTTTAATCTACATCTTCTGAGGTTTAGGATGAATGTGTAAAGATATGAGGACTATAAAAAGTGCCTTAAATGGCACTAATGAAAATACTAACTCACTCAATCCTTGAAATTTTCTAGAACACTTCACATGCCTTGCAAGAAGAAGCTTTATAACTACAAATAAGATGCAATATGAGACAACATGCTAAGGAATACATAGTCTTCGCTAAGTAAGATATAACATTAAAGTAAAAAACACTAAGAATTTTCATGAAGAGGTAAAAATAAGTATCCTTTTCATAAAATGGTATGCAAACGATTAGGGCTTCACCATACTTAGGTGAAGCATAAGTTACAATGGCCAAAATTTCTAGTTCTTATAGAACTTGAGAGAGAGAGAGAGGAGAAGAGAGAAGTCCAAGGGTAATAGGGACACCTTTAAAGCTAATAAAATTATTTAATTTCATGAGAATAGGATATGTGATGAACCATGCAAGGTCAGAAATCCCAAGAGTCCATCTAAGTCATCAAACTCTTGCAAAGTGGAATAAAATCCTCTTAACTAGCTTAGAAAGATTAAATATTATTTAATGCCTCATAAATACCTATTATCAGTTATAATTATTGAAATGAAGTGGTATTTTATCATACATGACTCTCCATGCATTGATTATAGGCTTGGTCATTTGGAACCTTCCCAAAATGAGTTATTATCATTTATTGTCAATAAAATTTCTCTTTCATGCACCTTGCACATTTGTACTCTAAATGAATGGGATAGATTTAATGACATATAATAATACCATCCATGTCCTTATAATCATTATAAATAACATAAATTCAATTCACTTGAAGTTTTACACCCATATCACTAACTTGTCTAACATGCCAATTTTGACTAGTAGAAATGATAGCTATTATTTTCACACTTTGAAGTTTTTAGAATGAATTAAATGAAAATTTATAGTTATAATAAGTATAAATATTCATCCTAAAGTTGGTTTCATCTTTAGACTCCTCCTATAGCCTATAAAACACACAAAATAGTCAAAAATAGCCTATTTTATACCCTATCCATATAGGTTTGTACAATAGAAAGTATGGGGAGTAGCCTGAGGGAGTCCTATGAAATTTATAATCACCATACTAGTCAAATTATCTCATTATAATATCTTTCTAACTCAATTTATCTAAATTGGTCCTTGTAAGGGTTTGACAAGGGTTTTGAGTAGTTTGAGCTCTTAAAGTTCGTTCATAAAGCTCTAACATCAAAATTGAAAAAAAATTCAAAAAATTCATAGATAAATACCTCTTATAACATCCCTAAACTCTTTTGGCATCCATTTATATCCTCCAAGAAGATATGAGTATCAAAACTTAACCTATCGAGCTATTTTTCTCCTTTCCTACATGCCTAAATTACTTTTGGACCAAAAATGGCTTATTTTTTACCTCCCATACATCCAAAAATATTTAAAATGTCTTAAATGACCTCAAAAACATGTATTTTCCTATTTTAATCCACTCATAGAGCTGTAAGTGATGTTGCTTTCACATTTGGTCTTTTAGGCCTAAACATGCCTAGTAGGATTGACTGCACTCTAGAGCTCCATGTGACTTATGATGATATATATATATATATTAAGTACATCTATAGTGAACCCTTCAACATTTTTCAATAATTTATATTTCCCAACCATGTCTATAGGTGAAAACGTCCTCTAATTTGGGCTTTACACCTAAATATGTTTAGTAGGGTTGACTACAAACTTAGATATCTAGACCATATTTATTGGTTCCATAATCCTATGAGGTGTTTTACATTATTTTTTAGGTTCCTTAAAACCTTTAATACTTACCCTCAAGGCCTAAAAAATTTTTGGTTCACCCATTCCACCATTCTTCCCAAGATTGTAGGTTTTATGCACAAAGAAAGTACCCTCTATCTAAGACAAAATAGAGGGCACTCCCTTATTTTTTAAAAAAAATGTTAATAATTAAATGCCATCATAAAGTCATAATTATTTCCAAATAAATAAATCATCATTTTTTTAGATGTTTATATCTTCCAAAATCATTCAAATCAAAAACAAACTCTAGTGGAAATGATTGTGTGCAAGAATTTTCCAATGGGCTGTGTTATGCTTGTTTGAGCCACTTTGCTCTATATCCATTGTAAAACATCACTGAACATTTTCATTTTCATGATATATTGTCTCCAATATCCATTCAACAACCTGACCCTTCATGTTCCCTTACTACTCTTTGAACTCACAAGACTATATTCTATCATTTTTTATTGTGTTTTGCATTTGCAAGGGCATCTATAGGTTATTTTACAATGTATAGGAATTGAAGACAATTTATAATCATAATTAAAAATTTCCAATACAAATTTCATCAAGGTCTATTTTTAACTTCATAATTTGGTTTGGGTTGCTCATAGGGTCATTCATAGTTAGTTGACTGTGTTCCCTATGTTCCTACCAAAAGATGGTCACCATGGATTACCTATAAGATTCCCAAGCTTGAGACAATGATAAAAACAAAAAATGTTTATCCTAGGGTTACATTATACCTATTTAAGCCCTCCCTTTAAACATTTTCTCAACTCACTGTCACCAAAGTAATAACTAACTATGTTTTGCTCCAAGGCTTGTACCTGTAGGTGTTAAGGAAGGATTAAGTTTGAAAATAGTGTATGGATTTTTTGAATCCTAATAATATAAATTTAAATTTATTATACCTATTAAATAATTTTTATAACATATCAACCACCAAGTAACCATTTTTCTCTATCTCACTGTCAACACAGTCAAAACTTGGTTGTAGGTGGCTAACCAGGCCTATGTATAGACTGTAAATGTGTACAGGATTTTAAACACATTATATCATCATTTTGAAGAACCTTATTCCCATAATTAATTCTACCTTAAACATTTATAAACACTCACACTATGATATCATGTTTAATTTACAACCTCGACTGACAAAGGTCTCCTTTTGGATCAAGAATGTAAATAACACTACTTATATTTAGTGTATAAATGGGCAAATTTGAGGTGCCCAACATCCAAATTTCACTAATTATCTAAAATTAAAATTTTCACACTCCCTATCCTATATAATTATACAATATTTACTTGTATATATGCCGTAGAGATAATTTCAACCATGTCATATGTTATTCACAAAAGTTCCTCTAACCTCTATCTTGCTCTTTTAGGGAAAAGTGGCCTAAACCTGTCGTCTTGCCTTTGAAAGTGTTCTCCACTCCATTTTCCAGCCTATAATTATTAATATATTTCAAATAATCCCCTCAAAATTATAGGACTCAAATAAAGGGTTCCAATTCATTTCAATGCCTCAAAATAAACTTCTTAGTTGCCTATAATGTCACCTGTAGGTGACCATTTTCCTATATAAGTAGTAGGTTTGGAATTATAGGAAATGCACATTGCCTTTGATATTTTTATGAGATGTATTCATATCCAAATTATTTAAAATACATCACTTACACTATCAATTACCTCTTTAGGGGATCAAACTTGGTCTTGCAAAGGCACCTGTAGGTGCATGTTTTCATGTATGTAGGTAGGGAGTGAACATGTTATGTGATTGCCATAATATTTTATCCACTATTTTAAAACTCAATTCACCATTCCATGTTATAATATGATATATCATAATTATTAAAACTTCATCACACTCCTATGGACATCCTCAGAACCCTTTCAAGTCATGACTAAGGCTTAACATTAGATTGGAGCTAATTAAGACTAACTATGGACTGAAATTTGGATTGGACCATGATATTATGAGACTAATCATGAATAAAATGTGATAAAAATATTATGGAGACATTATTGTGTAATTATCATAACTCCATGGAGCTATTGTCAAAGCATGAAATCTTGAACATGGTGAAAAATTGTTTGTTGCATAGAAAGTGCTTCCTCTTGTAACCTAAGGTATTTTACTCATCAAAACCTCATGAAAATTGAAACAAATAATTTAAATGATTTTAATTTTGGGATCATCATCTGGAATCAAACTCAACAAGTGGTTCACAAATAATTGTTCAAACCAAGGCAAAACCTATAGGGTGCATGAAACAACAGGCAAAAAAATATAATCAACTTCATGAGTATGGTTTATAAATAAAAATAAATTATTATTAAAAATAATTATATATAAATTAATTTATATAAGTTTACTAAAACTTACGAGAAGCATTTGACTTGAAACCTCTTCAATTGTTGGTACTGAGCACAAACATAAAGGTCATTTCTGCATGTTTAGGAAAGTAAATATCGAGTAGAATAATTTTTGGCCCAAAAATGGAAATTACAGAGAAAATAAAACATTTTTATGAGTTTTGGGAATACTAATGGATGTTTTATGAGATTTTTCCATGTGGCACACTTTTCCATGGGCCGTACAAGTGCCATTTTCTTCTCCTTTCTCAAGAAAAGTACCTTTTCTTTTGATAAACCTATGAATTTTTAGTTATTCTAGTTTATTAAGACCTATAAAAACACATGGGATGTAACATCATGTTTTTTAACCTTAACACTTCCTAAAAAACCCGTATAACTCATTAAATACTTAAATTTGACCCTTAAAATGACTCAAAAGGACATGTTGGCTAATAAAATTAATGACCAAGGCTAATATAAAATTTAATAACATTAAAATACCTATTATATAACATATTTCCAAATATCAAACCCAATTAAATATTTAAAAATCAATTTTTTACCTAGGGGTGCCCCAATTTGACCTAAAAGTCAAATTTGGTCAACACTAATAAATCATGTCAATTTTATATATTTCTCTCAGTTAGATCATCACTGAACAATAAAACTATTATATTTCCACTTCTATCCTAATTTTGATTGAAATTTAGGATGTTGGTTATTATTCTTAAGTCCTAATTCTACAACAAAGACCATCATACAAAAGAACATAAAATTTATTTAATAATTAGTTGATATTCAATTAATCATTTTTTATAACAATAAATCCTTACAAAGGTTGGAAATAAATTTAGTTTATATTTCATGAAAGTTTTTTTTTTTTTTTAAATTATTTAGATAAATTAGGAATGTTTTATTTGTTTATTAGAAAATCATATTCAGATGAAATTCAATAAATATATTGTAATTTATATTTATTATAATGGAGAATGATTCGAATAATTTGAATAAGTAATTTTATTTTGGATATTATATATGTATTCTATTTATTCCTACTACATATATTTCACTTTGAGTTTCATTTCTTTCTTGGCAATGGTCTATTTTTTATACATTTAAAAATCTTCAATTGGTATCAAAGCAAGGTTTGGGTGGATGTTTTTCTGTTTTAGATATTTCTAACAATTGATCATTCCAAACTCTAACAATTTATTATTCTATAATTTAGTGGTAATAATTATGGTTACTGCAGCATCAAGAGGATGACTCCTTTGACAAGAAAAAAATTATTGGAGATAGTAGAAATTGGTTATGATGGGCTAGTTAATTGGGCTACTATTCTAGCTAATGATAGCAAAGCCAAGAAGGAAACTAAAAATAAGAACTCACAATATTTATTTATTATTCAAATTTATCTATAAAAAAGTATATTTTAATGAATTATAGGTGCAAAGATAGCTAAAGATTCTTGGAAGACTATACAAGAAGCTTACCAAGGATGTGAGCAAGTCAAAGTGGTTATATTGAAAACATTAAAGACATAATTTGAAGATGCAAGAAGATAAAAGTGTGAGTGATTTCTATGTAATAGTAAAGTATGTATTCATTAATATGTTTACACTTGGAGAAATTTTGAACAAAAAGGTTTTATTAGAAAAGGTGTTAACGTCTCTAACACCAAGGTGGAATAATGTTGCCATCATTATTAAATAAAGAAAAACATTGAGAACTCTTGAGTTTGATCACCTAGATGGATATATTGTGTCCCTTGAAGAAACACTAATAGACACATTAAATGAAAGTGATGAGAAGTATTTTTCCTCAAAATTAAATATCACAAAAAATGAATGTACCAACACTAACAATAATAATAGTAACCATGTACAAGGCAAAGCCAATATCAAAAGTAATCAAGGACAAGGTAAAGGCATGAATTAAAATTATTTAAGAGGATACATAAGAAGAAGAGGTGGTTCAACTGCAAGATGTAGAGGAAGAGGTAGATTTGATAAAAGAAATATTCAATGTTATTATTGTCATAAGTATGGTCACTTTGATTGGGAATGTATATTAAAAGAAGGAAATGAAAATAGAAATGTGATTTATGCTAAGGAGTATGGTGATGCTTCATTTAATTTATTTATTTTATATAAAAAATTTGAAAATAGTCCTAATGAGGTTTGGTATCTAGATTCAACCTATTCTAATCACATGTCAAGGAATAATGTGATTTGAATGGCATCAAAAGGCAACTCACAACTATTTGCACCCCTCAATAAAATGATGTGGTTGAAAGGAAGAACCATAAAATGGTTGAAATGGCAAGGATAATGTTACAAATAAAGGGATTGCATAACTCTTTTTGGGGTGATGAAGTTGCTATGACAATATATATTTTCAATCGAAGTCCCACTAGTACACTTGAAAAGATGACTCCATATGAAGCACGTTATGAAAAGAAGCCTAATGTCAAATATTTCAATGTTTAGGGTTTTTTAGCTTATGTTCATATAGCTGATTAGAAAATGAATAAACTAGATCCAAAGAGTGAGTATTATGTTTTTTTTGGGTACAATGAAAAAATCAAAGCTTATAGGATTTATAATCCTATCAGTGATAATGTTCTTATGTTAATATATTTTATTTTTGATGTGTTTTCACTTGAAATTTAATCCCTTGAGGAGATGAAAAGTATCTCCTCATTCAAGGGGCACAATGAAAACACCTTAGGGCTATGGGCGACCCAAATTTGAGGTGAGTCTCTAGATTAGGGTTAGTTCCATTGATGTACCACTTCTACACACCACAACCACACTTTAAGTTATGAGAAAAAGTGTTAATAATAATAAATTAAACCTATATAATGAGGTGATGCACCAAATATATGGTTTACTCAAACCATTTGTAATGCACTTGGACACAAAATGAAAACTACACATACACTTCGTCCATCAAACTAAAACCTCTTCTTCTACATCAATGTTTCAAGCATGGGGTCTTGAGGAGAGTCTAGGTTATGAGTAATTTAACAATAGGTATTATAGAAACACTAATGAATGAGATACTCACTATACCTATAAAACATATTAGACACTTATTGCTTCCCTGCAAAAGAGAGCTTTCAAACTACACAAGGCATTAGGAAGGATAACATGTCAAGGAAAGTAGAATACACTTGTACAAGACCAAAAACCACATGAAGTAATTATTGAGGTAAAAATAACATTATTTATTAGTTCAAGGCAAAAATTGAGTAGGGATTTTCCATAGTTACGTGGAGAGATTTGTACAACAGCCAAAAAGGCTAGATATATAAGAATTATGAGATAAGAGAGAGAAAGTGAAGCTCAAGAGTCACTAAGACATTTTTAAAGTATTTATAATGAGTTAAAATATCATTGAATCAAGAATTAGATATGTCTTACAAGGATAACAAGGAAAAATGTCTCTTAAATTTATCTAACTCCTCCATATGTGGCGTAGATTCTCTTTTATTTGCATAATAAACTATCTTCATTATTTTCCCCCATTAAACTACCTCATCATAGAGTAGGGTCAGGTATGGTTATTGATCTAATGGGTATGGGTTACTAGAAAGCTTTTACATGCATTTTAGTGGTCCCTAATCATTTATATTCTTATTTCTACGAGCAGTCATTCCTAGTAGTTACAAATAACTCCTCATGCACCTCTCACACTTAGCACATAAAATGCTTCCAATTTTTATATCTAATTGATGAACAAGGAGGATTGACACTTTTCAATAGTGTCCATGTCATTAGGTTCATGAATCAAGACTCAAAAGGCTTCCCAATTAGAGTTTTCATATTTTTCACTACGTGTTCACTATCTGCTCATTAGACTGGTTGAGATGAAGAAGATAGCAGACATAGTTAGGTTATTATAAACCTTAATATATGAACATTTAGATTTGTAAAAAGTCCAAATATTTCTCCTAAAGGTTATTTCATCTTTTAAAACCTCTCGATACCTACAAAATACACAAATCTATTAAAATAAGCCCTATTGTACAACATCCATACAAGTGCAGTATAATGTAATTACATGGGGAGGAGAATTGAAGATTAATTTATAAATTAAAATAAACTCCATATCCTTTACACTCCATTTTGATTCTCCATTTGTCTTCTCTTTCCAATCAGTTCCTTAAAGAGGGTTTGTGAGAGTTTTTAATAGTTTTATGTCTTAGCCTTTATTCATAAAAATGGTATGATCAAGTTATAAATTAATGCCTATAAGGGCCTCTTGGAGACCCTACCTAAAACCTATAAAAACTTTATCCTCCCATAAAAATCCTTAGAGGATTTCTAATCATTTGAACATGGCCACTCGGGTCTTTTCCATGCATTCTGCAACGTCTTATTTTATGAAAGCCAATAAATGGCCTCATGGAGACCTTCCTTGTATCTTAGTAGCTTAAAAATATATATCATCATCCTAAAAATGTGTCTTACACCATTGTAATGGTCATAATATGTTATAAATATGATTTATCTATCATTTGCCTTAGGCTTAAACCTTGTTCCACAAGTTTGCCTAAAACCTAATGCTCAAAAGACCTTCCTTAATGGATTATCTACATCAAATGGCTTGAATAGATCCATTATAATTCTACAAACATGAATCAATCAATTGGAAAAGTTTTCCATGTTTAGGAATGTATATGATTCCTCCTTTTGCTTCTAGGTTTATGAGTGCCCATCATGCATGACTACAACCTTAGGAGTGTAAGGTGCCCTATTTGTTTTCCTACCCATGTGAGGTGTTATTAATTTTTTTAAAAGTATTTTTAAGCTTTAAAAACCTTCTCACATGATATTCATATCTTCTGGTCACATCCTTTTGTATATCTATCAATATTTATAAGGTTTGGGTGTGGGGAAAGTGCCCTTTGTCTGAGGCAAAATAGGGGGCACTTACCCTGTTTAATCATCAAAAATATTTATTTTAGGTTGACCCAAAAAAATTATAGATTACCCATACAAAAATTTATCATTTTACTTCAAGAATAGATCCTCCAACTCTATCAAACCCTCAAACAGACTTATAGGATGAAACACTATCTATAGGGTTTTCAAAAAGGGATTGTGCTCTACATGTTTGGAATCCTTAGGGTGAATTTTATGTGTCTCATTTATGTTTCATGATTGATAAAAAGTATAAAATGTTCTCAAGGGTTATTTGAAGTCATTTTTTCATTTTTCTTAGTTTCTCTCTATCATCATAAAACCAAAACTACTCACTGCCCTTTGATTAAGAAAAATGCTTGTAGACCCTACCTGTAGGTTGAATTGGGGTTGATCATGGTTTAAAATACCTCATTAAATATCTTGAAACATGAAAACATTAACCACTTGTAAATTTATTTTACTTTGTAGTGCATTTACAAACTAATGGGGTTCAAAATTGAGTTACCTTTTACCATGACTAAGACTCTTGCCTTTAAGCATGCCTGTAAGTTAAATTACTCCCAATAGGCTTGGTCATCTTATTAAAGACTCTCCTTGGAACTCTAAAATTCCAATATTACTTTATCTTACTTTATATTCCTCTTTAATGTGTTGAAACACTATCAAACACACATTCATATGTCATTGTCAACCTACCTTGTTGTAGGTGGGCATTTTGGCATTGTATGAATAGGGAGTGAGTAATGTGAGACAAAATTGATGTAACATCCTCCTCAAGTGGTATTTAGGTTATTTATACTACCCTAAGTCATATGAGACTATTTAACCATGTGAAGTGGTTTGTAATGAAACTTGGAAAGCAAACAAAACTTGGTTCTCAAGCCCTGTAGATGTTACTACATCCTTTCAGTGTTTTCAAAGGTACTTTTGGGTCTTTCAGTCACCCCTTTCTATTAGTATTCCACTCTCAAAACTTTGAATAACTATTATCCATGTTAGAGGCTAAAAATATTAAAAATTAGGAGCATTGAAAGGTCCTTGAAACTATGGTATATGTTATTTCCAAAATATACAAGGTCTCTATTTTGTGCTTTTAGGGACTATTTCCTAGATTTCAATTATTTGCCTTCAAACATGTTTCCACCTTTTATCTTGTCAATCTACTCCCTCAAAAAGTTTTATCATGTTGTCAACCCATTTTAAGACTTCAAGTGGGATTCATATTATGATTTAAAGTTTCAAAATGACCATTTCAACCTCTATCAAGACCTCATGTAGGTGGCTAATAGGTAGAAAGTATAATATTATAAGGAAAATTCATGATTCTTACTCCATTATTTTTAACTTGATCATCAAATGCACCTTTTTAATTCAAAACATATGAAACAACATTTAATTTCTTTATCTTAACGTGGAAAACTTCCTTCAAGGCACTCGTAAGTGCATATTTTTTAGTATAAAGCAGTGAGGATCATTTAAGACCAAGAAGAAGCCTAGAAGAGCCTTCTTGAATTCTTGAAACTTACATAACAAGGAAGACAATGAAAAATCATATGGAGAGGCCCATAGAAACACATGAAATAATCAAATCTATCAAACCAAAGCAAAATATTCTAAAAGAAGCTCAAACAATGACCCCTCATGGATGTGAGAGCATAAAAAGTTGCCTATCTTCTTAATAGTGAGTCATAAAGGAAGATCCATGAAACTCAAACTTATTTCCATGAATTTGAATATAATAATACCCCTTTCAACTCCCAAGAGCACTCCCTCCAATGCCATCTATATGGACTATGCCAATCATCCAAAGTTGACTCTTTTTGGCTTACAAAGGCAAGAAAGAAGGAGCATAAGAAAAATTTGATCTTCTTGACTAAAAATACACACACTAGGTGTGGTAAAGATCTTAAGGAATTGAATAGACACTACATCCCCATTTTTCACTGAAGATGGACTTTGCAAGTCTGTACAAGTGTCATTAAGGACTTATTTTCAAGGAGATCTCCCTATTTTCATGAATGAAACTTATTATTGACTAAATTTTACCATGTATTAACATGTTCTGACCTCGTACATGTTATAAACTTACTTGGTGATAAATATTCCTCCTTGGAAAGTCTTTACAAGTCATTTAATGAGCCAAAAATATGATTAGAAGGCATTTTTTGCACATGAAACATGGTAAAGGACAAATTTTTGACTTAATAACACCTTAAAACACATAAATGACCATATTATTACATTTTCAACACCATTTGAGCCTTTGACCATGTTTGGCCAGAGTTGACTAGAGTTGACTTTGGTTAACTAAGCAAGTACAAGGAAGATAAGCCTACACCAAGGCTAGAGCAGGGATAGGTAAGATCTTTTGACACACATGAGACCTATTAGAGATATGAGAACCTTTGAAAAGTTTTAATATGTAGGGGTTGACCCAATTTGACTAAAAACATGATAAAGGGGGAATGTATGGTCATGATAAAGATAAAGGCAACACTAAGAAGTCTAAATATATTTTTATTGATGGTATTTATGATAATATTACTAATGAGAAAACCATAATTACTTCAATCTCAAGTTATATAAGTCCATTATGTATCCCCTAATCTACCATGTATTCCAAGCATAGTTATATCTTCAAGTACAACTCCATCAAATAGCTCCTAATCCAGTGCATCTATTTTAAGCACAACTCTAACTTCATGTCCTATTTTTTCAATGAAGTTAAAAATATTGAGTGAAATTTATCATCATACAAGAATCCAAACACATGAAGAATGTCCAAAAGGTGAGACGGTAAATTATATTTTAATTACATAAGCTAATTTTAAACCATCATGTTTTGAAGATGCATGTACTAATGATGTTTGGGTGCAAGAAATGCAAGAAGACATAGATTCTATTCACAAGAATGATTCTTGGGAACTTAAAAAGCTTTCATATGACAAGAAAAATACTGGTACTAAATGGGTCTATAAGACTAAGTACAATAGTGATGGTAGTGTTTGAAAACACAAGGCAAGGTTAGATGCTAAGGGTTTCACACATAGGTATGGGATATATTATGAAAAGACATTTTCACCAGTAGCAAGACAAGACACTATTAAAATGATAATTTCTCTAGTAGTTCAAAAAAAATGGAGAATTAATCACATGGATGTGAAAAGAGCCTTCTTGAATGGGTACTTAGAAGATGAAGTCTATATATAATAGCCACAAAGTTTTTAAGTGGAAGGTAAATAATGTCAAGTCTACAAGTTGAAGATAACTTTTAATGGGCTCAAAAAATCACCCAGAGCATGGTATGCAAGGATTGATGGATATTTTCACAATAATGATTCGATAAAATCAAAAGTGAGAGTAATCTTTACCAAAATCAAGAAGATAATGATATCCTTATTATAAGTTTGTATGTTGATGATTTTTAGTATATGGGTAGAAATGATAAGATGAGAGATGAATTCAAAATTGTAATTATGAATAAATTTGAAATGTAAGATTTAGGTGTCATTGAATATTTTTTAGGGATGGAGGTTCATCAAAATAAATTTGACATCTTCATTTGTCAAACAAAGCATGCAAATGATATGTTGAAGAAATTCACACTAGTTGATTGTAAACTAATCTCCATTACAATTGCTCATGGAGTTATGCTATGTAGAGAAGATGGTGCTGAAAGAGTTGATGAGACAACTTACAAAATTATTTTTAGAAGCTTAATGTTTTTAAATCACACAAGACTGGATATTACATATTTTGTTTCTTTTGTATCAAGATATATGTCCATTGTCTAAGCCATATAAAATTCATATGAAGCTAGCTAAGAGAATTTTAAAGTATGTGAATGGTACTATTAGCTAAATGGTAATAATTGTTATGCTACTAAAAAGTTTGATTTTTTTTTAGTTTTAGCTATTCTGATTAGGGAGGTAGTTTGGATGACCAAAAGTCAACATATCAGAATTATTTTTCACTTGGTTCTAGTGTGGTTACATGGAGTTAAAAGAAGCAATGTTCAATTATTCTTCCATCTACATAAGTTGAATAAATTATAGTCCCTTTAGGAGGTACTCAATCATTGTGGCTCTAAAAGGTTTTACAAGAAATTGGAGACAAACAACATCAACCTACAATGATTTTTTATGATATTTTAAATGCTATAAAATTAGCCAAGAATCTAGTGCATCATAACAGGCTAAAGCATTTTGATTTGAAGTACAATTTTATTCAAGATTTGGTTCAGAAGAAAGATGTAGAATTGAACTATATAAACATATAAGAACATGTTCAAAATATATTTACTAAAGTTATGATAAGAGTTCAGTTTTTGAAACCTCAAGACCAAATTGTTAGTCCACTCAACATTAAGGGGGAGAATGTTGGTTAACTTCTATTGATTCCTAGTTCTACACCAAATATCATCAAGAACATGAAAGTTATTTAATAATCAGTTGATATTCAATTAATCTATTTTTAGAATAATAATGCCTTACAATGGCTAGAAATAAATTTAATTTATATTTCATGCAAGTTGTTTTATTTAATTTTATTTAGATAAATTTAGAATATTTTATTTATTTTTTATAAAAGCATGTTCACATACAATTCAATAAATATATTTTAATTGATATTTATTATAATGGAGAATGATTCAAATAATTTGAAGAAATAATTTTATTTTAGCTATTCTGTATTTATTCTGGTTATGTATACTACATAATACTTTGGACTTTTTGAAGGTGGACAATATACCTAAACCATGCATATGCCAAGAATTATTATCCTATCATAATTCTAAGTTTCCGATAATATAATTAGATGACTCATTAATAAATGGTAAGTACCACATTGTTATAGTCAACACATAACTAGGCATAATGTTACAAACCAAAAATTGACTTGGGTCCATGATCTCTTTATCATACACCATCATGTGTGTAGACATATATGGAGTCATAAAACTATAGGGGAATTACCCTGGTTTCAAAGTTGAACAATAAATGATTTTTATGATTCTAAGGGTGAATTTAAGGTCTATGTTAATCTACTATCAATCTCTACCTATTCTAGGACTAAATTACCACAATGTGATTGGAAAACATAAATCAAATTATGTTAGGACTAAACTACTACATTATTAAGACTAAGTTATGGTTATATAGTTATATAAGTGGTATTGAAAATCTTTTGATACTACGATCTACACTTGGATTATGTTGAGAATACCTTGAATTGCCCCTTAACCTTATAATAGATAGATTTCATAAGAATATCACACAAAGATTATAAATAATGATATTATATGAAAGTGACATTGTATATTTGTTTCTATTTGATAGCATGACCTAAAATAAAATATATATATGAATTTGGATGAAAACAAGTAAATTCATCTTTACAATGGGTGTGTGTGTGGGCATGTGTGCATACATAGGGATGTGTGTGTGTATGCGTGTGTGTATACGTGCACACATATACATGTGTGTACATATTTCTTAGTGAAATGGATTCAAAGAAATAAAACATTTAAGAGCTAAATCAAAAATATTAATTACCATATAAACATGATTAGTAAACTTACTCATCAAATACTTTCAACCATGAAAGTAGAAATGGTGATTTTAGAGGACAGGATAGCCTAATAATTAAATCTTTTAAGGTTATAATGTATCCTAATCCAAAAAATTATTTTTTGTTAGGATAAACATTAAGAACTGTAAATCATAAACCACAAAATTTCACTAATGCCCAAACCTAACTTTAAGTAGATATATTTAATGGCTCATTTAAGAACAAAATGTTTTAAATGGTTAACATTCTCCTCTTATCATGTTAATAACAATGGACCCATTTTTCTAATTCTTAACATAAAAATTGTTACATTAAAAATATAATTTAAAATTTTTTAAATAATCTAAAACTTGAGATAAAATAAAAAAGTAAAACTATTAAATCTAAGAATACGCAATGAAAGAAATCCTATTAAACACAAATAACTTTAAATCTCATGCTATGTCAAACAATGCTAAACAAAGTCATACCGTAAAGAGGGGGAACACACCAAAACTAATTTTAAGAAAACTCATATGTATCATAAGATGGATTAAATGAAGAATATGAATTTTCAAAAATAAATGAAGAATATCAATTTTCAAAAACAAGTTAATTTCAATCAACAATTAAAATTACTCAAACATATTAAAATTATGTAATTTAGCGGATGTACTAAGAATCATTTTTAAGTGTTTACATATTTCTAATTTTTTTTTATAAAATTCAATAATTGAAAAATATCAATTTTTAAAAACAATTAATTTTGATCAACAATCAACAACTACCCAAACTTACTAAAATCATTATGCAATTTAACACATGCATCAAGAACCATTTTTAAACATCTACATATATCTCAAAATTTTCTATAATTAAAGAATATCAATTTCCATAAACAAATTAATTTCGATCAACAAAACAACTACCCAACCTACTAAAATCATCACACAAATTTAACGGATGCATTGGGGGCCATTTTTACGCGTCTACTTGTATCTCAATTTTTTTTATAAATCTAATATATTAATACTGTCATAAAACATATATGATATTGATAAATATTTATAATATACGATTTACTTTTTGGCTTTCAGTTTACGTTATATTATAACAACTAGATAAGTATGATATTGATAAATATTTATAATATACTATATATAATATAAGTTTACGTTTTGGCTTTCAGATGGAGTTTTGTTTTGGACCATGACGATCGACGCTCAGTGTTGACTACATGATTGGACGCTGCACCTTTAGCAGAATATTATTTTAGTTTCGAGATGGACTACTTCAGAGTAATAAATGATAAAATTCTTCTGCCAAATGGGTTTTGTCTGATGTTTTGGATTTTAAGACGGGAGCAAGGCCCCGAGAGATTAAAATGGATTTTGAGGTTTGTGACGTTGAGATGCGCATTGATTCAGAGCAATAAACAATAAAATTCATGTGCCAAATGGTTTATATCTGACATTTTGCATTTTAAGACAGAGCAAGACCTGAAAAGATTAAAATTGATTTGGATGTTTGTCGTGCTCAAATGCTCATTCATCAATGACGGGTGCATGTTTAATTCATTGGTTCATGTTCTTGCATTTCATCGCCTTTGCACCAAATGTGGACGCTGACGTGGTGTTATTATTGTGTATCTAGTTCTTTATTATTTCTTGAATTACACGATTGTATGGGAATATTTGCGTCATGTCTAGTTCAAAATGTTTTTCTCTCAATTGTTTCTGACGACTTTCTCTATCTAGCGATATTTTTTTTCTCAGTTGTTTCTGACGACTTTCTGTATCTAGTGAATTTTTTCTTTTGCTGTCGGAGATTCTCTCTCCAAATAGCAAACACTATTTAAACTAAGGTCTAAATATCAGTGGTATTTGTATTTTTATTTGTAAAATACAATCATTTTTTTTTTAAGAAACCAGTATTAGAAATTTTAAAGAGTCTATGAAATTTTTTAAAGGAATATAATAAATGTATATTCCTTAATGTTTCCTCATATTAATATGAATTATTAACATTCAGATATTAATGTTGAATAGATAATCATTGTTTACAAAAATTATTATAAGGAAAGTCAACTATTAAATTTAGGCTTTAATTTTATATATTTCAAATTTTTTTTTTTGGACAACATGATGACATTAGCTCATCTTTCCGCGAGGAGGTTTGTCAAACGAGCTTATTTTAGTGTTTCAATTTAATAAACAATACACACACTTAAATAAAATCTTACGGAAGTATTATGATCAGTATAAAACAAAATGAAAACTAACGAAAAAAAAATTGAGATAAACACAAATATATCAATCCAAAACATGACAAAATATGTTACAACCACTAATTCCTTGATATTTTGCTCCTCTTGATCGGTGTCATGGGGTGACACTTCTATTAACCCTATGCGATACTAAGCCACTCTTATAGAAAACCCACATAGGAGGCTCAGGTTACTCAAGAAGACCCAAAGTACATGTTATACTAATTCAGCCATAAAAAATGTTTCTAACTTCCTTCATGTCAAGGCCAGGTTTTAATCCATGCCAAGTTTCCCATTTGATTCGGATTTCCAACTCTGATTGATTTGAAACTGAAGCCATTTTTCAACTCGAGTTGTATCAACTAACATTGGTTTCCAATGTAGGAACCCCTTAATTGCTTAGGTCGACCATCCATCTTAGCACTCAGCCCATCTCATCCACTAAGAAGAGCCTCACACTACTTCCTTATTCAAAGGATATCCATCCCCTATATTGTCCCCCACTCAAAATTATTGATGCCCTCAGTTCCAGTGTGACCTCTTCAACATCACACATGAACTCTAGTGTCACATAACTGGATAAAGTTGTTCCAGACACCCACACTAAACCCACAATTAGTACCTTCACAATTATTCCACAATTGCACAAATCAACTATCTACAACTCTCAATAAGTCATCACACTACATGGTCCTTATGCACCATCTGAATTTTCAAGCTACTTAGCATCTTGTTTCCTTCTAAACTCTACTACATGTCTCCCTTCCACTCCTCATATCCCAAAGCCAATTTCATACCAACCTACCAAACCACTCACCTCTTGCATCTTAATTTTTGCATACTACATGTATCCATCTCCACCCCTTACATCTTTGAGATCTATTAGAATGTTAGCCTGCTCCTTCCACAAATCCTTAACTCACCTATTTTGACTTATTTTTTGAAGGTTTAAGTGTCATTTACTTGGAATTTGATTATGATAAAGCCTCATACACTTAGCTTTGTTTAACCATGTCCACTCCTCTACAAACCACATGACTTTCACTCCTTGGTAGCATCCACTTGACAAGGTCCGATACCATTTTTGCTCATTGGGGAAGATTATCAAATCATTTCTTAGATCATATACCATTTTTCATGGGGCTAGACATTTCATAATCCCATGCAGACCTAAGTCACTCATGTACTGAACCTACCTAAGAGGATCATTTTAGTGAAGAAAATACAAACTATAAATTAAATTAATTTAGTGATACAAATAAATCTTTGACTTCCTTACCATTAAGGTTGGGTTTCCACCCTATATCAGATTTCCTACTCGAGTTAAGTTTCTAAATCTATCCGTTTACTAACTCGAACCATTTGTGAACTTAGGTCATCTCAATTCAGTTTGTCTCAACTCAGGACATGTTATAATATGGGAATCCCTTCACTACGTAGATTTATTATCTACCTTTTCCAAGAGCCCATCTCACCCCCTAGGAAGAGCCTCATTTTATTTCCATAATCAAAATATCTCCATCTCCCTAAGCTAGATTTAGATAAGTTTGCATGATTAATATGTAAATCTATTGGTAATTTTATTGTGGATAAGTAGACTACAACTAAATTACAACATAACCACCTAGTTAGATTCAATTTAGATTAATTTTAATTTTTGAAATCTGGATCAAATAATGTAAATTTTTTTGAAGAGTGATCATGTAATGTTGAGAGCATTGTTTATTTTATTTTGAGATTTTATGAGAGATTTCGAGATCTAAGATTTTAAATATATTCTTAAAAGGGATGTCCTTAAATAAAAACAATTAATTAAAAATAAAAATGTCTTTGACCCATATTAATTTGACTATAAGTAGTTTACATACAATTGGAATGTATTTAAAAAATGGAAAATTCTTAAAAATTGACAAGATAATTGTGGCACCTTCTATGAATATGCAACTACCATGTTTTGGTTTTTTTATTCCAACTCTTATCACCTAAAAATAGATTTATTCTCCACATCTTAGATGGAAAAAATATATAAAAGTTAATAAAAATAAAATGGTTTTGGGTTTAAGATAAACTAGAGAAGATCAAATCTATTGTGATATTAGTTAAGCCTATAAATAATAACAACATTGAATTCAACAAACATCAAAGATTAAAATAGTTCCAACGTAATACTAACACAGTGTCGGGTTATCTTTGGATAAACTAAACATGTGTGGATCAATGAATCCTATAATCATTGTTTGGTTTTCTTCTAGAATGCTTATAAGTTCTTGATGAATTCATGTGAATAATAAATACAAGCTCCATCATTATCTACAATTTATTTTGCGCAAATGAACCATAATGTTGGTATATGTATAGAGAATCAAATTTTAATTAGGGTTCTTATTCCTTTGCTAACCAATAAAATAATGCCTATAATGAAAAATATGGGATCATAAAAAATGGGTGCATGTTAACTAAAAGGTTCCACTAAAAACCCTAGGACTATAATTGACACCACAAATATTTATATGCATTACTGATGTTATAGATATAATATCCAAAACATTTGGAAGTAGAGAGAGAGAGAGAGAGAGAGAGAGAGAGAGAGAGAGAGAGAGAGAGAGAGAGAGAGAGAGAGAGAGAGAGAGAGAGAGAGAGAGAGAGAGAGAGAGAGAGAGAGATTACAACATTTTGCATGATTAAAGTCAATTTTAAAATTACTTTAAAGTTAAAATCTCTTAAAAAATGAAATTGCTCAAAATTGTAAACTAATTTATTGAATATAAACATATGACTTCAATATAAATTTAAGTCAGGATTTAATATACATCCTATGAAAATTCAACCCAATATTAACCTTAAATGATCTTGACATCATCAACCTCAATGTAGAGTTTAATATATAACTATAATCACCCAAAAGTGGTATTTGAGAGATAAGAGTGATACTTAAGACTACCTATACCTAGCTTAGCCCAAAACCTATCTTAGAGCCTATTATCACACTTATCCAGTCTTCTTATATGCCAGAAGCATCCCTAGTCAACCCCAAAGCAATCCTAGATCCTAATTTCCCTATCTTGGCCCTTCATGACTTATGTTCTACTATTTGGACACTAACGCCATAATAAGGACACTAAATCCATGTGACACTAGTGTCCCCAAAATGGCACTATCATCTTTTGCCCTAGCTTTTCCCAAATAGATACCTTTTCAAAACTAAATCCTCTTAATGTCATAATAGAGATCTTTTATCCTAAACATAAGAAAATGAATAGTATAAATACATTATTTTTATCCCTCTATCCACTAGATGCAAATGAAATGTAAAATACACATTCAAACATAGAATAAGTTGAGCATAATTAAGGTTATCAATCCCTGTTCATCCATACTTATGCATACTAAAATCTATAGTGGCCCTAAGCTCATATTTTCTAAATTTCTAGTATAAATAAAATTCAATGCCCTAAAGAACATTATCATACTAGCATCACTTACACTAGCACTATCACTTAGGTGGGGATAAAAACATTGGTCTTTATCCCTCCTTGGAGTATTGGTATGTAGGAAACTCTCTTCTTAGCAATGTGTTGAGGATGTCTAGTGTACCCAGCTAACAAACACACTTTTCATCTCATTCCCTAATTGTATAGAGGATTAAGTTTTTCCAAATAAATGATTTATTACATGAAAAATATAGGGTTCCATAACTTGTGCCTGTAGAAATAAACCTTAGATATATAGACATAAGTACGCTGAGAAGTTTGGGATGGTCATGCAAAGAGGACACTACTAACACTTTTCTAATAATGGTGTTACTATAAAATTATGGTCTACTATCCAAAAGGGGTTATGACATAGGTGTTGAAAATATTTTCATTGATGTTAAAGGTCTAGCATTATTGGTGATAAAGGCCCCATTGCATTTAATAGTGTTTTTAATATTCATATCTTGGCTAATGTGTGTTAATGTTTATATAATATTAATGAATATATTTTTGGTTGCATATAAGTCAAAATAGGGCCCATGGAGAAAACAAAGAGTCATGGAGTAAAAGACAAAAAAGGAATGGGACGCATTTTCTCATGAAGAGTCACCTTGAGGAATTCCAAGAGTCACCATGTGAAGATAAAAGAGGTATGGCATATTTTTTCATGAAGGGACACTTTGAGGAATATGAAAAGTCACCAGGATAAAGACAAAAGAGGAAAGGATGCTTTTTCTTATGAAAGGTCACCATATGACTTTTCAAGTGTAAAGATATGAAGGGTCATGCAAGTTTGGCACCATTTTCCATGAGAATTGAAGTGTCAAAAAGGGTGAAGGCCAAAGGTCATTTAGAAAGCTATAAATAAAGGCTTGAGAAGCCATTTGTTATATGCAAGAGAGTGCATGGTTTGTATTTATTTTTGCAGAGAGAAAAGTAGGAGATATTGTAGAGTTCTATCATTTGTTAAGTAAGAAACATTGAGAGATAGTTGTGTTTTATACACAAGAGGGGTTGGTGCTCTTGTTGGTTGGTGCTCACAAATAGTTGTTGTGTTGGTGCTCAGAAAAGGGGTTAGTTCTCCTACAAATTGGTACTTGTAAACATTGTATTTTGAGTTGGTGCTCATTCATATGCTTGAGATTATTATCTATGGTTTTTCCCACTTTGGTTTTCTATGTAAAAATCTGATCTCTCTCTCTCTCTCTCTCTCTCTCTCTCTCTCTCTCTCTCTCTCTCTCTCTCTCTCTCTCTCTCTCTCTCTCTCTCTCTCTCTCTCTCTCTCTCTCTCGTGTGGTTAAAATTATTATTTCAATTTTATTACATATCTCGAATGTATGATTGAGTAGTTAAATAAAACAAATTAGATAAAATGAAAGATATATAATATACTGATTCACTCCCCCTCTTAGTATATTTCATTCTTAATAATTAGTATCAAAGCAAGTTCCTTTTGAAAAAGTTTTACAGCTTGAAGGAAGATCAGGAAAGCATGATCGTTGGATCACGTGAAGGATTTTCTACAAATAAGGCACCTTTTTTTTATGGGACAAATTATATTTTTTGAAACATAAGGATGAAGACTTATTTCATGGCCCTTGGATTCAACATATGGCAAGCAGTGGTGGAGGAATATGAAGAGCCACAGACACTTGTAACTACTCTGAAAGAAAAGAAGGCAAGTGAAAATAATGCTAAAGCTTTAAATGTTATTTTATGGGGTTTATGTGAATCAAAATTTATTAAAGCTATGCAATGTAATTATGCTCATGAAACTTGGGTAAAACTTGAGAATATTTACAAAGGTGATGGAAAGGTTCAGCAAGCTAAGCTTCAAACTTTCAGAAGATAGTTTAAGAGTTTGAAGATGGAAGAAGAAGAAAATATAACAAGTTATCTCTTTCAGGTTGATCAAATAGTCAATCAGATTCAAGGTCTTAGAGAAAATTTAGAAGAGTCGATTGTGGTTCAAAAGGTTTTGAGATCTCTACCATTGAGATATGATGTGAAAGTTTTAGCAATTAAAGAGATGAATAATTTAACCAACCTAAAGATGGATGAGCTTCATGGTATTCTTACGGCATATGAGATGAAGACTGAAAAAGATAAACCTTCAACGAGAAAAGTGGATTTCAAGATATCAAAGAAAGAGAAGGCTAAAATTCAAGAATCAAGTGATAATTCTAGTGATGATGAAGATGACAATGGAGCTCTATTCATTTACAAGCCAAAAAAGGGCACAGGTAAATATCAAGGAAAACTACCTTTTAAATGTTTTAATTGTGGAAAGATTGGACATTTTGTAGCTAAATGCCCAAATAAGGGTAATGATGACAATGAAGAAGGAATGTATACATACAAGAATAATTTCAAAGGCAAATTCAAGAAGAGATTCAAGAAGAAGAGTTTGTATTCTAAAGATCCTAGGTTAGTCGAAAAGGCTAAAAGTCAAGAATCAAGTGATATTTCTAGTGATGATGAAGATGACAATGGAGCTCTATTCATTTGCAAGCCAAAAAAGGGCATAGGTAAATATCAAGGAAAACTACCTTTTAAATGTTTTAATTGTGGAAAGATTGGACATTTTGTAGCTAAATGCCCAAATAAGGTTAATGATGACAATGAAGAAGGAAAGTCTAAATACAAGAAGAATTTCAAAGGCAAATTCAAGAAGGGATTCAAGAAGAAGAGTTTGTATTCTAAAGATCCTAGCTTAGTTGAAGATAGTGGAGTCAGTGACTCAAAAGAAGAAGATATTCTATTCATGGCCAAACATGAAAATGCCTCTACAAGCAAAAGTATAGATAATCAAGAAGAAGAATAGGATGAAGTTGAAGTGAATCTAGAAGGAGAACCCATTTGTGCCTTAGAAGAACTAAAATCTCTTGAAAAGAACAATCAAAGATTAAATCTCTAGATCAAGAAAAATGAAAAAGAGTCAAAGGAAATAATTGAAGATCTACAAGCACACTTTGAAGAATATAAGAAGAATGAAGAAGATCTAATGGCACAATTGAAAATAGTAAGTAAAGAATGTAAAAGGTATGTTATTAAAATTTCTTCTTTAAAAGAAAATCTTGATAAAAAAAATAAAGTAATAAATGATAGATCAGTGAATGATTCAAAATTTGAGAATAACACTAATATGTTGAATAAGATATTAAAAAATCAAAGATCAATGTTAGATAAGACAGGTATTTTATTTGAAAAGGAGAAAGAGGAGGTCACTAATTTAATAGAAAAGGAAAAAATAAATAGTTATACTGAAGCTCTTACAAAAAAAATAATAAAAATGGAAGAATTTAAGAATACAGAAAACATCTCAAACAAAGAAGGCTAGACGGAACAGAGCTACAAAAGGCAATCAGGTCAGAGATACACAAACATGTCCTATTTTTATTGTTACTATTTTTATTATAATGGATATGGTCATAAGAAATTAGAATGTCAATAAAGAGTTAATAGTTTCAGAAATAAAGAGAAGTAAAGTCATGTAGAATCAAGTAGAAGCCACAACTCTTTTGCTCCTCTATCAGGATTTCATGAAGAGGCCATAATATGTTACAAGTGAAACAACTTCAGACACATAGCCTAATATTATACAAGTGTATTTGAGTCAGTCAAGAAGGACTAGAGTTTTAAGGCTCCACTCATTAAGAAGAAATTTTAGACAAGTTCTTGGCAAAATAAACAACCTAAAAAATCAATGTTGGTGAAGACAGCTTTGCATGCAAGAAATGAATAAAATCCATGGTTCATTGATAGTGTATGTTTGAGGCACATGACAGGGGACAAGAGCAAGTTCATAACCTTGAAGAAGATAAATGGTGGCACAATAAAATTTGGAAACAATACTATTGCCATAATTGCTGAAAAGGTACACTAAGTTTGGATAATGGTAGAATTAAAAATGAAAATGTTTTATATGTAGAAGGTCGTAAGTATAATATTTTTAGTGTAATTCAAATGTGTGATCAAGGGCACACACTAAATTTATATGTAGATGGTTTTGAAATTAGATGAAAAGATTCAGATGTATTAGTTATAGATGCTCAGAGAATAGGTAATAACTTGTATATTCTATTAGACATCAAAGGTCAAAGATGTTGTTTGAGTTAGATTGAATAAATTTGGCTATGGCATAGGAGAATGAGGAAAATAAATTTTGATAATATTGTGAACATCAACAAAAATCAAGCAGTCAAAAATCTTCCAAAGATTACAAAGCCATTCAACACACTTTGTGAACCTTGTCAGCATGGAAAGAAGGCTAGAAGGTGGTTCAAAACAAAAGAGTACTCAACCATTCAGATGTTAGAGCGTGTTCACACTAACCTCTATGGGCCTATGAAAACTCAAAGTACTCAAGGTGAGAAATATTTCATGTTGCTTATTGATGATTTTTCACGTATGACTTGGGTAATGTTTTTAAAGAAAAAATCAGAAGCTTTTAGACATTTCAAAGCATTTAAAGCATTAATTGAGAATAAAACTAGTTTGAAGATTAAGTGTCTAACATCAGATCGAGGAGGAGAATTCATGTTAGATTAATTTATTGAGTTTTTTGAATATCATGGAATAAAGAGATATTAGTCAGCTGGCAGAACTCCACAATAAAATGGAGTAGTTTAATGGAAAAATAGAATAGTTCAAGAGATGATAAGGACAATGCTAAATGAATCCAAGATAGTAGATAAATATTGTAGAGAGGTAGTTCTTATAGTAGTGAATATTAGAATACAGTATTATTGAGAGTCAATAATGACAAGACTCCTTATGATCTATGGAAAGACAAACCAACAATAGTTGATTATTTTAGAATTTTTAGCAGTAGATGCTTCATAAAGAGAATTGATGAAAAACTTCGTAAGTTTGAATCCATAGCAGATGAAGGTATATTTATTGGTTATTCTTTAAAAAGTAAAGATTATAAATGTTGTAATAAAAGAACCAAGAAACTTATTGAAAGTGCAAGTGTTGGGATTAAAGAAGATAGAACACAAAGAATCAGTGATCCAGTAGACATTCCTAAAATCATTAAAGAGGAAGGTTTTTAAGAATCAGATGAAGATGAGGAGGATAAAAATGGCACCAAAAACCATCCAAATATGTTTAGATAAATAATAATGAAATTGAAATCATCAGGGACATAAATGAAAGAATTCACAGTAGAAGAATGATGGTAAGTGAATCTGAGCAAGTTAATTTCTCTTTGTTATCCAAAATTCAGCATAGAACTTTTTCAAAAGCTAGACATGATAATAATTGGGTTAAGGCTATTGATTAATAATTAAATCAAATAAAAAATAATGATACTTGGGAATTAGTTCTTAGACCAAAAGATCACAATGTGATAGGAACAAATTGGGGTTTATAGAAATAAGTTGAATGAAAATGGAGAAGTGATTAGAAATAAAGCAAGATTAGTATGTAAAATATATGCTCAGATTGAGGGAATATATTTTGAATAAAATTTTGCAGCATTGGCAAGGTTAGAGGCTATTAGAATATTTTTTGCATATGCTGTGTTTAAAAATTTCAAAGTGTTTTAGATGGAAAATCTACCTTATTGAATGGGAATCTTGAAGAAGAGGTCTACATTGAGCAGCCTAAGGGATTTATTCTCTTAAATGTTAGTAACCATGTATGCATATTGAAGAAAGCATTTTATGGATTGAAATAAGCTCCTAGAGCTTGGTATGCAAGACTTGATAAATACCTGTAAGATCAAGGTTTCAAGAGAGGATTTACTGATAGTAATCTCTACATCAAAATAGAAGGTGAGCATCGATTGATTATTGTGGTATATGTTGATGATATCATTTTTGGAGAAAATATTGAAAATATGACAAAATAATTTTCTAATAGAATGCAAAAAGAATTTGAGATGTCTATGCTTGGAGAATTGTCATTTTTCTTAGGATTGCAAATATTACAGTCAGATAAAGGAATTTTCATATCTCAAAGTAAATATGCCAAGGAAATGTTGAAGAAATTTTGTTTTGAGGATTGTGCACCAGTTGGCACACCAATGTGTACAATAAATAAGGTGAGCAAGGATTAAGATTCACCTATTACAGATGAATCTTTGTATAGATCTATGATTGGTAGTCTTTTATATTTGACAGCATCAAGGCCAGACATCATGCATGTAGTAGGTATGGTTGCAATATATTAGTCATCTCCAAAATAGTCATGTTCAATTGGTGAAGAGAATGTCTAGATATATCAAGGGGACATTGGATTATGGATTATGGTATCCCACAAGTAGAGATTTCACTTTCATTGCTTATACAGATTCAGATTGGGTAGGGTGTTTGGATGATAGAAAGAGTACAAGTGGAGGAACTTTCTTCCTTGGTAATATCTTAGTATTATGGCTACGTAAGAAGTAGAATTTAGTATCACTTTCTATAGCTGAAGCAAAATATATTGTAGTAGTATTGTGTTGTACTCAAGTGCTTTGGATGAAGTAAACTTTGGAAGATATCAATGTAAAGTATGATGAACCTATCTCTATTATTTTATAACATAAGTGTTATAAATATTTTGAAGAATCCAGTGATGAATTCTAGAACAAAACATATTCCCATTAGATATCACTTTTTGAGAGAGCAGGTTGTGGATCAATAGCTTAAGATGGAATATATTATTACTATAGAGTAGATTGCAAATATTTTCACAAAGGCACTACCAAAAGACACATTTGAGTATCTGTGAGAGAAGTTGGGAGTAATTTATTTTACTTCTTGCCATTGAGATTCAACATCAGTCATGGGGGAGCTAAGTGTTTGCTCTAGGTAGGCCCTTTTCCATTGGAGTCAAAGTGAGAGAATAATAGGTACAAGTATAGGTGCTTAAATAGGTACAAGGAATAAATACATGTTACTACAGTAAGGGGGGGTTACTGTATTTTTTTTAGATGGTAGTATGTCTAGGTTTTAGGATGTGGTAGTTTTAGTTTCAGGTTTCCATCAATGACAAAGGGGGATATTATTGGAAATATTTCCATTGATGTCAAAGGTCTATCATTATTGATGATAAAGTCCCCATTGCATTTAATAGTGTTTTTAATATTCATATCTTGGCTAATGTGTGTTAATATTTATTTAATATTAATGAATATGTTTTTGGTTGAATATAAGTCAAAAGAGGGCCCATGGAGAAGACAAAGAGTCACGGGATAAAAGACAAAAAAGGAATGGGGCACATTTTCTCACGAAGAGTCACCTTGAGGAATTTCAAGAGTCACCATGTGAAGAAAAAAGAGGTATGGCACATTTTTTTATGAAGGGACACTTTGAGGAATACAAAAAGTCACCAAGCTAAAGATAAAAGAGAAAATGATGCTTTTGAATGTGAAGGGTCACCATATGACTTTTCAAATGCAATGATACGAAGGGTCATGCAAGTTTGGAGACATTTTCCATAAGGATTGAAGGGTCTCAAAGGGTGAAGGCCAAAGGTTATTTGGAAAGCTATAAATAAAGGCTTGAGAAGCCATTTGTTATATGCCAGAGAGTGTAAGGATTGTATTTATTTTCAAAGAGATAAAAGTAGGAGATATTGTAGAGTTATATTATTTTTTGAGTAAGAAACATTGAGAGATAGTTGTGTTTTATACACAAGCGGGATTGTTGCTCCTATGGGTTGGTGCTCATGAATTTTGTAAGGGGTTGGTGCTCCTGTGGGTTGGTGCTCATAAATAGTTTTTGTGTTGGTGCTCAGTAAAGGGGTTTGGTGTCCCTGCAAGTTGGTGCTTGTGAACTTTATATTTTTAGTTGATGTTCATTCATATACTTGAGATTATTCTCCATGGTTTTTCCCACTTTGGGTTTCCACATAGAAATCTGCTCTCTCTCTCTCTCTCTCTCTCTCTCTCTCTCTCTCTCTCTCTCTCTCTCTCTCTCTCTCTCTCTCTCTCTCTCTCTCTCTCTCTCTCACACACACACACACACACACACACACACACACACACACACACACACACACACACATCGGGTGCAAATTATTATTTCAATTTTATTGCATATCTTGAATGTATGATTGAGTGGTTAAAGAAAAGAAATCAGATTAAATAAAAGATATATAATAAACCAATTCACCCCCCCCCCCTCTCAATATATTGCATGCTTAACAATAGGGAACTAGTTTATGATACTCATACTAGTTCCCATCTCAGTTTATAGCACTTAGAACAACTATATAATGAGTTTTCTAGCTATGTCTTTGTTTTCATTAATTATTACTGTTTGAAAAAAATGAAGCTAGTCAATTTCATAAAAAAAATTAGTGTTTATATTTTTTGAATATTATTTACCTGATTTAGTCTACTCATCTATTTAAAAAACATAGGATTTACACTTACTAAGTCTTAAAAGGTTAAAACATTTAGTGAAACTGACATAGTTTGAGTAGTTCTCAAACCCTATCCCTAGATGTTGTTAGGGTTTTGTATCCTTTTTGTGTCTATGCTTAGATTTTAGTTCTAAAATTATATATTTGTTTCAATATTTATTTTTTGAAAAAATTATTATATTAAAATTCTTTAAAGGTTTAGGGGTAAGTGCAGGGAGTTAAGATGTGAAAAAGGGGGTCTTAAGTGGACATGTTTTTCCTAAAGAAATGAAACCTTAACTTGTACTAATTGTTTGAGATATCTACACTCATAATTTGAATATTTCATAGGAATATGAATTGTAGAATTTAGAGTCTAGTTTTTTAAACTACTATCTTTTTTGAAATGGTTAAGTGTAATTAGGTCAACCATCATTAACTCGAAGATCTGGTGCTATTTTTCAAAAAAATCATACTAGATAGTTGTCTATGTACCCTACCATTTTTGAAGCATCATTTACTTTTTATTTAAACTCTTTAGTATAAAGATATGTAAGATCATCTAGTTTGCAACCTATATTTTTTTTAAATTAATTAATGATTTTTTTTTAACTAATTTCACAAGTTAGTATACCATAAAATATGATAAAAAAATTTATAGCCAACCATGCATCCCCACCATAACTACCTCAAAAAAAATCAAAATTTATACTTTTTAAAAATGTGTGTTGAATTAGGTCTAGTTTTCAGCCATATGTTTTTTCCTGATTTGGATAAATGAATCAAAAGATACATAAGTAAATACAAACATGAATAATTTTTGTATATAAAACTACAAAAAAACACACATAATCAATAAATATAAATAACAACCTTAAAACAATAAAAATATAAAAAATCATATACTTTGAAAGATGAGACTTAGTCAATGCTAGAGTATTATTTTCAAGAAAAATATATATAAAATGGATAGCATATGTCATGGGTAAAGTTTCATTTTCCTATTATTCATATAAACCATACATTTTTCTATGTTTATTATAGGTCCATGCTCAAGGCTTGGGAGTACAATCCATTCCTGAGCCTTAAGGCATGTGTTGAAATGTCATGGTAAATAACCATGTACATGGAATTACCACATACATAGAACTTCCAACTTAGAGCTTTGGGATTAAAGTATATAAGTTTTAGGTTTTAAGGTATAAGGTCTAATCAAAAATTTAATAGGTCATAAAATAAATGTTGTTTTATTAGGGATAAAATGTTTTGTTTAGAGTTTTTAGAGTTTACAATTTATGGTTTAGGATTTTTGGCTTGGATTTAAGGGATTAGGGTAGATGATTTATGTTTTAGAGTATATAAGGTTTAATCAAAAAGGTAACTGGGGCCAAATTGAGCTCTTTGAACTTAATTATAACTATAAAATGTGATTTTGGGCTCAAATGTCCTTTATGTCACCATAGATTGGGCTAATTAGTTAATTGGGGTAAAAAGTGATGTGACTTGGGCCAAATTAAACCCTATGAAAATAACTAAAAATTACCATAAAGGATGTTACTTATGGATAAATAATTTGGTTTAAGGTTTAAAATTTAGGGATTAGAATTTTAGATATATAAGAGATAGGGTTTAGGGTTTAGAGTCCAATCATGAAGGTAATTAAAGATAATTTGAGATTATTCAACCTATATTTATGACCACAATGTATTATTGGGCTTAGGGTTTATGTTTTAGGATGATTTAGGTCTAATTTCAAAGTACATTGGGGCTGATTTGAGTTTTTTGAATCAATTTATGAGTATAGAATGTGACTTCGGGCTCAATTAGCCCCTAAGTCACCATAAATTGAGTGAATTAGTCAATTAGGGTAATGAATGATACAATTTGGCCCAAATTGAGCCCTTTAAACCTAATTATTATTGTAAAGGATGTTAATTACATAGCTAAATCATTTGGTTTTGTGTTTATAATTTAGGGTTTTTGGTTTAGGGATTAGAGTTTTAGGTAAATGTGAGATCTAGGGTTTATAGTTTAGAGTCCAATCATGAATGTAATTGAGGACAACTTAAGCTGATTGAATGTATTTCTAACCATGATGTGTTTTTGGGCATAGGCTTAATTTTTTAGGGTGAATAAGATCTAATATCAAAGGAAATTGAGGCCAATTTAAGCTCCTTGAACTTAGTTATGACTATAGAATGTGATTTCATGCTCAACTAGACCCTGAGCCACCATAGATTATGTAAATTAGTCAATTTGGGCAATGGGCGATGTAATTTGGGCCAAATTAAGACCTATGAACTTAAATATTATTGTAAAGAATGTTAACAACATGGTTAAATCATTTAGTTTAGGTTTTATCATTTAGGGATTAGATTTTTAGGTATATGCGAGATAGGGTATAGGTTTTAATATTCAATCATGAAAGTTATTGAAGATAACTTGATCTGATTGAACCTATTTTTGACCATAATATGTTTTTAGGCATATTGTTAATGTTTTAGGGTGAATACAGTCTAACCATAAAGGTAATTATGACCAATTTAAGCTCTTTGAACCTATTTGTGACTACATAATGTGATGTTAGGCTTAATTGGCCCATATTTCACCACAAATTAAGTAAATTAGTCAATTGGGGAAATTAGTGATGTGATTTGGTCCAAATTAAGAACTTTGAACGTAATTATTATTGTAAAGGTTATTTATTACATGACTAAATCATTTGGTTCATAGTTTATAATTTAGGGTTTAGGGTTTAGGTATTAGAGTTTTAGGTATATGAGAGATAGGGTTTAGGGTTTAGAGTCCAACCAATAAGGTAATTGAGGATGATTTGAGCTAATTGAACATATTTGTGATCACAATGTGTTTATGGGCATAGGATTAATGTTTTAGGGTGAATAAGGTTTAATAATAAAGGTAATTTTCAAACATTTAATCTATTTTAACCTATTTATGACTATATAATGTTATTTTGGGCTCAATTAACCCCTAGGTCAACATAAATTGAGTAAATTGTTCGACTAGAGCAATGAATGATATGATTTGGGCTAAACTAAGCAATGCAACCCTAATTATTACTATAAAGGATGTTAATTATATAACTAAATCATTTAGTTTGGGGTTTATAATATAGAGTTCAGGAATTAGATTTTTAGGTATACGTGAGATAGGGTTTATGGTTTATAGTCCAATTGTGAAGGTAATTGAGGATAATTTGAGATGATTGAACCTATTTGTGACCACAATATGGTTTTGGGCATATGGTTAATGTTTTAGGGTGAATAAGGTCTAATCATAAAGGCAATTTAGACCAATTTAAGCTCCTTGAACCTATTTGTGACTATATAATGTTATTTTGGGGTCAATTATCCCTTAGGTCACCACAGATTTAGAAATTATTCAATTGGGGTAATGAGTGATGAGATTTTGGATAAATTGAGCCTTATGATCCTAATTATTAATGTAAATGATGTTAATTACATGTCTAAATCATTTGGTTTAGGGTTTACAATTTAGGGTTTAAATTTTAGGTTTCAAATATATGTGAGATATGATTTAGGGTTTAGAGTCCAATCATGAAGGTAACTAAGATCAATTTGAGTCTATTAAACCTCCTTGTGACCACAGTGTGTTTTTGGGCATAGGGTTAATATTTTTTGGGTGAATAAGGTCTAATATAAATGTAATTGAGACTAATTTAAGATCCTTGATCTTATTTATGACTACATAATGTGATTTTAGGGTCAATTGGCCCCTAAGTCACCAAAATTGAATAAATTAGTCAATTAGGGAAATGAATGATGATATTTGAGAAAAATTGAGGCCTTTGAAACTAATTTTTATTGTAAAGGATGTTAATTTCATGGCCTTAAATCATTAGGGTTTAATATGTACATCTAGGTACATAAGATATATGGTAAATAAGGGCTTAGGGTTTAAAATGCTTAGAGTTTAGGGATTATGATTTATTATTTATGATATTTAGCCCAATCATGAAGGTAATTAAGGATAATTTGAGTTACTTAAACCTATTTGTGAGCATGCAATGTATTTTTAGGTTTGGTTATCACTCATGTCATCACATATTGTGAATTAGTCAATTGGGGCCTTTAATGGTGCGATATGGGCCAAAGTGAGCCTTTTGAACCAAATTCTTAATAAAAAAAGATATTAATTATGGATTAAATGATTTTTTTAGATATTTAAGACTTTATGACTTTTATTTTATGGTCTTTAGGTCTTATTATTTAGGGTTATAGTTTAAGGTATATGGTTTGTCGTATAGGGTAAATATTATTTACACATTAGGGGTTTAAGGTTTAAGATATAATGTATAAGGCTTAGGGTATATGGTTTAGGGCTTAATTTTTAGGGTATAGGGTATATGGTATATGGATTATGACTTAGGGTATAATTTTTAGTGTTTAGGGCTTAGATAATCAGGTTTAGGGTATTTGACATACACTAAATATTGTGTATGCAATATTATCACATAAGAATTATTATCATGTATGCATTTTTACCATGTACATAGTTTTAATGTGTATATGTTATTACCATGTACATAGTTATTTCATTAATAATAAAAAGGAAAAAAAAACACCAACAATCACTTTTTTACTTCAAGATAACTCTTCCCTACTCTATTGTATTTTGTATGTTACAGGTCTGATTAGAAATGATTATAATGTTATCCACATCCTTATAAACATAAATCATTCTCTACTCATATGGTTTATTAAAGAGTAAATATGACTATTGTTAACTATTTTTAAATAATTAGATTGTTTTCCCCACTTGGTACTACACATTAAAAGTAGGTTTGTTTTGGAATAACTAGATTGATATCCCTAAACTCAAAAGTTGAACACGTTATCCAATCATGGGTGATGGATTTCATAGTAGAAAGAATAAGTCTTAAAATCACAAAATTCCAAATGAAATAGAATTAATGAGATAAAAATAATGGAAAATGATGGAAAAACTTCATACACGTAAGTCTATTATCCCTAATGAATTGATTGTCATAAATAATGATGAAATGAGCAATGATACTATACTAAATTGTGAAAGTCTAATTGTCAATTCTGATAATATACCCAATTATAATTCAATTCCACATTAAAATTTTACTATTTTTAATTTTAATGATGATGGTGATAGTATGCATGATAATGTGAATTTCATGGAAACATGTATTGGAGAAACTACTAATGATGAAACTAATATGGAAACACCTAAAATAGAAAGTTACAAGGAAGAAAAAAATATGGGAACGTACTTGAATGAAGAACCTCCTAATGAATAAAATAATATGGAAACACCAAATCAAATAAATATACCATAAATAAGACCTCTTAGGATTTAAAAAATAAACAAATGTATTTAATTAAAATCGATGAATCCATTTTGAAACCAATGCCTTAAAAAATGTTTTAGCACCATAGGAGAAGAAAAGAAGAAAAAAATTGGATTTGACACGTTCAAGTTTTCATTGAAACTAAAAGATGCCAATTATTTGATACATTGATGAAGGTAAAAAGGATGAGACCCACAATGAACACCCTATGACTAAGAACATCTAAAATAAATGGTGTAAACAAGGAAATTATTGAAAATTTTCATAACGCATACCATCAAGTAGGTATGAATAAATGAGCCAAAGATGGTAATGTTTCCGAACATGTTATTGTAATTTCCTTGGTAAGTTTTAAAACCAAGAATGAATGATGAATTAGAAAAAACAATGTAATCTTTGCACATAACTATAAAAATAATCTGATCTTTCCATATAAATATAAAAAAACTAATGAAGTCAATTAGGATACGTATAAGACTTGAGGTTGATGGTAACAATGACTTGTGGGCATTCTTTGGTAGACTTCCAGAAAAATTCAAGGCTATATCCTATGCACTAAAATATTTCATTGTAGAACTTTGGTAAGATAACACAAGGGTATAGCCTAATATTAGAGATGAGAATTGGTTCTCATAACCATAAACCACATCCTAAACATTTTTTAGATATGAATTAAACACAATTTTACTCTAAATATGTTTAGAAATAGCCACTAATTTCAATTAGTCAAAGGTATTTTAAAATGGTCAAACCCTTATATGTGAAAATCAATCACATGTGCACTACTTGTTTTTATAGGTAAAATGTTGAATTTTGTATGCATTATGATATTTTTGATCATGTTCATTGTACTTTGTATACTAACAATAATTTGCATGAGTGTGGAGTGGAATCCTCACCAAAATCATCAAGAGAATTCATTTTAATAGTTTTTTTGAAAGAAAAAATGGTCAATTATTTTATAATAGTGAATGCTTAGATGAAAGTTGCAACATTTGTGGTGGATTACCAAAATCGAAAGCATTTACCCATGAATAGAGTACACAAAAAATTGATCATTAATTGGTTGGTTATATTAAATATAAATATGTGGTATATCATATGAAATATGGAAAAGAATCTAAAAGGTGTGAGCTTGTTATAAAACAAATACATGTTTCCAAATTTATGGACAAATTCAAGGATGAAATTATATATGTGTATGCAAGGCACACATGTAGATCTCTCTGGATAGAATAAAAATTCATGTTAAGTCAGGACTCATTCTTGATTGGTAATATTGTTTCAATAGTTAACTTTGCACAAAATTACACATTACAACCATAAAGAGAGGCTCAGTCACAATATTACAATTTAGTACAGGTTTTAATCAAACAAAATAGGATAAAGAGAAAAAAATTGGATCAATTATGGTAATCCACCTAACTTTTAACCATAAACCATCTTTACACATATCATATAAAGTTAACATAATGCAATGAAAATTATCAAAATTAAATGTATGGCTTCCTTACATCAAGTGTTGAAGGTGGTTTGGAGGTTGGGGTACATCTATGAGAGGAGATATGGCCAAAATTATATCCTAAAAATCCCAAAATCCTAGTGGGATAATTATATAATTGAGTGTAGCTATTACGCATAGTCCTTGAATTCAATAAGGGGAAGTAAGTGGACAAGGTAGAAGAATGAAGGTATAAGATTATGAGAACATTTTTTTGATATTGAAATAAGTATGATAAGAATGAGACTGGGGTTAGGAGTCATAGAAATAAGGTCTCAAGGGAAAGAATAATCCTTAAGAATGTGAATTAGGCCTACTACATCTTGTAGCCCTACATGGGCAAAAGTGGAAGATAGGTAAAAAGAATATTTAGGGCCTTAAATGAAGGTTGGTTGGAATGTTTGAGGATAGGGTAGAAGGTTGGAATATATTGGAGTTGAATTTAAGTGAATAGATATAAGGTAGATAAAAATATGCCTAGACAAGCTGAGAAGGTGTATTAAAAGAGTGAGACAAGATTGATTGTAAGAGGAGAGTCAATATTTTAGAGTGAGTTGAACTTTGAGAGGTCATTGAGTTGAATATTAGAACCTTAAGGAATCATAAGAGTGAATTGGTGTTGACAAGAGGAGAGTCTAGTGAGGAAGTCCATGAACATAGTGGAAAAGATCAAGGATAAAGCATTAAGCCAGGTGAGTTTGGGATCAGCATTGCAATCATAGGTATCAAAGGTAAATGATTTGCATAGGTTTTTAGATGATCATATTTTACTTACATCCAAACATATTGGTTTTGTAACATCAATACATGATAATAGAGTATCAAATATTGTAAACAAATCTTTTTGAAAGAGTATGAAAGATATTCAAATTTAGAACAAATTATTGAACAATATATTAACATAATTATATGTAAAATTTCCATGCATTTTAACAATATTAAACAAACTTCAATGTTTAAAAAGTGAAATGTTAAAAAAAATATATGGGTATATGTTATATCCATAAAAGTCATAAAGGCATAAAAAATGTGAACATAATACAATATTTGAGGTCAATACCATATAGGCATATACAACAAGCCAAATAACTATACATCAAGCCATATAGGTATACACAAAAATGTCATATGACATTATCTCCTAACCATAAAAATGCATCAATCACATTTCCTTATTTGTTAAACCCTCTCCCTTGGATGCCTTGCTTACAACTGAAGTTCTGTAAGTTGATTGATTATGAGTCCTCTTCCACTCCAAACTTTCCTATAGTTCCAAATGTTCATATGAGAATATTGTTATAAATTGTACATGCTATAACGATATTCTTAAAAAATTAACAAGTTAATTTTTTCAAATTATATAAAAATTATTCATAGGTGCACTTACCACAAGATGGTAGTCACAGACAATTTTAGACTAGCACTCAACAGGGTCGATGATAGGTTCATATTGGTGAATAGGGGCTTGAAATGAACCACTACTATGAGTTGGTAACTATATCTTGATGATGGAAGGCATAGGTTTTCAGGTATATTGTGAAACATTATTAATTTAACGTTATTATATAAATTTAATAGGTTTATTTACAAGTTAGTGTGTGACTGTATGGATAATATGGTAAGATATTATATTATCACATATAGGTTTGGTTTGCTATTAGGATATTTGGAGATTTTTTATGAGAGATTTTATAGGAATATTAGAATCCCTAGTTATAGGAAATATCATCCTATATATTTGTAATTTTTGAATGAAATAATATGAGAGTGAATAATATTTTAGTGTGTTTTGTCTATCTCTTGGCTCTGTATGTATTAATTTATAAAATCACTTCAATTTATTATCAGTTATATTAGAGAAGGTGGTTTCTAAATGAGAGTCTTTACTCTTTAAAGGATGCAGTCTAATTTTTTTGGAATTCCCACTACCAGTCAGAGTTTTCAATATCTTTGATCAAAACACTCAACATTTATAGATCTATTTTATACTTTATTACAGACCCAAGTAAATTTTTAGTCTCTATATCTCTTTGGGAAAGATGAGATATGAATTTTATCTATGCATATTCTCTATGACCTACATACCTAAGTGTGTTTCATTATCATGGTTAAGCTTTATATTTAGAATTTGATTTTATTTTGAGCTCTCCATTGGTCAACTGTCACTTCATTGGAATATGAAGCCAAGAGTAATTCACCTTGGCACAATGATTTTATAGGTTTAGACAAAGATATACCATTTAATATGTTTTTGCCTTCCATTCATTAATATTCAAACTTAGCCTACTCCTTCAATAGGGTTTTGAAGCTATTTATTATTTTGGTGTGACTTATAAGAGCATGAAATGACAACAAATTTATTTGTACAATTGCAAATTTGAGATCAACTGCTAATTAAAAAAATCCTCTTCCCTCTAACTTACCATTGCATCCATGAATTATGTTTGGTCCTTCTATACATTTCCATGCATGCCTATATACATTATATGCAAAGTAAAAAGATAAAACTAGGGTATTTTCATATGAATGTAAGTTATTTAGGTTTGCTTCATTTTCATTTAAGTCATTTACAATTATATTTTCATATATCAAAAAGTTTAAAGTTTTTTTGGTTTTATCACAAGTCAAGAATTGGTATTAAGATTAAATTCATGGTGTTTTAGGTTCGTGTTTAATTTATAAGGTATGTAGGTTTGATTAATAATTTATGTGTTGTCAAAAATAAAAGTCAAAAAATGTTTTGTCAATAGGTAAGTAGGTAATTATATTTTAGTTTGGAGTTTTAATTTTTTAAATATTAACATTTATATAATTTTTAATTATTTAAATGTTGATTTCAAATGTTAATTTTGGGTTTTTTATAAGTTTTTGGTTTTAGTGAAGTTTATAAAATTTAGATTTTATAAATTTCTTTTATCTCATGTCAATTTATTTTATGTATTTATTTGTCAAAATTCCTCAAAAGTGTCAAAAGTGTCAGTCGTTAATTATGTCTAATTTATTTTTGAAAGTCAAGTACATGTTAATAAGTCATTATCAAAATTATTTAAAAAAAAATGTGCCTCACAAATGCATTTTCACTTGTACGTCATGTTTAGATTGTGGGTTGTTTCTCCTCAAAATATTCATACATTTGAGTTTCATGACTTCTTTAGTTGAGTGAAGCAACTTCATCAAATGGAGGTTGGAGGAATAAGAGGTTGGTGGTCTTTTAGCAACCTCTCATTAGTCACCAATGATGGGACTGCACCAATGATTTGGTGGCATTTTATGTGGTGTGTTTTTTCCCACTGTGTTTGAATAAGAATACAAGGACATTCATATTCACATGTGTGGTGTGGTTTCTTATTTCTTTAGTGTGGTGTGCTCTGTGTCAAATTGGGTAATTCTAAGGGCATTTCTTCAGTTGTAGTGAAAATCATTTATGTTGTTTTTGTTTGGGTGGTAAAAACATTAACAGAGGTTGCATAAGATGACAATGAGGATTGTTTCCTCATGATAATTTCATTTTCTAAGTTGTGTGTTTTTTTCATTCCCTTGATTGTTTGGAACACATCTAATACTTGAAGAAAAGGGAGAGTGTAGATATAATGGAATGTGGCCAACAATTGTATAGGAGGGTAGCTAACTTTATAAATCCTCTAACTACCTTACTTCTTTATGGAAATATAGGCTAGTGACATGCCAATTGTGGTCACATTGAATAAATGTAGGATGCATTCCTTCACATAGTAGTGGTCATGGGTGGAAAGATACAAAAAACAAGATTTAGATAGTAGTATGCAAACCTAAAAGTATGTGTTGGCATATTATTTTTTTCAAACCAATTTTTAAAAGTTGTATATTCTCCTCATGCTCACATTAGGGTGGTGTAGATATGATTAATAATGTTCACAAGGGGGTGAATGTTTACATATAGTGTGAAACATTATTAATTTAATGTTATTATATAATGTTAATAGGTTTATTTCCAATTTTGTGTGTAACCGTATGGATAATATGGTAAAATATTATATTGTTTCATATAGGTTTGGTTTTATTAGTAGGAGATATGAAGTTTTTTAAGGGGAGATTTTATATGGATCTCAAAATCCTTAGTTATAGAAAATATCATCCTATATCTTTGTAATGTTTGAATGAAATAGTATGAGAGTGAATAATATTTTAGTGTCTTTTGTATATCTCTCAAATTTGCATGTATTAATTTTTTACAACATATCTTCAATTTGTTATCAACAGGGACCTGAAAATGTATATATACATAAAAAATAAAAATTAGCTCATAATTTAAATAATTGAAATATAATGTGAAGAATTAAAAATTAAATGTCTAATTATACCATGCCATCCCTACTAATCATTTCACCATGATCAGAAGACATCATTGGAGTAGTTTGCATAGATAATTATTTTTTGCATCATTTATTTGAACAAGTATAGAGAAAATTACAAAACACGTGTCCATATTTACAATTAAACATTCTTCAATGAATAACTAGATCATCTACCTCGAAGAGTTATTTTGTAGATGAAATTTTAGTAGCAACACCTACATTTTTTCCCTCCTTAATAGATGATGGAGTGTTTTCTCTATCATCAATTGAACATAAAAACATATCATTGTCAGTCACTTTAAAATTTGCACAAACACACACACACATTATATATATATATATAGACACACACACACAAATATATATATATATATATATATATATATATATATATATATATATATATATATATATATATATATATATATATATATATATATATATATATATATATATATATATATATATATATACATATATATATATATATATACATATATATATACATATATATATATATATATATATATATATATATATATATATATATATATATATATATATATATAATGAATAATAACATTAATTAATTGTTATAAATTACCTCTATATAGATATAAATTGTAGATCCACTTTGAGCAACACGTGCTCATCTAGACTCCACAAATTTGTTGCAACATAAAAAAATTAATATACATTATATTACCTTTTAAATTGTAAATATAATTTAAATTTAACAAGTCTAACATTTTTTTGTAATAAGTAAAATATTAAACATACATAGGAAGTGTTAGGCATGGTGACTAAATGAAATGTAGATGGATGAAACATAGAAATATTGATATCATCTAGGCCCATGGAAAAACCATTGTGTACACTAAATGAAATCCTCCTCATCCTCATTAGGTCCAATTCATGAAACACCATATAATTTTCATAAGTGATATCATTGGATAGTAGTGCTATAATAAGCCTCACCATGTCTACCTTCCCTAGGAAGAGTATGATAATCTTAGCTCGTATGCTGGATGAGGGTGTCAGTAAGTGCCTAAAGTACATGTAAGGCATCAATGTCTATAGTCTCCTTGATATTATATGGTATCATTTTAGGAGGATTGGGTTTGTCAACATGTGTTATCATTATTTGATTAAGTTCACATCATACCCCTAGCCTATCCTATGCAGATCAATTTCACCTACCTTGAACCTCTGATAAATCAAAATAATTTGGGATGTTATTCAACATAAACTCATAAATTTTTTTTTTTAGCAAATATAGTGGAACTTCATTATTGTTGTGAGGTAGGTGATCAAAGACCATCCACCATGACTCCAAAAAAAGTTATTTAATAAAATCATGGGTGCACCAATGGATTGGAATCTATTTAGCTATCACATCAACCAATATACCAATATTAAGATCAATGAGTAGGACACAAATTTGGGCTTTGGTTATGTGTTTGTCTTTCACAATGGTTGTTGATAATTTTTTAGAATAATATATCTTACATATGTTTATATAGTCATCCCACCTATCAATTTGACCCTTTAATAACTCAACAAGATCTATTAATATTTGTATTCTGTTTGTTATGGAAATTCTATGAGGATGTTTTAAGTGTGGATCCCTTAACAACCTATTGATATTCTCAAGTTCTATCTTATTTTCTACTATAAGTCTTAATAAATCATGTTGACTACCTTCAGGGACTTGAGGAACTACAAGAGGTCAAAGAAGGTTTTGTGGGGGAGGAGGATTAAGAGGGTTAAGAAGGTTTTGGGGGTCAGGTGTTGGCACATTAGCCACTACACATGATGATGTATGCACTCAAAAACATAAAAGTAAAAAATAATTTAAATAAAAATACAACAATAATGAAAAAAATAGGATTAGTTGCACTAAAACTTATTGGATTACTTCTACTTTGATAGAACATTTTAGAATCAAAGGGTGAGTCACTCCAAAATGTGAAATTTTGTTTGCTTAAACTTGATGATCCAAATATTAGCTTTGGTCCTACTTTTTCTTGCAGTTTTTGCTATGTGAAATTCTAAACAATTTGGTTTTCACATTTTATTTATCTTAATGTATAAAAACTACATATGCATTTTTTGCATGTACGTGTTTTTATGCATACTGATTTTCTAAGTGTACATGATTTAACCTTGGTAACCATCGAGGCTAAATTCAAGAACTATGTATATGATTATAATAACCACCTACATTATATAGTTGTTAGGGGAAAATTAGAAATTTGTCTACTTTTTGGCCCCCCAACTTTGTGCATACACCCTCAAAATATAAAATAACTTATTTTCCTAATTCCCAAACTACAATGGTAGAGTTCAAAAGCTAATTTGATGTGATGTAAAAGAAATAATTACAAGATTTTGCGTCCAATTTTCATATTCAAGATGACGTCATCACTATTATTTAAGAATAAATCCAAAATCAAATAATGGTCAATCTTTAACTCCACTACCTAACAACATTGTTATACGTGCAGAGGGGCCAAATCAAGTAGCATAACTAACATGTGTAATTTATCAACCTTAAGTGATAGTTACACATCTTATGTCTAGTTATTCTACTCCAAATTTATAATCCCTTATGTTTGAGGTTCACACTCTATAGGCAAAGGTGTTATATTTTGAGAAGGGAGACACTAGGCCATCACATGCCTTGGATTCTAATGTTTTATTATGTACACATTTGGAACACTACATAGAGGTAACTCTCTTATTGTCTAGATTTTTGGAACATAAAATTACATTATATGATGGTAAGGGTGACCTAGAGCACCATATCTGAGATTTTCACACAACATGTTTGGACTACATGTCCAATGATTCCCTTCTCAAAAATTTCCAATCAATTTAATGTATTATACCTTATAGTGGTTTTATGACTTACTAAATCAATCTATCACAACATTCAATCCTTTGGCATACATGTTTCTATAACACTCATCCATAAATATCAGTGACAAGATCTTTTATTCTCAAATTACATAGATGAAACAAAATTCAAAAGAATATATTATAGAGTATATCTTAAGATACATGACTATATTAGATAAATTGACTATCCCTATGATAGACAAAGAGATCCATAACATCTTCAAATAGAATCTTCAACAAACATTACATGAATCTATCTTGTTCAATAAGTTTCCAACATTCACATATTTGTGCCACACAGTAAAAGAAAGAGAGGTCAAGCATGTTGGAACACAACTATCTATTGAGGGGGGAGTGAATCAGTGGATTGATTAAAATTAGTCCTTTAATACTTTTAATGCAAATTAAAAAGTATATATAAATATCACAAACATGTAAATAGACACAATACTCAATGTACATGGAAAACCCAATATGGAGAAAACCAAAGTGAGAATAGTTGTTAGAATCTACTGTTATAACCTAGCCTCACAATCCAAACCTCACTAGTTATAATGTTTAAGGGCACTAACCCTAAGGAGACACCATTCCCCTGATTTAAGAGAACCTACTCTAAAGAAGCACCTAATCCCAAATTGAGCACCAACTTAACTCTATTGATGGCACCTAACAATCAGATCTATTATGGAGCTATAACTCTAAATTACAAAATTGATTAAAAAATAAATCTATTTATATGTTAATAATATGTTTTGTAATTGTTCATACTCTATACTTATTCTCTCTTCCTCTCTACCCCTCAATTTGACTACATTTCACACTAGTGTGTATCCTATATCACACACACACACACACACACACACACACACACACACACACACACACACACACACACACACACACACACACACACACACACACACACACACATGCATTACATCTCAGTCTCACATCTTCCTTTTGTGAATAATTGGTTGTTAACACATCATGCTTCATTATTGGACTCAACTCATATTTATTTAATGATAGGTTTACTGCTTCTTGAATTCACACACCCCCACTATAATTCTTTGTCTTTTACAACATTTAAGATATATCAAGATCTATTTTTGATGCACATTCCATATTATACAATTTTCATCGATCATAGTGGTCTATATCATTCTCTATATCATATAATGCATCTTTATTGAGTTTTCCATTGCTTGAACATTAAGATGAACAAATATTTAAATGTTGAGCATTGATATTTAAGTTGCATTCCATGATCCTATGATCATCATTCAATTGACTCAACTTTAAAACACAACCATTAGATCAAACTCTGACATGCTCACACACTTTGTTATATATTTATGAGCTTCCAAACATTAACATTTGAAATTTAAAACACATCCATTGATCTTTGATTCAATCTTCCACATGTCATTATATCTTCAAAATTAGCATGAACTTTACCTTTGTTTATCCTTAAACATCGAGCACTTGATTTAATCTTTCTTCTTCCTAACACTTTAGAACACATATGCACCATTTAACTCCTCAAAGTATATCGGTCTTTAACTCACTATACATTAGACACTTTGACCTCTTTAACTCCATGTGCTCTATTTATATTCATTGTAAAATCACACACTCACTGTTATATCCTCTAAAAGATTAATACGCTCATTGGATCTTTATCTAACAAGATCCCATGAATGTGACACATGTCATTAGCACATTCACTCTTAGGTAATTTTGACATATTAACTTATTTATTCATTGTTGGATCTAAATCATATGGTTAAGTGCTAACCATTGATCAATAGTGGGCAAATATTAAGATGGGTACTTAGGAAATATTAAATTGTTTGATCACTTATCCAAGCTAATAATCCCTAGGTCAAAAGGGCCAATTGAAAAATGATGAGGAAGGATTAAGTTATAACTTAAGAGATTGGCTCCTACCCATATCTAGTCAACATAAAAATATAAGAGCCTATGAATGCCATGACCAAAAACCATAGGGTTCTATTGAGAAACCTTAGTAATGATTGACAGTAAAGATAAATCATTTATGATCTCATTTCTCTTCATCTAAACCTACTTAACGTATACATGAGATGCACATGAAAAACCCATAATAGATCTTCTATCAATTTTTTTGCAAACATCCATAAATAGTCTTAATAAAAGCATGACAACCTTATATGACAATATTGCAACATGTGTAATTATAAAACATTCTCTTCTCTCCATCAATCTTATCTATGATTGATTATATTGATATCAATGACATCCATAGTATTAATTATCTCCCTTTTGACATCAATGACAATCATATTACCAAAAATTTCCCCCTTTTTCATTGATGGCAAATAAATTCTCTAATTTTGGAATACATGCTTTTCTCCTCCTCTAGCATTGACTGTACATGTATCGGCTTCTGATGAATATGAGTTGAAGTTATTCATACCAAACTTTATCCCCCTTAGGTAATGGAACATTTGCCAAAACTCAACTTGGGCACTTTCCAAAACACAACTTGAACAAATGCTATGGATAAACATAAAGCATTCATCAAAATTTTATAGAGAGTATTTGTACTTTTTCTCCCCCTTTGACATCAATGGCAAAGGTACTTCAACTTTCTCACTGTTTGTCTAAATTTTTCTCCCCCTTTATTAGATAAGGGAGTTTTTCCAAGAATCTTAAACCATCAAATAATTATAAATCTATAAAAATATGCATACCTAAGTTGCATTTTCTCTCTTCTTGTAGGGATTAGCAAAGATTCTATGATCCTACCCTTGAACTCATGCCCTATTACTAGGATATGGTGATGTAATGTAGGATCCACCACTCCTAATTTATGTCTAAGATACTCAAATTATTCAGTGGTAAGAGGTTTGGTGAATATGTTTTTAATTTAATCCTATGTTAACATATATTCTATTATGATATCTTCATCTACAACTTTTTCTCTTAAAAATTGATACTTGATTGATATGTGCTTAGTTCTAGAATGCATCACTGGATTCTTTGAAATGTTAGTAGCACTCAAATTATCACATAGAATAGAGATAGGTGATTTTAATTCTAACTTGATGTATTTAAGTATTTGTTTCATCTATAAGCCTTGAGTGCAACATGCCACTTTTGGAACATACTATGCTTCATCTATAGAAAGAGTAATTGACTCTTGCTTTTTGACTAGCCATAAAACAAGTTTGTTTCCAATGAAAAATGCACCACCACTAGTTCTTCTTCTATCATCCACATTTCCTACCCAATTAGCATTTTAATATGTTGTCAAAGTGAAATCTTCACCTTTGGGATACCATAAGCCATAGTCAATTGTACTCCTGATATATCTAAAGATTCTTTTCACTGCATTAACATGTGATTCTTTGGGAGTAGCTTGAAATATTAAAACCATGCACATTGGTTTCATGATATATGGTCTTGATACAGTTAGGTATAATAAGCTACCTATCATTAATTTATATAAAGTCTGATTTGGATCAAGGAACTCATTTTTTTGCTCAACTTACAACTAGTTATCATGGGAGTACCTATTAGTTTGGTATCTTCCATTCCAAACTTCATAACCATTTCCTTAGCATACTTGGCTTGAGATATAAATATCCCTTTATCATTTTGTGATATCTATAGACCAAGAAAGGAAGAAATTTCTCCAAGCATAAACATCTCAAACACATTTTCCATTTGAATAGCACATTCTATTGTTGCTTCCAAAAAAATGATATAATCTACATATACAACAGTAATTAACATATGTTCACCTTATATTTTAAAGTATAGATTGATATTTCTGAACCTTTATTTAATCCTTATTGTTGTAGGTACTGGTATAATCTTGAATACCATACTCTAGGTACCTTTTTTAGACCATACCGATATTTCTTCAGTCTACAAACATAATCATCTTCTTCTGATAATTAAAAACCTTCATGTTGTTCTATGTAGACTTCCTCTTCTAGGTTCCCATTCAATAAAGTAGACTTAACATCAATTTGATATAATTTTAATTTATTATAAATAGAGAATGCTATAAAAATTCTTATGGCTTCAATCTAGCAACTGGAGAAAATGTTTCCTCAAAATATATCCCTTCAACTTGTGCATATCCTTTACACAATAATTTGGCCTTATTCCTTATAGCAGTTCTATCCTCATTGAGTTTGTTTCAAAAGGCACACTTTTTACCTATTACATTCTTATTTAAAGGACTTGGAACTAGTTTTCAATTTTTGTTCTTCTTAATTTGGCTTAGTTCTTCTTCCATGGCGTTTAGCCAATTCTCATCCTTGTTATTTTCAACATAGTTCTTAGGATCAATTTAGAATATTAGAGGAAAACTTACTTGCTCCTTGTTTATTAAAACTCTTCTCCTTATCTGAACTCCTTCATTTTTTGTTGCCAATGATCTCTTATATAGGATGATCCTTTAGAAAAAATCCTGTAGGTGCCTTTTCATTTATTTCCTTAGGCTCTTCATTAGTTAATTCCTCTTCAAAACTTGATTATTATTTATAGATTTTGCTACCAGGTTTAACATGTTTCAATACTTCTTCAACCTTGACATTGATACTCTCTACAAAAAAAATTAGTATTTTATTGTAGCATATGTAGGCTTTGATTTTGGTGGAATAACCAATAAATATTCCTTCATAACATCTAGATTCAAACCTTACCAAGCTATCTTCTTTTCTCCTGATGTAGCATTTACTACCAAACAATCTGAAATACTTAATAGAGGTAGGTTTTCCATACCATAATCCATAGGGGTTTTATCACTGTTCACCCTCAATTAAACTCTAAGATATATACCATTGTTTTTACTACTTCTCATTAGTATCCATCAGGTAACCTAGCCCCTTTTGGCATTGTTCTAGCCATGTCCTTGACTATTCTATTTTTTTTCAACAACTCCATTCTACTATGCAATCCTTGATATAGAGTAATACATTTTGACTCCATGCTTCTCACAATATTCTATGAACTCATTTGAGGTGAATTCCCCACCTCTATTAGATATTAAGCATTTGATTTTTTTGTCTAATCTCATTCTCTACCATGGCCCTAAACATCTTTAATATTTCAAATTCCTAAGACTTGTCCTTCAAAAAGGTTACCCATGTCATTCTTGAGTAATCATCTATTAGCAACATGAAGTATCTTTCTCCTTTAGATCCTCTTGTCTTATTAGGACCATAAAGATCGGTATGAAATAACTCTAATGGCTTTGTAGTTACATACTCCTTTGTTTTAAATCTAACCCTTGTTTCCTTGCCTTGTTGACATTCCTTGAAAGTGTTGTCTATATGTTTGGATTTCTTAGGAATATGTATAAAAAACTTATTTGAGCTCACTTTTACTAGGTTATCAAAGTTGGCATGACCCATTCTTCTATGTTATAACCAACTCTCATTAATATTTCCTATCAAGTAGCTATTACTATTACTATTCACTTCACTTAAATTATAAATAATACTTTTAGTTATTTTCCCTTCTGCAAATAATATTATAGATATCCTTATCTTATATCCTTATGCATTAAATGTGACCTTGTAACCATTGTCACACATTTAGATGACACTTATAAGATTATGTTTCAATCCTTCGACATAAAGGATTTCATGTATAGGTAGTTTTCCATCTATATTCGATGTTCCTTTACCATGGATATTTACTGCAGTATTGTCTCCCAAGATAATAAATCATTCTTTAAATTTACTTAATTTTACGAACTTTCTCTTGTCACCAGTCATGTTTTTTGAGTAGCCACTATCTATTACCCACAAATTTCATTCCTTAACATGGAGTACAGTTTGAGAAATCATATATTGTGCAAATTTATAATCATTTACTTTCCACACATCATTAGGCTTCTTGTTTGACTTATTTTTCTCTTTTTTAGAGACTTGGGAACCTTTCTTCACACTGGGAGATATGCTTTTCTTTTCACTTTATATTTCTAATCTTACAAAGTTTTTTCTACATTGTTTATCTATGTGATTAAAAGTAATATAATTATAACATATTAAATTTGTATCTAACAAGGGTTTGAATGAATTTTTTCTTACAAATTTTATTTTCCTTTTAGGTATAACTCTACATTCAATAGACCTATGACCAAAATGATTATAGGCATAACAATAACCATATAAAACTGAGGAATACCTAGTCATAGTGTTTATTTATATAAGATGAGGAAATATGTTTAACTTTGGATACTTTAAGGTTTTCACCATTATGTAACCATCTACATCAACTACCTTTGTCTTTTTCATCTTCCTTGAGTTTGTAGAGATTGACTCATTGTTCTTCTTCTTTTATTCAGGTTTCTTTTCTCCTTCAACTTTATTCATATTAGTAGTGCTTATGTTTGTATTAGTATCTCTAGAGGTATTCATTCAAGATTTTTCTTTCTTTGTTATTGATTCCCCTTCTCTTTTGAAGTTATCATATAAATTTCTAGATGTACCAGTTATGGGACTTTTCCCTTTTTCAAAACCAAAACCAGATTTCTCTTTTGATGGCTTATGAGAGTTGATCAATTCATCAAGAATTTATAAACCTCCTTTCATATTTATACCTTTGTGTATTTGTTATTTATCTTTTTTAACTTCTTTTCTTAAGGCCACTATTTTTTATTTTAACTTCACGCATTCGTCAGATTTAGACTATAGTTCAAATATGACTGCATCTTGTATTCTTTAGCCTCTTCAACTTATGTCTTTAGGCTAAATACCATATGATCATATTGTTAAGCACAAGATATACTAAGAGAGGGAGGGTGAGCTAGTATATCATATATCTTATAAATATTTTACTTAATAAAACTCCACTTAACCATACATTTAAGATATGCAATAAAACTAAAATAATATGCGCCACAAGAGAGAGAGAGAGAGAGAGAGAGAGAGAGAGAGAGAGAGAGAGAGAGAGAGATCATATTTTTATTGAAAACCCAATATGAGAAAAACCATAGAGAAAAATCTCAAGTATATGAAAAATCACCAACTCAAATTAAAAAGTTCTTAAGCACCAACTTGTATGATTACCAACCCCTTTGTCGAGGATGAACAAAATAACTATTTGTGAGCACCAACCCATAGGAGCACCAACCCCTCTTGTGTATAAAACACAACTATCTCTCAATGTTGCTTTCTCAACAAATGATATAACTCTATAATATCTCTTTCTATTCTCTCCTCTTTTCTTATGTAAAAAAATTACAAACCTTTGACTCTGTTACATATAACAAATGGATTTTTAAGCCCTTATTTATAGCTTTCGAAATGACCTTTGTCATTCAGCCTTTGTGACTTTTCACTCCTCATGGAAAACGGTGTCAAACTTGCATGACCCTTTGAATCCTTGTAATTGAAAATTCATATGGTGACCCTTCATAATAAAATATGTCCTTTCTTGTTTGTCTTTATCTTGGTGACCTTTCAAATTCCTTAAGGTGACTCTTCATGAAAAAATGTGCCCTTCCTCTTTTGTCTTCATTTGGTGACTCTTAAAATTCCTCAAGATGACTCTTCATGGGAAAATGCATCGCATTCCTCTTTTGTATTTACTTTGTGACTCTTTGACTTTTCCATGGGCCTTCTTTTGACTTTTATGCAACCAAAAACATATGCTTTAATATTAAATAAATATCAAGAAATTTTAGTCAAAATATGAAAATTAAAAATACCTTTAGATAATAAATGTCATGGGACCTTTATCACTAATGCTAGACATTTGACATCAATGATAATATTTCAAACAATCTCCCCCTTTGTCATTGATGGCAACCTTAAACTAAAATTTACATATCCTGAAACCTATACTACACATGCCAACCTATACATACTGCCATCTAAAAAGCATATAGTAACTCCCCCTTACTATAGCATCCTATACTTATTCCATGTACCTGTTTTTATTCCTTTTTTTTCACCTATTCTTTGTACATATTCCTATTCTTCTCCCCCTTTGACATCAATGGCAAAGGGCCTATCTTGGAGCTAACACTTAGCTCCCCCTCAACTGATGCTAATCCTCAATGGCAAGAAGTAAAATAAATTACTCCCAACTTCTCCCATAGATACTCGAATGTGTCTTTTGGTAGTGCCTTAGTGAAAATATCTATAATCTATTATGTAGTATTGATATATTCCATTTTAACCTATTAATTTTCCACCTGCTCTCTGAAGAAGTGATATCTAATAGGAATATGTTTTATTCTTGAATGCATCACTGAATTCTTAAAAATATTAATAGCACTTGTGTTGTCATAAAAAATAGAAATAGATTCATCATATTTTACCTTAATATCTTCCAAAGTTTGCTTCATCCAAAGCACTTGAGTACAACACAATACTACTACAATATATTCTACTTTATATGTAGAAAGTTATATTGAATTATGCTTTTTGCTTATCCATGATACTAAGCTATCATTGATGAAGAAAGCTCCTCAACTTGTACTCTTTCTATCATCCAAGAGACTTGCCCAATATGAATCTGTATAAGCAACCAAAGTGAAATCTCTACATGTGGTATACCACAATCTATAATCTAATGTCCCCTTGAAATATCTAAATATTCTCTTCACCAACTTAAAATGACTCTCCTTCAGGGCTGCTTGATATCTAGTAACCATGCCTATTACATACATGATGTCTGGCCTCAATAATGTTAAATATAAAAGACTACCAATCATAGATCTATACAAATATTGATTTGAAATAGGTGAATATTCATCCTTACCTTGTTCCCTATACTCATTGGTGCACCAATTAGTGCACAATACTTAAAACCAAAAAATTTCAACATTTCTTTGGCATACTTACTTTGAAATATGAAAATTCCTTTATCTAAATGAAATTTTTGCAACCCTAAGAAAAATGACAATTCTCGAAGCATAGACATCTCAAATTATTTTTGCATATTATCATAATTTTTTTTTCATATTTTCAATGTTTCCTCCAAAAATTATGTCATCAACATATACCACAACAATCAATTGATGCTCACCTTCTAATTTCATGTAGAGATTACTATCATAAAAAACTCTCTTGAAACATTGATCTTGCAGGTACTTATCAAATCTTGTATACCAAGTTTTTGGAACTTATTTCAATCCATACAATTCTTTCTTCAATTTGCATACATGGCTACTATCATTTGAGAGAATAAAATATTTAGGCAGATCAATGTAGACCTCCTTTTCTAGATTCTAATTCAGGAAGGCAAACTTGACATCCTTCTGAAACACTTTGAAAATTTTAAACACTACATATGCAATAAACATTCTAATAGCCTCTAGCCTTGCCACTGGTGTAAAATTTTCTTCAAAATCTATTCCCTCAATCTAAGTATATCCTTTACATACTAACCTTGTTTTATTCCTTATAACTTCACCATTTTCATTCGACTTATTTCTGTATACCCATTTTGTTCCTATCACATTGTGATCTTTTAGTATAGGCACTAATTTCCAAGTATAATTCTTTTCTATCTAATTTAATTCTTCATCATTCCCTTAACCCAATGCTCATCATGTCTAGCTTCTAAAAAACCTCTAGGCTGAATTTTGGATAACAAAGAGAAATTTACTTGCTTAAATTCACTTACCATTATTCTTCAAGTGTGAACTCTTTCATTTATGTTCCCGATGATGTCATTTTTATTATGATTCATCTAAACATATTTAGATGGGGTTTTGGTGTCCTTTTTCTCCTTAATCTCATCTTCATTTTATTCTTCAAAATGTTCTTCTTTAATGATTTATGGAGTGTCTACTAGATCACTATCTCTTTGTGCCACATCTTCATCTATTCTGACACTTGCACTTTCAACAATATTCTTGGTTATTTTTTTATAACATTTATAAGCTTTACTTTTACAAGAATATCTAATAAATATACCTTCATCTACTATAGATTCAAACTTACCACATTTTTCATCGATTCTCTTTATGAAACATTTACTACCAATTTTTTTGAAATAATCAACTATAGCTGGTTTGTCTTTCTATATCTCATAATAAATTTTGTTACTTTTGATTCTTAATAATGTTCTATTCTAGATATTCATTATTGTACCTACTACCTCTCTTCAATATTTATCTAGTATCTTGGATTCATTTAGCATTGTCCTCACCATTTCTTGAATTGTTTTGTTTCTCTACTCAACTACTCCTTTTTGTTGTGGAGTTCTCGCTATTGAATAATGTCTATTTATCCCATGGTCTTCACAATAATCAATAAACTAATTTGACATGAATTCTCCTACTTGATTTGATCTCGAGTACTTAATTGTTAAGCTAGCTTCATTCTCAACTAAAGCTTCGAATGATTTGAAATGTCTAAAATCTTTTGATATTTTCTTTATAAACATCACCCAAGTCATACATGTAAAATTATAAATAACCAACATAAATTATTTATCACCTTGATTACTTTGAGTACTCATAGGTCCACATAGATCAGTGTGAACAAGCTCTAACATATAAGTAGTTGAGTATTATTTTGTCTCGAACCATCTTCTAGCCTATTTCCCATGCTGACAAGGTTCACAAAGAATGTTATAGGGCTTTGTAATCTTTGGAAGATCTCTAACTACTTTATTTTTATTTATGTTGACAATATTTTCAAAATTTATATGTCCCATTCTCCTATGCCATAGACAACTTTTGTTAACTTGACTCAAACAACATTTTTGACATTTTATATATGATAACATATAAAAATTATTGTCTATCCTCTGAGCATCTGCAATCAACACATCTGAATCTTTTTTCCTAATTTCACAACTTTTTACATAAAAATTTAGTGTGTGTCACTAATCACACATTTGACTTAGACTCAAAATGTTATGCTTAAGACCATATACATATAGAACATTTTCATTCTTAGCTCTACCATTATCCAAACTTAGTGTACCTTTTCTAGTAATTCTTGTAGTAGTATTGTCTCCAAATTTCACTGTACCACTATTGATCTTCTTCAGGGTTATAAACTTACTCTTATCTCCTATCTTGTGCTTAAAAAATTAGCCATCAATAAACCATGGATTTTCTTCATTTCTTGCATGCAAATTTGTTTGGACCAACATAGACTTTTCAAGTTATTTCTTTTGCCATGAACTTATCTAAACTTTCTTCTTGATGAATGAAGCCTTGAAACTCTGATCCTTCTTGACTGACTCAAATACATTTCTACAGTACCAAGATATGTGTTTGAAGTTATTTCACTTGTAACATATTATGGCTTCTTCATTAAAGCCTAATATAGGAGAAAAAGAGTTATGTCTTCTACTTGACTATGTATGAGTTTCCTTCTCCTTGTTTCTAAAATTGTTAGCCCTTTTCTGATATTCCATTTTTTTATGACAATATCCATTAAAATAAAAATAGTAAACATAAAAAAATAACTTATTTGTGTATCTCTAACCTGAATGCCTTTTATAGATTTGCTCCTTCTAGCCTTCTTTGTTTGAGATGTCCTCTATATTTTTAACTTCTTCCCTTTTTATTTCCTCTTTTGTAAGAGAATCAACATAGCTCTTTTCTTTTTCTATGTTAACCTTGTCTATAAAAGTGGTGGCCTCCCTTTTCTCTTTTTCAAATCTGATACCTATCTTATTTGACATTCATCTTTGACTTTCTAATATCTTATTCAACATATTAGTGTTATTCTAAAATTTTAAATCATTGACTGCTCTATCATTAACAACATTATTTATTTTCTCAAGATTTAATTTTAAAGTATTAATTTCAACAACATACCTTTCACACTCTTCACTTACTTTTTTTAACTAATCTATTAAATCTTCTTCAGTCTTTTTGGCTTATTCAATGAGTGCTTATAGATCTTCAATTATATTTTCTACTCTTTTTCAATTTTCCCAATCTATAAATTCAATATTAAATTCTTATTTTCAAGAGGTTTTAATTCTTCAAAGGCACAAAAGAGTTCTCCTTCCAGATTCACCTCATCTTCATCTTGTTTGTCTTCTTGATCATCTGTACTTTTGCTTATAGAGACATGTTCATGTATGGCCATGAATATAATCTCTTCTTCTTCTAAATCACTAACTCCACTATATTCAATTGAGCTAGGATCCTTAGAATATAAACTCTTCTCAAATCTCTTCTTGAATTTTAATTTGAAATTCTTTTTCTATGTAGACTTTCCTTCTTCATTGTCACCATTACCCTTATTTGGGCACTTAGCTACAAAATTTCCAATATTTCTACAATTAAAACATTTAAAAGGTAATTTTACTTGATATTTAACTATGCCCTTTTTTGGCTTATGAATGAAAAGAGCTCTGTTTTCATCTTCATCTTTTCTAAAGCTATAACTTGATTCTTAAATCTTAGCCTTGTCTTTCTTTGATGTTTTGAAAGTAGCTTCTCTTTTTTAGGGTTTCTCTTGTTCAATCCACATCTAATATGTCATAAGAATACCATGTAGTTCATCCATCTTTAGCGTGACTAGATCCTTCATCTCCTCGATTGTGGAAACCTTTGCATCATATCTCATTGGTAGAGATCTCAAAACTTTTTACACCACCATTTATTATTCTAACTTTTGTCTAAAGCCTTGAATATGATCAACTATTTTATCAACCCACAAAATATAACTCACTTAATTTTTTTCCTCTTCCATTTTTAAACTCTCAAACTATCTTCTAAAAGTCTAGATCTTAGCTTATTGATCCTTTATATTACCTTTGTAAATATTTTCAATCTTTACCCAAATCTCATGAGTAGATTTTCATTGCATAACGTTAACAAATTTTGGTTCATATAAACCACATAAAATAACATTTAAAGCTTTATCATTATTTTCACTTGCTTTCTTTTCTACTAGAGTAATCACAAGTGTTTATGGCTCTTCGCATTCCTCCAAAACTACTTGCCAAAATTTGAATGTAAAAGACATCAAATAAGTCCTAATCCTTATGATCTAAAACTCATAATTTGTCCTATCAAATAAAGGTGCCTTATTTTTAGAAAAACCTTCATGTGATCTAGCCATTGTGCTTTCCTTAATCTAGCTTCAAGCTGTAAAACTCTTTCCAAAGGAACCTACTCTAATACCAATTGTTAAGCACATAATCTACTGGGAGGGGGGGTGAATCAGTATATCATATATCTTAAAAATATTTTACTTAGTCAAATTCCACTTAACCATACATTCAAGAAATTTAATAAAACTGAACTAATATGCACCACACAAGAGAGAGAGAGACACCATATTTTTATGTGGAAACCCAAAGTGGAAAAAACCATAGAGAATAATCTGTTAGGGTGTGGAGCTAAAAGCTTCAACCTTTTCAAACTAGGAACAGATGGTTGCTGAGTTCTACAGGAACCGGCGTCGGCAGCAGGACCGACGTCGACAGAATCCAGTGCAGAAGGCCACCGGCGACGGTAGGAAGTCGGCCAATGTCGGCAGAACCAGACCAGCAGGGACCGGCGTCGGTCGCCTGTGTGTTCCCGAAGTGTTCGTTTCACAGACAGTTAGTTAAGTGAACGATGAGTTTGCATGTTAAGACCAGCTAGAGTCTTGGGTTGCGAGGATAATTGTCTAAATTAAGAGTCTAAGTTAGTGTTTGAGTTAGGGATCTATTTATAGACCCATTGGCATGTATTGTATAAGGCATGAGATAGAAAGGAAGAGTTCCTTCTAGTTGTAAGATCTGTGAGTTGCAGGTTGTTGCAAGCTCATTGGGGATCTACATGTAAGTTTGGTCTTTGAATTGCAGGTTGCAGGTTCATGAGAGATCAGCTTGAAGTGCTATAGAGTGCTTGGTGTACCGGCAGGGTTATTACTGACTGGTTGGTGAGGTGAACACCAATTCTGTGTGTGAGTTGGTTGTTGGGACCGTTTTTGTGTAGGAGAGTGTGTGTGAGAAGAATTACTGTACACTTGAGGTGTGGCGAATCTCTGTAAGGTGAAAGAGTGTGGCGGCTCTTTGATGTATTCTTTTCTGTATAGTGTTAATACAAGATAGTGTATTGTCTCTCATATTCTGTGCTATTGGTGAATTCTAGTTACTTGTGTTTCTGGTTTTTTCCGCACATTCAATTGCTTATATTTGGTAATCATACTGTGCTCTATCTGAGGAGCAAGATCCTAACGAGTGGTGTCAGAACATGTTTGTTGTTCTAGATTCCTAACAAGTGGTATCAGAGCTTTTGGTTGGGATACTAACAGATTGGTGTAGATCTGGGTAGTGTGTTTTGATTACAGGTTACTCACAGGGTTTCTGTTTGAGTGGGAGTTGAGCAATGGCAGAAAACAGTCAACTACGAATGGAAAAGTTTAATGGCAAGAACTACCAATTATGGAGGATGCAGATTGAGGACTATCTGTATCAGAAAGATTTGTACTTACCGTTGGGTGGGGTTGCTAGCAAACCCTTGGATATGAAAGATGAAGAATGGGAGGTTCTTGATCGGAAGGCTCTGGGATCTGTTAGATTGAGTCTTGATTCATCTGTGATTTCCAGCTTATCACAGTGTAAGACAACGGTGGAGTTGATGAAATCTTTGGCAAATTTATATGAAAAACCCTCGGCTTCAAACAAGGTATTTCTTATGAAGCATTTATTTAATTTGCAAATGTTGGAAGGTGGATCTGTTCATAGCCATCTTAGTGATTTCCATGGTTTAGTAAACCAGTTAAGTTCAGTGAATATTGTATTTGATGATGAACTTAGAGCTCTCTTAATCTTGTGTTCATTACCTGAAAGTTGGGAAGGTTTGGTAATGGCAGTTTCTAATACTGTGTCTCCTTCAAAAGTCTTAAAAGTGGATGATGTTGTGAGCGTGATCTTGAATGAAGAGATACGCAGGAAAAGCACAGGTGAATTATCTGGAAATGCTTTGAGTGTTGAAGGAAGAGGAAGGCCAAGAGAGAAGACAGAGCGTGGGAGATCAAGGTCGAAGACAGGCAAAAGATCCAAGTCCAGGTATGGCAGAATAACCTGCTGGAAATGTGGAAAGCAAGGGCACTTAAAGAGAGATTGCAGATTGGGTGAAGATCATCATGAAGAACATGGAGAAGAAGCAGATGTTGCAGGTTACGTTGCACAGGATGCTCTGGTATGTTCTTTGGATAAAGTAGAATCTTGGGTATTAGATTTTGGGGCCTCTTTTCATGCATCTCCACATAGAGAATTTTTTCATGAGTATGTCCAGGGAGACTTTGGAGAAATTTGTGTAGGGGATGGTAAGCCTTGTCAGATTGTTGGCAAAGGCAAAGTGAAGCTGAAATTGCAGACAGGTGACACATGGGTGTTAAAAGAGGTCATGCATGTCCCAGTTCTAAAGTGGAATCTGATTTCGGTTAGAAGTTTGGGTGAAGAGGGTTGCACAGTAACTCTCACAGCGGACTCTTGGAAGGTTACCAAGGGTACACTTGTTATAGCTAGAGGTAAGAAAGTAGGTACGCTTTATCTATCTACTTGTTTTACTGATTCTCTTTCTGGGTTATCTACTTCAGCTGTAGATTCAAAGATGTGGCTTGATAGGCTTGGTCACATAGATAAGAAGGAGATGCTGGTTCTTGAGTCAAAGAATATGCTTTCGGATTTGGAAGGCATGGATCGTGGTTTCTGTATGCAGAAGAAGAAGGTAAGGTTTCTTGAGGAATCCGATGTTAGTGACAAGAATGGGAAAGCCTTGGTTTTCAAGGAGAAAGTGACGGACAGAGTTCAGCACAAAGTGCAGAGGAATTCTGAGCAGAGCAAGGGTGATTTAGACAAGGTTTTGATCCAAAAAGAGCTCGCGGGAAAAAGTCAGGTCTCACAAGAAAAACACAGAGACCGACGTCGGCAGGAAAACCGGCGTCGGCGTCCAGACAGGGACCGACGTCGGCTATGTGCAGCCCGACGTCGGTGACTTGGGGCAGAAAAGAGATCGGCGTCGGCCAGGGGAAACCGACGTCGGTAAGGAGGCAGTCACAGGAAACCGACATCGGTCGGCTGTAGACTGAGATGTGACCGGCATCGGTTACTGAGACAAATTTTGGGTGGACAGCTAGTTGTCATGGAGTCTCAAGCGCCCATATGGAGGACTGAAGGTGTAAGTAAGTTCTTAAATTCGTCATTTCCCTTCTTTACACTACTTGTTGCTCACTTATGGCATAGGACCAGGAAGTTATTGAAGAAGCAGAACAGGTAGATCCAGGAAACAGTGGGAGCTTGGCATGGATGAGGATGTGATTCCTTGGAGGAGAACCAAACAGGGGTTTTGGGTAGTGTTGCCAGCTGGAAGTAAGCACTGAGAGACGAATGGATGTTGAGGATGAAGAAGAGCAGAAATAAATACGTGAGATGGAAGATCAAGGTATATGATCTTGTATTAGCTGCAGGGCAATGGAGGTTTGATCATTGTGTTTCTCTTTACCAGGTTGGATAGTATTAGCTACACTATTCTATTTTCTGTATGATGTGCTTGTTGCAGGGTTACATATACAGGTATTGCTGAACTAAAGGTAAAGCTAGTTCAGGTGTATGTCATGGAGAATCTGGGAGCAGCAAGATTCTTTGGCATGAGTGTGTTCTAGAGACATGGAGGTCTTGTTGACTTTGTTTCAGGATGATTGTGTGAAGCCGGTTAGCACGCTGATGGTTAGACAGTTCATAGAACAGGTGTCTTGATTCACATAATGAGGTTGAGTGCATGGTATGTACTAAACCTGAGTTTTCCCAAGCAGTGGGAGTTGTCACAAGTTTGGAGTCAATCCGGGAAAGTAATACTGAAGGGCAGTTCAGTGGGACCAGCAGCAGGTGCACATGCTATGCAGGGTCAAGTTCTCTATCTACATGGTTGTAGATGCGGATGTGGCAGGTAATTTGGATGACAGATTTTGCATCACGGATTTTTTGGTGGTTGGTCTTCAAGAGTGATCTTGAGGAGGGATACAAAGCCAAGGAAACAAACTAGACGGTGTATAGGTACAGGTACAGGTTGCAGCTGTTTATCTCCAAGTGGGAGATTGTTAGGGTGTGGAGCTAAAAGCTTCAACCTTTGCAAACTAGGAACAGATGGTTGCTGAGTTCTACAGGAACCAGCGTCGGCAGCAGGACCGACATCGGTAGAATCCAGTGCAGAAGGCCACCGGCGACGGCAGGAAGTCGGCCGACGTCGGCAGAACCAGACCAGCAGGGACCGGCGTCGGTCGCCTGTGTGTTCCCGAAGTGTTCGTTTCACGGACAGTTAGTTAAGTGAACGATGAGTTTGCATGTTAAGACCAGCCAGAGTCTTGGGTTGCGAGGATAACTGTCTAAATTAAGAGTCTAAGTTAGTGTTTGAGTTAGGGATCTATTTATAGACCCATTGGCATGTATTGTATAAGGCATGAGATAGAAAGGAAGAGTTCCTTCTAGTTGTAAGATCTGTGAGTTGCAGGTTGTTGCAAGCTCATTGGGGATCTACATGTAAGTTTGGTCTTTGAATTGCAGGTTGCAGGTTCATGAGAGATCAGCTTGAAGTGCTATAGAGTGCTTGGTGTACCGGTAGGGTTATTACTGACTGGTTGGTGAGGTGAACACCAATTCTGTGTGTGAGTTGGTTGTTGGGACCGTTTTTGTGTAGGAGAGTGTGTGTGAGAAGAATTACTGTACACTTGAGGTGTGGCGAATCTCTATAAGGTGAAAGAGTGTGGCGGCTCTTTGATGTATTCTTTTCTGTATAGTGTTAATACAAGATAGTGTATTGTCTCTCATATTCTGTGCTATTGGTGAATTCTAGTTACTTGTGTTTCTGGTTATTTCCGCATATTCAATTGCTTATATTTGGTAATCATACTGTGCTCTATCTGAGGAGCAAGATCCTAACGAGTGGTGTCAGAACATGTTTGTTGTTCTAGATTCCTGACACAATCCCAAGTATATGAAAGAACACTGACTCAAATTACAAAGTTTGCAAGCACCAACTTGCAGGAGAACCAACCCCTTCAGTGATCACCAACACAACTATTTGTGAGCACAAACTCACAGGAGCACCAACCCCTCTTGTGTATAAAACACAATTGTCTCTTAATGTTGATTTTTCAACAAATGATAGAACTCTACAATATTTCTTTCTATTCTCTCCTAAAATAATTACAAACCATGCACTCTCTTACATATTACAAATGGCTTTTCAATCCTTTATTTATAGATTTCCAAATGACCTTTGGCATTCACCCTTTATGACTCTTCACTCTTCATGGAAAATGGTTCCAAACTTGCATGACCCTTCTAATCTTTATATTTTAAAAGTCATATGGTGAGCATTCATAAGATAATTCATCCTTTCCTCTTTTGTCTTTATCTTGGTGACCTTTCTAATTCCTTAAGGTGACTCTTCATGGAAAAATGTGCCCTTCCTCTTTTGTCTTCACTTGGTGACTCTTGAAATTCTTCAAGACGACTCTTCATGGGAAAATGCATCCCATTCCTCTTTTGTGTTTACTATGTGACTCTTTGACTTTTCCATGGGCCCTCTTTTGAATTTTATGTAACCAAAAATATATTTGTTAATATTAAATAAATATCAACACATTTTATCCAAAATATGAACATTAAAAACACCTTTAGAGAATAAATTCTATGGGGCCTTTATCACCAATGCTAGACCTTTGACAACAATGACAATATTTCCAACACATATTTTTCAAGAATTTTGGATACTTTTTTAATCTCCTTTTGTGTCTACTTCTTCAGCTTTGAGTTTTCTTTTCTCAAATTTTCAATTTCATCTAGAGAACAAATGATTTCACCCTCTAGATCCACTTCTCCTTCCTCTTCTTGATGTAATTCTTCAACTTCTTCTTTATCTTGATCCATAGAATCTAATTCTAATGTCATGAATAGGAGTTCATTTCCCTTATCCACAAACACACAAGCATGGTCATCATCTAAACTATTACTATCCTCTAATGAATCACTATCTTCTCTTATGTACAATCCCTTCTTATTTTTAAATAAGTTCTTCTTGGAGTAGTGATATTTCATCTTTTTACTATCCTCTTCTTGCTCATAATTATTATTTTTGTTATAAGGGCATTTAGAAACAAATTTTCCTACCTTACCATAGTTAAATCATTTAAAGGGTAACTTACCTTTATATTTTATAGACCCTCTTCTTAATTTTCTAACAAAGTTGTCTTCTTCTTCATCAGTCTCCTCAGATCTGGATGTAGGTGCTTCTTATTTTGCTTATTCGGCTGCTTTGAATGCAACTTCTCTCTTATAAGTATCTGCTTCAACCATTCTCGTCTCATAGGCTATGAACGTTACATGAAACTCATCTATAGTGAGATTATCTATATCTCTTGCTTCCTCTATTGCAAAGATTTTAAATTAATACCTAGATGACAGAGATCTTAGGAACTTTTTAATAATGAGAAAATTTCTCATCTCTTCTCTAAAGCTTTTGATTACATTGATTATTTCATCTAATCTAAGGAGGTAGTCTTCAACTTTCTCATCTTCATTAATTTTAATACTTTCAACCTCTCATCTGTATGTTTGCATCTTGGCTTGTTTTAAATTATCATCACCTTCATAGATGCTCTTCAACTTTCTCCATACATCATGTGAAGTTTGACAATGCATGACTTTAACAAACTCTGAGTTAGAAAATCCATAAAGGATATCATTTTTTACTTGGCATTGATCTCATATGTTTTCTTGGCATGTTTATTAGTAGGAGCTATAACAAGCATTGTATATCTATTTACAACAAATATCCATACATCAACCCTAATGAGGATAAATATGCTCCCATTCTAATGCTCAAAAATACATAGATTGATACATCAAAGAGAGGTGATTTATTTGAGGAAGAGCCTTCTTGACTAGTCATTTATGTTCACTGTCCAAGATCTACCTAAGCTCATTAAGCTTCTTCTAAGGAACAAGGGCTTTGATACCAATTTTTAGAACATAACTATCTATTGAAAGGGGGTGAATCATTAGATTGATTAAAATTAGTCCTTTAATACTTTTAATGCAAATTAAAAATTATAATGTAGATATAACACACACATAAGTAGTTAAAATACTTAATGTACATGGAAAACCCAATATGGGGAAAGTCACAGTGAGAATAGATGCTAGAATATACTATTCTAATTTAGCCTCACAATCAAAACCTCATTGGTTATAATTTTTAAGGTCACCAACCCTAACGAGACACTAATCCTCTTATTTAAGAACACCTACTCTAAGGAATCACCTACTCCCTAACAGATCACCAACATAGCTCTTTTAATGGCACCTACTAATCAGATCTATTATAGAGTTAGAACTACAGATTATAAAATTGATTCAAAAATGAATTTAGTTCTATGTTATAGACTTGTTCTATAATTTATCATACTCTAGACTTCTTCTCTCTTCCTCTCTAACCCTTAATTTGAATTCATTCCAAATTGGTGTGTATCCTAGATCTCTCTCTCTCTCTCTCTCACACACACACACACACACACACACACACACACACACACACACACACACACACACACACACACACACACACACACACACACACACATGTATTGTATCTAGGTCTCACATATTTTATGTGTTCATACTTGGTCATTAACACATCACGCTCTACTATTGGAATCAGTTCATATTTATTTAATGATAGGTTTCCCACTTCTTGAATTCACACACTACTACCATAATTATTTATCTTTACTATGTAGGATATATCAGGCTCTAGTTTTTATGTACATTCCATAGTACACAATTTTGATCAATCATAGAGATCTATATCATTATTTATGTCATATAATGCATATTTATTGAGTGTTCCATCACTTGACCATTGAGATGAAAAAATATTTAAATAATGACCATTGATCTTTAAATTTTTTACCATAATATAATGATCATCATTCAATTGACTCAAATTTAAAATTCAACTATTAGATAAAACTTTGACATGCTCATGCACTTTTTTATATCTTTATGAGCTTTCAAATTTTAACATTTAAAATTTAAAATGCATCCATTAATCTTTGATTTGATTTCCTACGTGTTGTTAGATCTTACAAAGTAACATGGATATTACCTCTATTTATCATTAAAGTTCGATCACTTAATCTCATCACATTGCTTTCTAATAGTATAGAAAACATACACACCATTGATCTCCTCAAAGTAGCTTGGTCTTTAACTCACTATACATCACACACTTTGACCTCTTTATCTCCATGCATTCCATTGATCTTCATTGAATGATCACATGCTCACCATTATATCCTATGACATATTAATATACTCATTAGATCTCTATCTAATAATCTCCCATGAATGTGATACATGTCATTAGTGTGTTCACTCTCTTGTACCTTTGACACATTGCACATCATTGCACATCATGGGAGCTACATCATGTAATTAAACACTAACCATTGATCAATCTCGAACAAATATTAAGTTGAGAACTTAGGAAATACTAAAGTATTCGATCACTGTTCCAAATCAGTAATCACTAGGTCAAAAGAGTTGGTTGCATAATGATGATGAAGGCTTAAGTTATAATTTAAGAGACCAGTTCTAACCTATATCCATTCAACATAAAAATAGAAGTGCTTGTGAATGCCATGACTAAAAACCATAAGTTTTTATTGAGAAACCCTAGTAATGGATGAGAGTAAAGATAAATCATTTATGAGCTCATTTTTATTCATTTAAACCTAAAAACCATACATATGAGATGTACTTGAAAAACCCATAATAGATCTTCTATCAAGTTTTTTTAAACATCCAAAAATAGTCATTGTAAAATCATGACAACTTTATATGACAATAAACCAACTTATGCAATTATAAAGCATGCTCTTCTCTCCATCAATCTTATATGTGACTGATTCTCTTGACATCAATGACACCAATAGTGCTAACTAACTCCCTTTTGACATCAATGACAATCATATTACCAACAAAGCATTTGTCAATGGACAAACCAAAATATACCAATGGATCAAAATGAATGGATAAGAGATCAGATAATACTTCATACAAGTTAATGTCCATCAAGAATAAGGGTGATCAAAATGCCAGAATCAACACAACCTTAGATCCATCTCCTCACTTGGTTTTAGTGAATTATACATGTAGAGTCTTCAACAAACTTACAGCATCACCATCACTAGTTTTAAAATAAATCTTGGAATGTAATGGCATATCTCTCCCTCCCATCAAATAGGTTGATATGACACAACCTCTTTCAAAGAGATATGATTATAATGCATTATATGAGTAACATAGGGCACCAGCCCACACAATAAATAGACGCATTACACTAAAACATAAGATACCAGATTTTGATTGAGGCTAACATTATTGATGTATTCATACCCATATAGGAACCAAAAGTACAAAAAATATAAGCTAAGGGATTAAATATATTCCTAGATCTATTTACAAAACACATAAAAAATGAGCTAGGGAACACTTTAAGTGTTCACTACATATATCAAGCACATCCACCACCATCTTCATATCAAACTATTATAGATGAGAAACACCCATTGAATAAAATCATTGGTATGTACCACACTAAAGTTTTAGCTAGACCACTCGTCACCTTCTCAAATTAGGAGATTATTGATGATGATAAATATTTATATGCACTCTTTGTGTGAGGCTACATTGATCATCATCTTATCTAAAGTGTTATGATTGATAATGGATTAAGCATTAGCATGTGAACTATGATACTTTTATAACATTTGGGGTATTTAGAGGAAGATATATTCCCTATAGACACAATTATTAGTGGTTATCATTGTCATGTTCATAAATCCATTGATGATATTATGCTTCCATTATAGGTTGGATGAGCACATATGGCCACTTGATTCTTAGTAGTACCTAGTGCAGACATGTTTGATATGTTATTGGGTAGGCCATGGATACAACAACTATGAGCCATTCCATCCACATTGCAAGCATTCTTAAAATATATACATATAAATTAGGTGGTCAAAGTTAAGGGTATTCTATATGACTACCCTCTACCTATTCAATAATCAATTACAAAATAGTTACTAGTTATAGTTACAACACAGTTATCAGATATGTCATAGTTATCAATTACAATTCACAGCATATTTCCTATTGATATACCATAGATTTTAGTAGATCTACCAGTGCATCAGAGGTCTACTTCTATGGTATTGACATGTATGCATGCTCTCCCTTGGATACCATTATTAGAGACACCCCTCCATTAAATATATGTTACAAACTCTATAAGGCATTCCTCCTCTCATTTTTTTGTCAAAATCAATATTATTGGGTTCTTACGGTTCTCATCATAGGGAACCTATATCACCTACAATGTATTTTACCAAATGGGTTCCTGATTGTATGCATTATTATGTTTACATTTCTTACATTTTAAAGACACTACATGTGTTATCTATATTATTACAGGTGGTTCTATCATACATACATGTTGCATGTGTTCTTGTCAAGTTCTTGTAGATTTCTTATAGACTCAGGTCTAGTACACTAATACATACTTGATATTATATACCCACTATGGGAATATAGACCAATACATGGGTCTTCACTTGACATTTTTTCCCTATTGAGGGCATCCTATACATAATTTTGATTACCAAGTTATGTATTTATATACTCTATATCCCATCCTTAGCATTTTTATATCATGATATTAATCATACTACTCTTACTTAGATATTTTGTTGGCTATTATTAAGTTATACTTAGCATTTGTAATTCCTCACTCTTAAATATATTTATAGTACATATTCATACATAATTTTATTTATAGATTACATTGTATAGACTTGATTGTATTTGTTTTCTTATTCCATTTGAGGGCATTAAATATTCCATTATCATTTGTCTCTATGCCACTTTTATTCATAGTATGTATGCTTTGGAAATTTTCCCATGTCCTATGTTCTTTCCTAATTGTGTATGTGGTGATTTTAACATGTCATTATATGTGGTTCTAAGCTAGTTTGCTTGTTGTTTGTGTATGTGTAAATTTTCACATATCCTTATATGTCTAGTTTTCTTAGATCTATTGACATGTTCTCATGTCCCTTGTATTGTGGATCCTTATCCTACTTTGTATGACTCATGTGTTTCATATTTATTATTTATTACATGAATCATGGCCAAGACACTTGTCTTTGGTTGTCTCACACACCATTTTTTTATGCCATGAGGGACCTCATGCATCTACCCTTCCTACTTCAGTGCCTTGATGGACATCATTCCCCATCCCCCTAGGTAGCTACCCAATTTTAATTAGATTTATTGTTATATATAATGATTACATATATATTGACACCTTAGAAGAATGATAGATATGAAGTATATGTTGCATTACATACTTATTCTTAGATTATCTTACATTATGATGTTATGTACACACATTATGTTAGATTATCACACATTTATCATATATGTTCTATCTAACACACATTTTTAGAGCTTTTTATTTTGAGGATAGTTTTTTTCACAAGTTCAAAAAATCCACTCAAAATAAGGGGTATTCATAGGTTTTTTACAAAAATATTAGGGTCCTATATTTAACTTAGTAAATTTTTAATCATATAGCATTAATTACAAAAAAATAGACATGGGTAGATATATTGGGAAAATAATGAACCAAAAAGTAGTACAGTTGCATTTAATTTAGACTAGAAGAAAATTAGCTCGCAAATGGGGATATTAGCACCAAAAAGCACTATTATCCAAGATATGGTGATATTATCTAGTAGCCTCAATCTTCAAACAACCCATATTGGGTATAATATTACAATGGATATAATATAGGTTTACACATATTCAATTACCTTTTTATCAGTTATACATAGTTTTCCTCAAATTCATATCAATTTTCTCAAATTGGGGGCATCATCCATGACATGATCATTTGCATATTTAGTTCAAATATTATATATATTTTAATATAACTCATTCTATAATTGATATTCTTAGATATCATATTTAGGGGAATGTGTACAACAAATTATTTCTAGATACGTAGTTACACACTGGCTGATCAAATGGAATCATAAATTTCATGTCATTATATATGATGTATACACATAACATCATATTATAGGTTTAAACTAATCTCATTCCTTATTCCATATGTAATGGTTGGCATTCTTGAGTGGCTATATACCTAACATACACAATTAGATATACCTAATTAGACATTTGTATTACTTTGCATAGTTTAGTTTTGAATACATATACTACACATGGGTGGGAAATTATGGAGTCAACCTACTTGAGTTCTTGAACCACCCACATGATAGGGTTGGACACACTGTCAGTCCAATCTAATCTATTCACAAGTCATGATCCACCAAACTAGGGTAAGCAATGATGGATTCAAAATTGAATTAAGTTCTTGAGCCACCCATATATGAGGATAGAATAAGCCATAAAAATAGTCCAAGATATTCACCAATTTATGTCTATATACATGCACACACATAGTTTTTCATCATGTTCATGCATTGTTTTATGTATTCAATGAGGTGTATTCATTCCTTTCATCTTTCTTATATCTTAAGAAAGGACTTATTTGCGTATGTTTCAATTATAGGATATGAATTGTGTATGCAATTAGAAATGCATCATGTCTATAAATGAATCCTAACTTGGAGAAGATATATTATACCATACAATTTCGATTGGGGACACATTTATTAAGTGAGAACATGACCAATATGGGGATCTGTTAGACCTAATTAAGGGATCTTCTATTACAATACACCATGTTAGGGAGGGTTATAAATCCTATAGTTAATAAAAATCATGAAATAACCCTAAGGGGGTCTTGATTTTTGATATCTCACTAAACTAATAATAAGTAAAGTAAATCTAATCTAGTACTCACCAAAGCTTGGGGCACAATATGAGGGGTTAGTAAACAAAAAAAACATGTATAAGATAATCCCAATTTAGCTACGTATGAGTAAGACCCTAATAAATGGAATATGAAGAGTAATATTATGCAAAGCTAATACATATGCTACTTATATCTAATAAAAAGAGGAGCAAATTTAGATAATACTTACCTAAATGATGAACCCATCGAGACTCAATCTCTCCTTTCACCAAAGGGGCTTCAAAAGAGGTTTTTGTGGTTTGTAAGGATCACTAAAAAAGGCCAAAATATCCAAAACTTATCCATAAGACTAGGTTATCGAAGTAGAAACCCTAAGCTAAGACTCCTTAAGTAGAATGGTGAAAGAAAAGATTATAAAGAAACATGAGCAAATAATAAATATTGATTGCATATTATAATAATTATGAAATGATCATGTATATATAGGTGGATTTGACCCTAAACCCTTCCAAAAATATTGGATGACAAGGTTGACCCAATTGACCTAGCATAATTTCAAATAATTATTCACTAGGTCATGAGCTAGGTCAGTCAAAGGCCAAACTAGTTCCTAAGTGAAAATTAACCAAAATTGTATAGGGTTGACTTAGTCAACCTAGTATAATCAACTTTCAAAAGGGACTTAAGGTGACAAAAAGAGGGATGGAGAGTGGAAAAAACTAGAAGAGTGTGTAAAGGAGGATTAATAACTTAGGGAATGGTTTTTAGGAGACGATTGGATTGGTAATAAGTGATAATAAAGGACAACAATACTGTAAAACACTAATGGTCTGGTCAACCCTTTCTTGGTGCACCCTTTAAGGCATTCACTCAAAAAGATTAAGTATCAATGGGTTCCTACAAGATATAAATCATCAATATTTGATAAAATTTGAAAATATAATGTGTATACATATGCCCCACTCAAAGCTCATCATGTGTCACTAAGTGTAATAGGGTATGGTGATTCGATAAAAAACATAAGAACACATAATTTTGATGCTAAAAATAGTGTAGTATTTTGAAGAAAATATAACTAATAGTAAATGATTAAAAGGGAAATAATTGGAAAGTAAATTTGATGCGTACCTTGATTTACCTTTATCATTGGATGGTTTTATATTATGTTGTTAGTTTTGATTATGTAGGGCATAGAGACTACTTTTGACAAACCCAAGAATACAAAACTAAAGAGAAAAAAAAAACAAATGCATGAAAGCAAAGATAACTAGTGCTATGTGGATGGGATGTACTTACAAATTTGGCAAATTGGGGTGATAGGTGATATGTTAGACCAAATGACCAAGTCAAAAAATAAGAGTAAATCTGGTAACCAAAAATCTAAGGGTGTTGATGATTAAAAAACTCAAATAAGTTAACATTAAGTAAGAAAATCAAACTCACCAAGTCAAACCAAAGATACATGTCAAAAAAATGGTAATCAAACATCGATGTGAAAAAATGGAAAAAATGGTAAAACTATATTGATGAATGAGCAGTAACAATCCTTATCTCACATAATAATGGAAAAAGGTGCATAAAAGAGGAAAAAATGTTATAGAGTGATAAGTAACAAGCCAACCTCACTCAAAAATAGAAAAAGGTACATACTTAGGTGCCCATAACAGAAAGGTAGTGCAACAAATGATAAATGGTAAAAGGAAGCAAAAAAAGTTGAGGAATGTAATTCTATGGTATAAATAAAGTAATTCATAGCTACTCAAACATGTTGTTTTTCTTTAAGAATAGATAAAACTAAAATAAAGTAGTGTTAGCATGTTTTTAAGTGGTAAAGATTAAGGGAATATAGAAGAATGGAAAACATATTTAAAATCATAATTTATCTATCAAAGAGGGAAACAAAATGTGTGGAGGAGAGAATGAAGTAAAAATCAAAGTAGAGGAACTCTTTATCAAAGTTAAGACACTCAAATTAGGTTTCTCAAAATAAGATAACTATCAACCTTAAGGACTCTAAAGAACTTATCTTAGCCACATATGTCTTAGGTAAAAAAATGAAGTATATAGATCATCCCATGAAGGCTATATGCATGAAAATTAAAATATACCTACCTTCCCACAACATATTCCCTATTCATTAGGACCATTTATAGAGTCATTAGTATACTATGAAGATTGGGTACTTAAGTGAGAAAGGAGGTAGCACCATAGAGTTTGTTGAATTTTCCTATTCCAATTTAATGTCCTATCACACACCAATGGACCTCAGCTTTATGTGAGGCCAACTATGGAGTTTGAGCTTTTATTAGAGATAGGAGATGTGGTTGTAATCACATATTTTGGTGTGATATTGAACTTTGAAATTTTTATGTTAACTTTTGTATATCATTACCTTTTGTTTCTAATGATTTATATTTTAACTTTTTTGATGGATTTTTCTATTCCTCCTCCATACAGATTTAGAACACCAAACATGGGTGCTAAAGATGAGTTTAATTTGAATACTTAGGACTTGGTTTCTAAGAGAGATAAATTCAAGGAACATGGGGTCTAATAGTCTCATAAATATAGATGAAATAAAATTGATATTTTGACTTTGACCTTGTGTTATCCAATGTGGAATGAAAGGAAATGAAGTTAAGAGGAATGACACATGGAACAATTTGAATTACTTCAAATCATAAAAATATGACAAAGGGAAAAAAGAGATATAATGATAGTAAAGTGTGATTTATTATCATAACAATGAGGGAAATGGAGGAAAATATGCTAACATAGATTGTTGTGAAAATTCCATCTATTAAAAGAAGCAAAAGTTAAATTTGAGAACAAGGATCAACTCATTCTATCAAAATAATGACAAAATGGTAATTTCATGAGGAAGACCATGTCTTATCTATGGTCTTACACTTCAACTTATAAAAGAGAAACCCACATGGGTGTCAAAAATCATTGAAAAACTAAATGAGATAAGAAAAAGATGGTATTTGTGAGGAAGAATGGGTCCTATCCATGATTTTACAATGCAATTCACAAAAGATAAATCCAAGGGATGCCAAAAAAAATTGTGTAAAAAAAGTATGAAAATAAAGAAGACTATGGTACATCATGAGGAAGATTGGGTCCTATTTATGGTTTTATAATGCAACTCATGAGAGAAAAGGGGAAACCAAAAGACTAAAAAAGAAGGACTAAAAGTTTGTGAAAAGAGAGAAAATTTTACAGAGGGAGAGACCCGTGTAAGTAACCTATACAAAGTGTTAAATAGATGGCATATATAAAGTAGGAAAAGAAGGAAAGGATCCTAGACTAACATCTATATCAAGGATGAGCACATGGGAGACAAGATTATGTCTTAGAAGGTTTCTTGAAGTTGAATTAGTTTGGTAGCATGCTAAGTGGAATAAGAGTGGGCATCAAAAGATGCCCTAAAGGGTAGGTGGGTGTAGGGATGGGCATCACAAGATTCTACAGAATCTAAAATAATATGTGGGTAGGCATCACAATATACCCCAAAGGCTAGAGAAATGTGTGGATGGACATCACAAGAGGCCCCACAAGATGAAAAGAGGGATAAAAGATAAGAAAATATAGAACAAAAGAGAACCCTATACAGTGTCTAAATGGATTTAAGTTGTCTAAGAATATTTTGATAGGGGACATAATGCTTGAGGAAAGAAAAAGGATGTTAAGCAAGATAAATAGAGAATTAGGCCAGCAGAATTGAAAGTAGAAAAAGGTATAGAGTTGAATGGGTTGACCTAGTATAGAAAATAGGGTCTAAAAATTATATAGATTTGACAGGGTTGACCTAGTACAAAAATAAGGGGCTAAAAATTATACAAAGTCATTATGGTTAACCTAGTACAACATGTAAGGGAAAAATAAATAGTCTATAAGAGACTATATGATGAAGGGGCATCAAGAAAATAGTGTAAAGTTGGTCATAAGTAGGTATCTATAGTTTCATAACATACCTTAGAAGTCATTATAGTCCTCAGTAAAGTTTAGTTTTGAGTGTTCTTTGGTTTGGGAACTTTTCCCACCAAAAATATAATTTAAATATTTGAATTCGTGTTAGTATGTTAGTAGTGTTTAGAGGTAGTTATATGTCAGAAGATGTTATTTTAGAGATCCTAAATGATTTTTGAAGGTGCTTTACATACATGTTATGAAGTCATTACCATAACTCAAGAATATTGAATGTAATCTTCATGTAAAATTGGTTGTCTTGAGAGTTAGTTACCAAGGTAGTTGTTTATGTGTAATGAGTTTTTATAATAGGATTTGAATTTAATTATCATATAATAGAATTTAGTGAGAATAATTAGGAGTTAGTTTTTAAAAGCCTTGGGAAGAAGGTAGAGGCATGGAGAGAATTCAAGCATGAAAACTAGAGAACTATATATTCCCTGTCTTAAAGGGTTGTGTTGTAAATATATTTTTATGAAAATAATATTGTAGAAATGTTGAAAATTTATATCCATCTGTATTCCTTTAAAGGTTATTTATGATAGAAATTGATGTATTGAAAGCTCTATTATCCTTGAGATAGTGTTTGTAATGCATGTAGAAAGATGTTTTCAAGATAGAGACTATATCCCTATGTATAATCTTTGAAATCATAGATTAGTCAAGAAAGACTCTTTGTAGAGCATGATTGTCATGTGTTATGCATTTTTCAAGAGTAGAATCAGTGAGTAAAGAATGGAAGATTTTATAAGTATGAATCTTGGTGATCAAAGCACACAAGGTAAGAAAGGTAGGGTATGTGGTGTCAACCTACATACAAGTGTGGTTTCCTTTATTTCCCTATATGACAATTAATAACCTATAGTTTTCATTGCTTACCAAGATTGACATAGTCAAGATAATAAAAGGGTGTATTGAATGAATTAAGACTTGGTGTAACATATGATACTCATGATACATTTGGTTATGGTGTGAAAACCCTATAGAGGTCATAGTATGGTTAGAAATATTATCAAATCTAATTTAAGACTATTAGTATTCTCTTGGATATGTATGCAGGATAAAACCTTGAGGAGAAGTATTAACAAATAATTTGGTTAGATAACTTTTCAAATTTTTTATAAATGGTTATGGAAGAACGTATATGAGAGTTTATGATTGATTTAAAGAAGTCTTAGTTGGTTGGTGGGTATATGAAGAAAGAATACCATTTTATAAGGACTGTACCTTGAAGAACACTATTAAAGAAACCAGTTTTCTAAGCAAAGGAAGAGTTAGAATAATTTAATGGTTGGTCGGAAGAGAATGTGATACCAAAGGACATAAAAAATATTTTATAAACTTGAAAATGTCTTAGTAGACATCAGGTAAGAAATGAGCTACGAAGCACTATTGGAATTTGTAACAGTTAAACTATATGTTTAGAACACTATTAAAAGTTATATTTAACACATGATTGGGATAGTTTATGTAGATTTGGAGGTTGAAAAAAATTTATTTTAAGTGAGATAGACATTTTAAAATAATTTTTAAACTATGAAAGTGTCATATATCCCTGAAAATCAATTTTGACTCCCTCGAGCTATCTTAGTTATCAGGAAACCCTAGTTAGGGAAAAGTGATTTATGTAGTGATTCAATTGGCCAAAACTGATAAAAATTGGTTGTTTGATAGAACCTAGTATGTATAAGGTAATTATAAATGATTTAAACCTAAATGGTCTTATATGTATAGATTATAAATGACTGAGTTGAGAAAATGGTGAAACAAGCCCAATAAGGTCTAGTTGTGCATAACAAAAGACTAGAAGAGGATTGAGGTTTGAAAGGAGTGTGAGATAGTGGAGACACATCTATTAGTAACTAAATATCTCATCCTTTTTGATAAGAATTATTTATGAAACCCTGACCAAGATTGTAGATATTTTACCTAGAGGTTCTCATGGAGTAAAAAAGGTCAGTGGTTGTTAAAGCAAAAGGGAGTGGCTATATAAATATAATGACAAGAATCAAATAGTGGTAAATAATCAAAAGTTTCAAAGGAAGATAGAAGGAATTCAAAAAACCTTGTTAAATTTCATAGAATACTTTGATGACAATCCAAAGAGTAAATTAACAAAAAATACAAGATTGAGGACCTAGAATGCAAGTATTGAAAAGTGTAGGTGTTAGATCTCAAGTATAGTAGAGTATGAAGTTCTACATCACTTAGGATTAGAGTGAGGATCAAGTTTGTGGGAATAAAAATCAAGGACAACTAGAAACCAAAAAGGTACAAATTGTGTTTTATTTTTCATTTGATTTCTTGATATGATAATGAGGTAGTATTGAAGTTGCATGTGAGAGATGAGATGGTAAAAACCCTGTAGCTAGTTGAAGGAATGAATGAGTGATAAAGTTGTTGAGAAATCTCAAAGATTAACTCATTCGTGGGCCTAAGGAGAGAGAGTTCCCTAGTTTAATGACAAGCGTAAATAACCCAGGTGAGGTCAAAGTGAATGAGAAAGACCCAATAAGAGATGAAGATGTGGTAAGTAAGAGAAGACTTGTCAGAGAGGATAGTTATAGATGAGACCAAAGACTTGTTAGACATATTCAAGGAGATGAAAAAAGAGAAATAAAAGAGAATACAAGGCATGAGATTGAAAAGCTACCACAAGAATATGGTGCATGAAGACACCAAGAAGAGAGAGATGGAAAAAGAGATGCAAAAGAGGAGGTGGTGGATGGATAAGTTGTTGGTCATGCTAGAGAAAATGATAAAAATGGAGAACCCATGTTGTGGATGGGTCATGAGAAATAGGACATGAAATTGGCCAATAAGGAAATAAAAGAATAAAAGAAGGATGCAAGGAATGAAAGAAGAGATAATGTAGAAAATTTGTTATGCAAACAACTCATGAAGGAAATGATGAGATATAGGTTGAGTGAACATCTAAGAGAGAAAGTAAAAGAAGAAAAATAGTACCTTGAGATGGAAGAGATACAAATGGGTGAGTACAAAGAACATGGTTACAGGCAGCTATGTAATGGGAATGACAAAGAAGAAAAAGATCAGTATGAAAGCCTCATAGAAGGCTTGGAAAATGAAATGCAATTGATGGGAAAAGGTATGGAATTTGATTGCAAGTTTGTGTATGACAGAAATGAGCAATTAGAAGTAGAAGTAAAAGAACTTGAAAAATCATTAAAAGGTGAAGTGATAGAAGAGGAAGAGTAAAATCAAGTTGTAGCAGTTGAGTACCTGTTGAAAGAGAGAACAAAGCATGAAGAAGAATGATTGTTGGTAGTAGTAGAGTAGTATCTTGAAGCAAGTAAGAAAGACTTTATTTTTGTATTGGTTGTAGGTATGAAGCTAAAAATAGATGAAGTTGAAAGTGAAAGAGTTATAGTAGTGTTTTTGGGCATGATCATCCCACATGTAAGCATCAAAGAGCAAAGAAGGAATGCACAACAAGTACATGTTGATGCAAAAAGGTAGTGCAAGAAAGGAAGGAGAATAGTGTTTGACTAAGGTAAGCATAATAGAAAAGAGGAGCATCAGGATCATAGTGGAGTAATAATAGAAAAATAAGATGATCTAAGGAACCTAAAGTGGAAGACAAGGAAGAAGGAGCATGTAGGAGTTTGTTGGAGTTTCATCTTTTTTCCCCTAGGAGTATGATGCATGGGAATCATGAAAATAGTGTAAATTTGGTCATAAGTACATGTTTTAATTTCATAAAATGCCTTAGAGGCATTAGAGTCATTAGGAAAGTCTAGTTTTGAGTGTTCTTTTAATTGGGAACTTTTCCCACCAAAAACATAATTTAAATATTTGAATTTGTGTTAGTATGTTAGTAGTTTTTAGAGATAGTTATATGTCATCAAATTTTGTTTTAGATATCCTAAATGAGTCTTAAAGGTGTTTTACATACATTATATGAGGTCATTAGCATAACTCAAGAATATTGAATGTAATTTTCATGTCAAATTAGTTGACTTGAGAATTAGTTGTCTTTGAGTAAGTTACCAATGTAGTTATTTGTGTCTAATAAGTTTTTAGAATAGGATTTGAAGTTGAGTATTTTAGAATAAAATTTACTGAGAACTAGTAGAAGTTAGTTTTGAGAATCCTTGTAAAAAATGTAGAGGTATGGAGAGAATTCAATTATGAAAACTAGATAACTCTATATTTTTAGTCCTAAAGGGTTGTGTTGTAAATATATTTGTATGCAAACAATATAGTAGAAATGTTGAAAAGTGATATCTATTTGTATTCCTTTTGAGGTTATTTATGATTTAAATAGACATATTGAAAGCTATTTTGTCCTTGAAATAGTGTTTATAATGCATGTAGAAATATGTTTTCCAGATATAGACTATATCCCTATGTATGATCTTTGAAATCATAGATTAGTCAAGAAAGACTCTTTGTAGATAAAGATTGTTGTGTGTTATGTATTTCTCAAGGATAGAATTAGTGAGTCAAGAGTAGAAGATTTGATAAGTATCAATATTGGTGATTAAATAGCATAAGGTAAGAAAGGTAGGGTATGTGGTGTGAACCTACATATAAGTGTGGTTTGCTTTTTTTCCCCTATATGATAATTAATAACCTATAGTTTGCATTACGTACCAAGATTGACATATTCAAGACAATATAAGGGTGGTTTGAATGATTTAAGACTTGGTGTAACATTTTTTACTCATAATACATTTGGTTATGGTGTGTACAACCCTACAGAGGTCATAGTAAGGTTAGAAACATTAGTAAGTCTGATTTAAGACTATTAGTATCCTCTCATATCTGTATGTAGGATAGAACCCCAAGGAGAAGGTAGAGCGAATCATTGGTTAAATCAAAAAAAATCTTAGAAATGGTCATGTAAGAAATTATATAAAATTTTATGTGTGATTTAAATATGTCTTAGTTTTTTGGTAGGTATATGAAGAAAAAAAAACCATTTTGTAAGGATCGTGCCCTAAGGAACACTGTTAAAGAAACTAGTTTTATAAGCAAAGGAACAGCTAGGATACTTTAATCATTGGTGAGATGAGAATGTGATATCAAAGCACATAAATAATATGTTGGAACCATGAAAATGTCTTAGCAGATATTAGGTAAGCAATAGGCTACAAAACCCTATTGGAATTTATAACAGTCAGATTGTATGTTCAAAACATTTGTTAAAAGTTATGGTTAATGCATGATTGGGATAGGTCAAGTAGGTTTGGAGGTTGACACAGTTGTATTTGAGCGAGACAAACATTTTATAACCATTTTTCAATTTTTAAAGTGTCACAGATCCCTAAAAATCAATTTTGAAGCCCTTGAGCTATGGCAGTTAGTATGAAACCCTAGTTAGGGAAAAATGATTTATCTAGTGATTTAATTAGTCAAAATTGACAAAAAATTGTAGTTTGATTTAACATAGTATGGAGAAGATAATTATCAAGGTTTCAATCCTAAATGGTACCACACATACAGATTATAACTAACTAAGTTGAGCAAAGTGTGAAATAGGCCTAATAAGGGCTAGTTGTGTGCAACAAAAGACTATAATAAGATTGAGGTTTGAAATGAGTGTGAGATAGGTGGATAGACATATATTAGACACTAAAGATATAATCCATGTTGATAGGAAGTATTTATGAAACCTTGATCAATATTATAGAGATTTGACCTAGTGGTGCTCATGGACTAAAGAGGGTTAGTGGTAGTTAAAGTAAAAGGGAGTGAATGTATGAATAGAATGACAAGAATGAAAGAGTGGTACATACTCATAAGTTCTAAAGGAAGATACAAGGACTTTATGAAACTTAGTTAAATTTAATACAAGATTTTGATGATAATATAAAGGGGAAATTAATAAAGAATACAAGATTGAAGACCTAGAATGCAAGTATTGAAAAGTGCAAGTGTTAGAACTCAAGTATAGCAGAGTATGAATCTCTGCATCACCATGTTGAGAAAAAAGACTACCTACTAAAATAAACAAAAAATTCTGTATTTTTGAAATTAAGAAATGAAAGGAAACACATAACAATTGGGTTAATGAGGTTGATCCAATTAAGGCACTAGCATAAATCCTTGCACCAACATTAGCTAATGAAAAAAACATTAGTACAACATACATTTGAGCAAAGAACAAGTAGTTAACATGAAAAGTGAAAGCTAACTAATTGGTCATTCTGAATGTTGTTAGTTTATTAGAGTATAGTTTTAGATGTGATAAGAAGTTGGTTGTAAGCAAGGAACTAGAAAGTAATTTAAGGATGGTTTTAAGACATTTGTGCTGAAAGGGATATGTATTAGCAATGGTAATAGATTGGTATTGGGGAATACCCCCTCACTTTACACATCAAAACAATAAGGGTGTCGGGGGCTTATCCAAAATATACCATTAACCACATGTTTATACTTGGCCAAAAAACCAAGTCGATTTCCACCTTAGTAATGAAATCCAAGTAGGTAGGCCTTAGGTAGACAATTATTAAAATGTTTTTTAAGATTTTTTGATTTGGTAGTGTGTGCATAAAAAATACAATAGTGCAACTAAATGGATAATTATACCATGTGATCTATTCTAAGCATGCAATAAATAAGAAATGAAAGTATGAGTTAATTACTAGCATATAAGGGTTAATTCCAACTTTGCAACATAGTACAATATCATTGCAGTTGATAGTGTCTACAAATAATACAAAACATGGTCGATAGTGTCACCATTGTATTACATAATCAAGGGTATTAAAATGAACTATGTCGATAAACTTTACCTAGATTTATAGATCGAATATAGAATATGGAGCTATGTCTATAGGGTTGACCTAGTTAACTGTACAGGGATAGTTTTAAAGACTACAAACTATGAAAAATAGAACTATAAAAAATGTTATAAATGGAAAATAAGGATATAAAGCAACCTTGGTAGGTTAGAGGATGTAGATAAAACTAAGATTGTTCTTGAAGAAATTTTATTTATACTTGACAAGTCTTATAACTTTATCAACTAGGTTGACCTAGCATCGCAAAAACCTATTGTTGATAGCATAAAAATGTGATAATGTTGATTGGGTCAAATTAGTATGCTGATTCTTATACTTAAAAATATATAGGGTTGACTGGGTTGACCTAGTATTCTGAACTAGAAGTTTAGAAAACCTGCATAAATAGAATAGAGTTGGATAGATGTGATTGTGTTAAATGTGTGAATATAAGGTTGTATTATGTTGATATAATCTACCCAACATTATAATTATATGAAAATAAAATGATGAAATGATGAAATAAGTGAAGAAAAACCTATAAGTGTTAGATTTAAATTGGGTTCACCAGAATGTATGTAATCAAAAATGCATCATGTCTATAAATCAATCCTAACTTAGAGAAAATATATAATACCATACACTTCCGATTGGGGACACATTTGTTAAGTAGGAACATGACCAATATGGGGATATACTAAACCTAATTAGGGGATCTCTTACCAAAATAAACCATGATAGGGAGGGTTCCAAAGCCTCTAATCAATCATAATCATGAAATAAGCCTAAGGGGTCCTGAGTTTTGATATATCACTAAACTAATAAAAAGTAAAATAAATCTAATCTAGTACTCACCAATGTTTGTGGCACAATATGAGTGGTTAGTATACAAACAAAACATGTACAATAGAATATCAATTAAGCTATGTATGAGTAAGGCCCTAATACATGGAATATGAATATTAATATTGTTCAAATCTAATACTTATTCTAATTCTATCTACTAAATAGAAGAACAAAGTTAGAGAATACTTACCTAAATGATGAACCCATTAAGACTCTATCTCTCATTTGGATAAAGGGGCTTTGTAATAAGTTGTTTTGGTTTGTAAGGATCATTAAGAAAGGCAAAAGTATCTAATAATTATCCACAAGACTAGATTCTCCAAGTACAAACCCTAAGCTAAGACTCCTCAGGAAGAATGAAGGAAGAACAGATTGTAAAGAAACATGAGTGAATAATAACTCTTGATTACATACTCAAATAATGAGGAAATTTTCTTGTATATATAGGTGGGTTTGACCCTAAACCCTTATAAAAATCTTGGCCAATAGGGTTGACCCAGTTGACCTAGCATATTTTAGATAATTATTCACTACATCATGAGCTAGATCAATCAAAGGCTAAACTAGTTCCTAAGTGAAAATTACCCAAAACTATATAGGTTAGACCTAGTCAACCTAGTAAAAATAACTATCAAAAGGGACTTAAGGTGAGGAAAATAAGGATAGAGAGTGGAAAATATGGTAAAAGTGTTTAAAAGATGATTAATTGTTGAGCATGGTCATTGATGTTTGGTTGTCAATGATGTCAAAGAGAGCATGTGATATTAGTGCATTAATGACATAGTGATCAGATTGAGGGTTTGGAGTGTGTTTAACTTATTTAATCAATTAATATATGGTATTTATGGGATGGAAATGTTTCATAGACCCTATGGGATGCTATGAGTGCTTATGAAAGTGAACAGAAATCATCAAAATAGTTATATGAGTGTTTATATTCAAGTAGTCATCTTGATAGATAAGATTAAGTAGTTTGATGATTTCATATTTCACATATGTGAAGGTTTTAATAAAAAAAAGTGTATATATATGGATTCTCTTATGAAATTTGATCTTATGGTTCAAATTTCATGTCATGAGTTTGAGCGTAACAAAAGTTATTAAGGTAGAAAGTTAGCCTCTCAGATAGAGTTCTCTAAGTTGAACTACAGTGAGCATTTAATCAAATCACAGATCTAACAACAAGAATTTAATCTAAATAGATAAGTATTTAATATAGAAATTGATCTTATTAAATAGATTTAATGGCATGCATGAATTCAATATGTCAAAAGATTCTCAAAAGGCACGTGCTAGTGACATGCGTCTCAATATCGTTACGTTGATAAAATATCAATGGCATGTGAGTGTTTGTATAGATGGAGATCAATGGAGTACATTGAGTTAAATAGTCAATGTGTGGAGAAGATGTTACCAATATGATTTTAATTGATTTCAAAGGGATCAGGCAAGATTGATGGAGAAAAGAGCATGTTTCATAAATGCACTATGCAAAGTTTTCATGTTTTTATAGAGCCCATATATGGATGTTTAACGTCAAATATATAGAAGATCTGTTATGGGTTTTTCATGATCATTCTAAAAATATGGTCTATAGGTTCAAATGAAAAGGAATGAACCTATAATTGAATTGTGTTTACTCACAAACTAGATAGGGTTTCTCAGTAAAACCCTAAGGGTTTAGCCATGGCATCAACAAGGAAAGATCTATTTTAATGTTGGCTTGGTATAGGTGAGAATTGGTAACTTAGGATAAAACTTAAGTCCATATCATCATTAATAAAATTCCCCCTTGACCTATGAATTACCAACTCTAAGCAATTATCAAAGGACTTTATATTTTCCTAAGTCTAATATTTAATATTTTTCTCAGTTTGATCAACAACCCATGCTTCATCATACACAAATGATCCAATGAAGTGAAGTGAAGCCAAAGTGTCAAAATTATCTTTGAGTGAGCATGTAAGTGAAAAGTGTCACATTCACATAACTTGTCAGAAGAGACCCAATGAGCATAAGGTTGTCAAAGGTAAATTTTGAGCTAGTTGGAAAGATTAATGGTTAGCACTTAATCAGACATTCAATATCCAAGGAATCATGATGAAGTCAATGTGTCAAAGGTCCCTCTAAATGAACATGTCAATTCCAAGTGTCATAAGCACATGAGTTTGTAAGATAGATGACCAATGTGAGTGAGCCCATCAAAGATAAATAAAAAGCTTGTAAAAATATCTGACGATGCATAGGTGATTGTGAAAATGAGATCCAATGGAGAGAATAGACTCAAATGTTATAAAGTGTTTGATGTTTATCGACATAAAAACAAGTTAAATACGAAACAATTTCAAGTAGATCAATGAAGTGGAAGTGATCCAAAGATATAAGAAGCTATGAGATAAGGTCAAAGTGTCAAAGTTTAATGACCAAGTCAAGGTAAAGATCATGCAATTTTAAAGATCCAATGGCACACATAAGCTTGGATGAGAGATATCCAATAGAGTGAGTGAACTCAAATGGAACAAAGATCTCTATGTTTAACATCAAGAAAGAAATAAATATCATGCATATTTTAAGATCAAATGGCAAGCAGAATCTGAGATCAAGAAGATTGAATGGACGTATTTGAAAGCTAAGCCAATTGAAATTGGACCATCAGATCATGGTGTTAAAGGCAAGATCAATGACTGACACTTAAAGTCATGTCCAGAGAAATGGTTACTTGGAGAAACATGTAGGAACTTATGTATAAGCTCTATATCTAGACATAGATAATGATATTAATTGATCCAACTGATCAAATCTACATTAAAATTCTTGTGCATCAAAAATTGAGTCTAATAGATAATATAGATAGGAAAGAGATCTAAAATTATGGCATGATGCATGGAATCAAGATGTGGGAAACTAATAGTTCATGTCATAATGAACTAGAGTCTAGAATTGGTGTGATGTGTTACAATCTAAGTGTGAATACAAAGAAGAAGTAAACCCTAGATCATTTGCTTATATATATAATATCTACGACAAAGAAATATATGCTATAATAATTTCATTTTACTAATGAGCTAAGTCAAATATAGATAAAGGCAAAAATCAAAATCTAATGATGTGTGTCAAATATAAAATCATAAAGACACAAAACTAAAGGGGGTAGAGAAGTGTAGAGTGGTTGGTGAAGCAAATATAGAGTGGCATATAGACATATTCAAACATAGAAGAATAGAGAGGAGTAGAGAGGAAGAAGGCACAAAGAGAATGTGTATAGTATGAGCATATTATAGATTAGACTTATAATAGATAGTAAATTTTGATTCAATTATGAATCAATGTTTTAATCTAGAGTTATATCTCCATAGATCTAATTGGTTGGTGCCATTAGATAAGCTGAGTTGGTGCTCAGTAAAGGGATTAGTGTCTCCTTTGGGTTGGTGCTAATAAACATTGTAACTAGTGATGTTTAGCTAAGTTGGTGCTTAGATTAAGGGATTGATGTCTCCTTAGAGTTGGTTCTCTTAAAAGTGTAATCAATGAGGTTTAGCAGCGAGGCTTTAAATTATGAGGTTAGATTAGAATATTAGTTTCTATAAACTATTCTCACTAAGAATTTTCCCTTTGGGTTATCCTTAATTCATATACTGATTCACCCCACCCTCTTAGTATGTAATTATGTTCCAATAGAAGGCATGCAGGGCTGCTAAGTGGATTGATTGTAAAAGCATAGATCTAAGATCAATGGTGAGCATTGTAGGTTAAAGACTAGGAGATTGATGGTGAATATTTGTTCAAATTTTTTAGGGGACATGCGATGATGTCAAATTTTACAATGTTTAGCATTAACATAATGACCATTGGAATTTGAATTTTTAAATTAACGAGGGGAAACCATTCTATAGCTATTGAGATATATGTTTTGATCTAAGATGAATTTATTGATGTAGTAAAAATAAAAGTTGTAAAATATTCAATGTGCATCCATATAATATAGTTATAAGATTTGAATGTTCGTATAGTCAAAGATATTGAGATCCAAATTTGATTATGTTTTTGACCATTTTCTATAATTGACCAGAGAATGATATTAAAGCTGTTATTAATAGTATTTTGATGTTTAAAAATGAAATATATATTCTATAGTGTTATAGACTCCATGAGGACCATATACATTGATTTTGGAGGTTTGACTAATCCATCTTTAGTGTGAAAAATTGCCTATAAGTTGATTGTGCTTGTTGAATGTACTAGCAAATTGAGTGACTATGTTGGAGGAATGAATTGAAGGTGTTCTAAGAAAAATTAAAGAATAAAATTAGTATGGATATGTTGTATAATTATAAAATGATTATAATAATTAATTTATTTTCATTATATGACCCTCATTAGATATGGAGAGTCAAAGTAGCTTGATTATATTTTGACTATATATGACCAGTCTAAGTGGTCATGTTTAGAGAGTTGATTTAAGTGCTTAGATCATGTGTTGAAGTGTATAAGGCACATCGAAGTGTTTCAAATTTATTTAAGGTTTTTCCAATGTAATATAATCATATGTCTACGTGAAATATTTAACTGAATACTTTAGAAGTTTTAGATTATGTTTTCTATTTATGAAAACCTAAAGAGTAAGGAGACCTAATTGGTAGGTTCAATGTGTGATTTTGTATTCTAGGTGGCATGGACCCATATGGGATTAATAAAGGGGATATTAGAAATATTTTTTATATGTTATAATCATTGGTAAAGGATGAAGCCAGTCTAAGTAGTCTCACATGTAACATGTGAGTATGAAGGCCTAATAGTTTTAGTTCTTACTAAGACCTAATGGTGGTATGGACTAATGAGGTAATAGAAAACCTAAGGAGTGTGTGGTTATTATATATAACATGTATTAGGACCTATTTAAAAGGTATAAAAAATCTATAAATCATATTGGCCAAGCAATATAGGTTAAAAGAAGAGAGTGGTATAAGTACAAGGTCTAATTGGACTATTTATGCTAGTTGTGCAAGTGTAGATTCAAGTGAAGGAGAGAACCTTTGAAAGAGAAGGTACAAGTTAGTGAGGTATATATTAAATAAAATATGATCAGTTCTATTAATTTTATCAATATATTATAGGTGGACACATAAGTCATTGGACCTAATGAGCCTAAAAGAGGCAGATTGAGCGAGTGAAACCTTGAGACTGTTTGAGTGAAATAGTGAAGGTGAAGAGTACAAATAAAGGTGGTAATAATCAGTTTAAGAATATAAATATGTGTTCAATATGATATATTCAAGGTATATGAGTGGGTTCTTGGTCACCTAGGGGGTTGGTTCCTCCTTATGGGATGGGTGTCTCACTAAACTAAGGGATGGGTGGTCCTTGATCAATAGGTGTTGGTATAAATGTTGGATGTTGTTATTATAGGACTATAGTCAATATTATAGGTTTTAGTGGGTTTCATCCCCAAAGAGGGTTTCTTTCATATGTCATTTATTATGTGTTTTATCTTGCTATATCTTTTTTATTCATTGCATTGGTTAGTTTTTATGCTTCATGAATGTATGTGGTAAGTGATTAAGAATTTGGAACTAGAATTAAATTATCTAGCATCACTGATTCACCCCTATTAGTGATTGTACCTCTTATAAATGATATCAGAGTAGGACCTTATATTAAAATTTATCCACTTAAAGGTGATCCAAGGTGTAATATTGGGTGAAACAACCATCATGTTTGATGATGAAGTTTGTTGTGATAATGAAGAAGAATAAGTTGATATAGAAGCTAAGCTCATGAGTGCACTTGGTGATCTAAAGGAGAAAAATAAAAAGAATTATAAAATAAGGAATGTGATCAAAGGTCTTGAATTGCAAGTTAGATCTCTTGAAGGGATTTTGTTATGAAAATCTATGAAAGAGGAAAAGGAAAATAAAGAACTAATAAAGTATATGGAAGATCAAGCATGTAGATTCAAATATCACATGGCCAAAAGGGATAAGGAAGATAAGGAGACCATACAATATCTTAGAATTTAGTTAGATGCTTAAAGTTTAAGCATGAAAGATAAGAAGATGATTGTGCTCAATTAAAGACTAATCTTTTTACTCTGAAAGATGATCATGAAAAGGTCATATTAAAGATAGGCAAGCTTGAAGAAGAACAAAAGAAATCATAATAAGATAAATAGGATGAGATCATTCAATTGAAGACCAAGCTAGATTCATTAAAGGATGAGCATGATCAATTTGTTACCAAGGTAAACAAGACTAAGAAAGAGCAAAATAGGTCAGCTCAAGACAAGAAGGATGCAAGCACCAAGATCAACAAGAAAAGATCCATAAAGAAGCCAAGTGCCATGAGGCATTAAAGATATTTAAATGTTCATTATTATGTTTTTCATAGGTTTTATTATAAGGTAAGAAGCTATAGAAGGAAGATTTGATGGTCATCTAGAGGTATGGATAATGTATTCTTGTATAATTGTTATGACATGGGACATATTACTAGATTTTAGCCTAGAATGTATACGAAAAGATTAACCCAGGTATGAAGACCAAAGACAGTTAAGCTTGAGCATAACAAACCTAAGAGACAAGATGGTATGTTTGCTAGGATTTATAATATTGATCAAGTAGAAGGTATGGATGATGTTATTTTTTTCTATTGTCATCAAATTGGTCATATTTCAAGATATTTTTAAAATCAAGCTCTTAAGTCATAATAAGGTGCATAGACATCCTAGAGTAGTCAATAAAGGTCAATCCTTGGTATGGAATCCTAAGAAAGTGAAGACAAAGAAAAACTAATTTAGTTGAGATAAAAGATCAAGGTGGACTATCTACTAAATTAAAAAATGAATTACATATGAAGAAGGTTTATAAATGCTAAGAGAATGTGTCATCTATCTAGATATAAAAGAAGAATAAAAAGTTAGATCAAGTCCAGCTCAAGGAAAAAACTAAAGTGATAATTTAGGCTAGTTCTAAGGGATGTATGGATCCAAGATAACATCCTTCAGTTCTTGAGAAAGTTTCATGTGAAAGACATTAGTTGTTAGTGCCCAGTGCTAAGGTTTTTTATTTAGATGAAAAGGTATGTTATGAATATTTGTTGTCTCCATGTATTGTCAATTCAATCTTAGAAGAAAAGGAGAATATTATAGTAGATGAGCATAGTTATTTTATTAAGCCTTAGAAGAAGAAGAAGAAGAAGAAGAAATATCAGTATCATATGTCCAAGGAGGAGAAGGAATATGAGGATTTGTGGTTAACTCCTGGTTTCACCTTATTCTAGGACATTGTGGGTTGAGGTGTCTCTATCTAAGCTTCAATAGAACACTTGATAGCAAGAGAAATCATGGTGGATGCTAGTTGAGATTTGGTTGATGTTTTAGGATAAGAATATCATTTGAAGGTATGTTTGGCTAGGGGGAGATAAAATAGTTAGATTAATTGGCTTGAAGAAGATGTGCATGATATGAGGGGGAGCATATGTGATATGTTCCAGTCATGGTTGAGATATGAATAAGTCTTCTATAGTTATGAATTCAAGAATATTGATGTGATGAATTGATCAAACCAAATTATATGTTTTAACAAGGTAATAAATCTTAATGCATGAGAAAAGAAAACTTGTGAATTCTGTAGATAGATAGGTTTAAGGATCAGAGAAACCCAAGTTTAGATTGGAGTATGATTTCAGAACCTATGATGTGAGATGGATCTTGATATTAGGGGGAACTTTCTAAGCTTTATGAGTAGTTTGTTACATCCAAGGATTAGAGAAGTCTAAGTTTATATTAGTTCATGCTAAAGGGGGTGAAATTTATTTATATTATTGAAGGTATGTAAGTATCTCAAGCATCTTAAATAGTATTTTAATACATACATGATGTTGAGGAATGATTTTTGTCATGTTGAGGAAGAGAGCCTTTGTCATTAATGTCAAAGGGGGAAAAAGATAAAAATTAAGAAGTTAAATTAGTAAAAAGTCATTCTGAGGCTATTGTGACATCAATGACAAAGGGGGAAATTTTTTAGCATGGTCATTGATGTTTATTTGTCATTGATTTCAAAGAGAACATATGGTACCAGTGCATTAATGACATAGTGATTAGATTGAGGGTTTAGAGACTGTTTGAATTAGTGAGGCAATTAGTGGATGATATTAATGGTATATAAATGTTTTATAGACCCTATAGGATGTTATGAGTTCTTAAAGTGGTTATGAAAGTGAAAAAAAATCATCAAAATAGTCATATGAGTGTCTATGTTCAGGTAGTCATCTTAACAGATAAGGATGAGTAAGAAGTTTGATGACATTATATTTCACACATGTGAAGGTTTAAAGAGTATTTTTATATATTTATGGGTTCCCATATGAAATTTGATCCTGTGGTTAAAATTTTAGGTCATGAGGTTAAGCGTAGCAAAATTTATTAAGGTAAAAATGTAGCTTCTTAGACAGAGTTCTCTAAATTCCCATACTTAGCCAAATTCTCATTATAAAATATATATTGTGATATTTTAATGGGATAATAGATATAATGGTGAAAATTTTATATAACTAAATAAATATCTAATGGAGCATATGATCTTATCAAATAGATATCAATGGTGTGCATGAAGTCAATATGTCAAAAGATGCTCAAAAGTCACATGCTAGTGACATGTATCTCGATCTCATTCAATTGGTAGAAGATCAATGGAATGCGAGTGTGTGTATAAATGGAGATTAATATATCACATTGAGTCAAATAATTAATGTGCATATAAGGCACATGGGAATACCAAGTGGCTTGATCATAGAAGTGTGAATCTAAGATCAATAGTGAGTGTTGTAGGTTAAATACTAGGAAACTTTTGAGGAGATTGATGGTGCACATTTTTTAAAAGTTACTAGGGGACATGAGATGATGTTATAGTGTCTAATGTTTATTATTAACATAGTGACTTTTTGAATTTGAATTTCCAAATTAAGGAGGGAAAACTAAGCTGTAGTTTTTGAGCTATATATTTTGATATAAGATGAATTTCTTGATGCAGTAAAAATAAAAATTGTAAAGGAATTCAAGGTACATCCATATAATATAGTTAGAATATTTTAATTTTTTTTATAATTTAATATATTTAGATCCAAATTTTATTGTGTGTTTGACCATGTTTTGTAAGTGACTAAAAAAGGGTATTGAATTTTTTCTTGATAGTATTTGGATGTTTAAAAATGAACTATATATTGGAGAGTGTTATAGACTCCATGAGGACCATCTATGTGGATTTTGGAGGTTTAATCAATCCATATTCAGTGTGAAAATTTGCTTAGAAGTTGAGTGTGTTTATTGAATGAACTGGCAGATTGAGTGACTATGTTGTAGGAGAGAGTTGAAGGTGTTCTAAGTCAAATTGAAGAAGTAAATGAGTATGGAGATGTTGTATAAGTCTCAAAGGATTATGAGAATACATTTTTTATCCTTATATTCCCATTATTAGATATTGTATTTTTTAATATCAATGGTTAATTTGTATGCTTCATGAATGTATGTGTTGAATGATTAATAATTTACAACTGGAATTGGATTATCTATCATCATAGATTCAACCCCCCCTCCTTACTATTTGTACCTCTAATAGTAATATCATAGGAAACAGATTTTTATAATCTGATTGGATTAGTAATAAGTGGTAATAAGGGAAAATAATCTTGTGAAGCACTAATGGTCTAGCCATCCCTTTTTTGATGCAACTTTTAAGGCATTCACTTAGAGAGATTGAGTTTTGATGGGTTATTAAAAGATGTAAAGCATCAGTATTTGATAAAGTTAAAAATATTATGTGTATATAGATTGTATCATGCTTCACATACTTATACCCAGCTTCACAATATTTGATTCCTAGGTAAGTCTAGGTACACTTATTTTTCATTTATCATAATCATTTCACTTTGTTGCATTCCTATAATAAAGGGGGGGAATATAATCACTTAAAAGTGGTATTTGGGTGATGGCAATGATAATTGAGACTACATGTCCCTAGTTAATCCCTAGACATATCCTAAATCCTATTCTCCCAATTATCTAGCCTTCATGTGGGCCAAAAGCATACCTATCCATCCCCAAAGAAATTTCATACCCTCATTTTCAAATCATACGCTTCCATGCCTAGTGTTCTACCAACTATACACTAACACCATAATAAAGATACTAGTACCATGTGGTGATAGTGTCCTCAAAATGGCTATAATTTCCTTTGTAATAGATTTTCCCAAAAAAATATCTTTTCAAAACTAAAACCTATTAAGGTTAGACTAGACATACTTTATCCTCTACATAAGTAACAAAATAATATATATACATGAATTTTATCCCTCTATCTAATATATATAAATAAGATTAAAAATACACATTAAAACATAGAACAAGTTGAGCAAAATTCAGATTATCAATCCATATTTTACCCTACTTTGCATATTACCATATACATCAGCCCTCAGCTCAAATTTTCCATATTTCCAATCTGAAGAACATTCAAGGCACTCAAGGCCACTATCATACTAGGATCAATTACACTTCAACTAGCACTTAGGTGATGATAACTACATCAATGTTGATCCCTCCTCAGATAATTGTTATATAGGCAACTCTCTTCATAGTGGGATGTTGAATATATTTTTCTTACCCTACTAATGAACACACTTTTTAGCTCATTCCCTAGTTATAAGGATTATTATGGTTTTCACAATAAATAAATTATTATAGGCATAATAAAGGGTTCCAAAACTCATGTGTGCAATAAAAACCCCCATATATCTAGATATAAGTACACCCAAAATTTTGGGATACTACTAAATAGAGGACACAACTGCCAATATCAGGACACTACTGCCACTTTTCCAATAATGGCATTACTATCCAATTATGGTTTTATTATCCAATAGGGGATATAATGTAGGTATCCAATTTAAGACATTCATACCACTTCCCATATAATTGTCCACCACCTAGATCATTTATATCAAGGGTTTTCCAACTAAGTATTTATTTTCACTATTTATTAATATTTCTAGAAAAGTTAAAGAAAGTTAATTTTATAACAAATAAGTGGCTATATGTATTTAATATTATTTATTTGATTTATTCTACTATGATATTTAATAAATATATTATTTAAAATTTCTAAGTCTTAAAAGGTTAAAACATTTAGGAAATCTGACTTAATGCGAACATTGCTTAATCCCTAACCATAGATGCTCTTAGGGTTTGTATGATTTTTATGTATATGCTCAGATTTTAGTTAAAAATTTTTATATTTGTTTCAATTTTATCTTTTTTATAATCTCTATTAGATTAAAATTATTTAAAGGCTCAAAATATGCATCTTTTTTTCCTACTTCCCAAACTACAATGGAAGAATACAACAACTGATTTAATGAGACTGATAAGAAATGATTCAAATATTTTATGTCCAAACATTCACATATGTAAGATGATGTCATCACTATTATTTAGGAAGAACTATGAAAATCAAATAATGGTCAATCTTCAAGTCCCCCAACTAGAAACATACATCTACAGTGGGGTCAACTCAGCTAGCACAATCAATAATTGTAAATCAACAACCTTTAATGATAGCTACGCTACTTGTGGCCATTTATTATACTCCATATATATGATCCATTATGCACAAGGTTAATACTTTGTAGGCTAAGGTGTTACATATTGAGAAGGGACCCACTAGGCCATCACATTCCTTGGATTCTAACATTCTCTTACATACATCTTTGGTACACCACATAGCGGAAATGCCGTTACCATCTATATTTATGGCACCTAAACATACATTGTGTGAAGATAAGGATGACCTAGAGAACCATCTTTGAGATTCTCATATAACATGTTTAGACTACATGTCCAATGATTGTATTCTCATAAAGTTGTATCCATGCATTTTTAAGGATTATGACTTATAGTGGTTTTATGACATACCAAATCAATATATCATAACATTCAATCCTTTGGTAGACATGTTTTTAACACACCTCTTCATACATATGAGTGACAATATCTCATATACTGAAATTGCATAGTTGCAACACATGTCAAATGAACCTATTGTAGAGTACATCTTATGATATAAGTTTATATTAGCTAAATTGAGTAGCCCCAAGGTAGACAAAGGGATTCAAGACATCTTTAAATAGAGTACTTTAGTAGGATTTCATGAATCTATCTTATTTAATAATTTTCCAACATTCATAGATTTGTGATACACAATAAAATAAATACAGGTGTATCTTCTATCAATGGGCAAACTAGAATATACTAATGGATTAGAATCAACTGCTAAAAGTACAAATAATCCTTCATATAAGGTAAGGGACATTGATAATAAGTGTTATCAAAGGTCCATAGTTAATGTAACTTCAAATCCATGTCCTTGCTTGATTTTATTAGCTCATCTATGAAGATTCTTCACCAACCTTCTAGCATCACCATCATGGGTTTTAGAGTAGCTCTTAGAATGCAATGTCATATCTTTCCCTCATATTAAAGAGATTGATATGACATATCCTGTTTCAAAAATATATGATTCTAACACATTTTGTGAGTATCATAAGGCACCATGCCATACAATAAATAGATGCATTAGCCTAAAACATAAGATATAAGATTTTGATTGAGGCTAACATTATTTATGTGGGCACACCCATAGAAGAACCAAAAGTATACAAAATAGAATTTAAGGAATTAAATATATTATCAAATTTATTTTTAAATTACATAGTGAATAAAGTAATGATCACTTTAGGTGTTCACTACATACATTAGGCACATTCACCACCTTCTTTATATCACACTATTACAAAGTAGACATACCCATTACATAATATCATTGGTATGTACCACACTATAATTTCAGGTAGACCACTTACCACCTTATAAGAGGAAGATATTATTGATGATGATACAAATATACACACACTCTTGATATGATCCTACATATATCATCATCTTATCTAGAGTGTTACGATAGAAAATGGGTCGAACATTAACATGTGCATTATGAAACTTTTATAGTATCTAGGGTATTCAAAGCATGCGATATTACCTACAAACACAATTATCAATGATTATAGTGGTCATGTTCAAATTTCCATTGGGGATATTATGATTTGATTATAGGTTAGACTAGCACATGTTGCCACCTAGTTCTTAGTAGTACTTGGTATAAGCATGTTTGATATGTTATTGGGTAGGGCATGGATACAATATCTATGAACCATCCCATCTAGAGAAAAAATTCTTAAAATATATATACATTAAAATTAAGTGGTCAAATATGAGGGTCTTACATATGAATATATTCTAGCTATTCCATAGCTAGTTAAAACATAGTTAATATTTATAATTATAGCATAGTTACTACATATAACATAGTTATCAGTTACAACTCAGAGTATAGTTCCTATTGATACATCATACATTTTAATAGATCCACCAACACATCCAAGGTCTACTCCTATATTATTTAAATGTATTCACACTCCCCATGGAGACCATTATTAGAGAGACCCCTATGTTAGAGATATGTTACAAACTTGAAAGGACCTTCCTCCACCCATTTTTTTGTTGAGATAGATACTATTAATTTCATAGGGTTCTTAGCATAAGTAACCTATGTCACCTATAACGTCTTCTACTAGATGGATTCTTAAGACCACTATTATTCATAGGACACCACATTTAGTGCCAAAAATTCCTACCAGTGATACACATGTAGATACATATTCAAATATCTATCACTTAGTACAACATATTATGGGACCACAAATTTTATTTCATATAATATGTATGATCACAATTCCCTTATTTGAGATAGGTCATAGTGATAGTGAGTCTCCCATAAGACTCATCGGTTAGTATGCTTTCTCTCTTCTTGTACACACTTTCCTTCTCTCTCGCTCCTTTACATAGTTCATTTTCATATTCCTTGCACATATATTATATCCAAAAATTAAAAAATAATATAACATGTCAAGAACACAAAAAAAATTCAAAAAATTACTCACAAAACACATAATTTATTGATTGTATACATTGTTATGTTTACATTTCTTATATTTTCTAGACACTACATATGTTGATTATGTTTATATAGGTGGTTTTATCATACATACATGTTTCACTTAATATTATCGAGTGCTTCTAGATTGCTTATAGGAATCATGTGTAGTACCGTAATATAGACTTGTTATTATCTACCCACTAGGGGCATTTACAATGATACCTGGTTCTTCACTTGACATTTTCAACCACTTCAGGGCATCCTATACATAATTTTGATTACCAAGTTTAATTTTTGTTTACTCAACATCCTAGCCGTAACATTTTTATATCTTGATATTGACCATATTAGTTGTATTCATATTTTTTGCTGGATATTACTACTTTAGACTTAGAATATGTATGTCCTCACTCTTACACATATTTATACTACATATTCATGCATAGTTTCATTTATAGCTTACCAAGTTAGTACCTAATTGTATTTATTTTCTTATTCTATTTGAGGGCATTTGAATATGCCATTGTAATTTGGCTCTACACCACTTCTATTCACAATACTTATGCTTTGGATATTTTCCCATGTCATTGTGTGTGATTTACTGATTTTGTATATGAACATTTGAACATGTTATTCTATGTGGTTCTAAGATAATTTTCTTATTGTTTGTGTATATGGACAATTACACATGTCCTTGTATGTATTGATTTTTTAGATTTAGTGACATGTCCCCATATCCCTTGTATTGGGGTTCCTTAGCCTACTTTGTGTGCCTCATGGGTTTTATATGTATGTATTATTATATGTGTCTTGGATATTAAACTTATATTTTCTTGTTACACATTGAATTTTTAAATGCCATGAGGGACCCCATACATCTAACCTTCCTACTTGGGTTCTGTGATAGACATCATGCCCCATCCCCCTAGGTAGCTACCTAGTTTTACTCATATTTATTGTTAAATAGATTGATTACATATATATTTACACCCTTATGGAATGATAGACATGACAATACATCTTAAATTACATACTTATGCTTGTATTCTCTTAGATTCTGATGTTATGTATGCACATTATATTGGATTATCACACAGTTATCATATATACTCCGACAAACATACATTTTTTAGAGATTTTTCTTTTGAGGATAGTTATTTTATAGGTTTTTAAAATACCCTAAAAAAGGGGGATATTCACAAGGGTTTATCATAGAGATAAGGTGTCTATATTTCAATCATAATATATTTTTCATCACATAGACTCAGTTACAAAAAAACATAAGTAGACATAATGGGAAAATAATGACCCAAAAAGTAGTACAGTTGAACATAATTTAGACTATATGGACACTAGATTAAAAATGGGGATAGTAACACAAAATGGAATTAATATTTAAGATATGTAAAAACTATCTAGAAGTCTTGGTTTTAGAATAACCTAGATTGGCTAGAACAATACAATAGGTAAAATGCAGGTTTGTACAAATTTAGTTATAGATTTATTAATTATACTTATTTTTTCTTATATTCAAATTAATTTGATTAGAGTTATGGCATCATATATGTCATGACCAATCTCATATTCAATTTAGATACTTAGATACATTTGATTATAACTCAGTCCAGAATTGAAATGCTCATATATTAGATTTAGAGCCATGTGCATGGCACAATATTTATGTATACTTAGTTACACATTTGGTGATTAGATGAAATGATAAATTCCATGTCATTCTCTACATTATATACACTTGACATCATATTCTAGGTTGTACACTAGTTTCATGCCTTAATCTATTTAGAGTGGTTGGCATTCTCAAGTGGCTTGGAGCCACCTAATATATCGCAGTGGTCACATAGCCATCATACATAGTTAGATATACTTAGTTAGACATTTACAATACTTTGTGTAGGTTAGTTTCATAATCATCCACTACACATGGACGGGTAAGGATAGAGTCATATCCTACTTGAGTTGTTGATCCACCCACATGAGAGGTTTGGAAACACTATCAATTCAATCCAAGCTATTCATAGGCCATGATCCACCAAGTGGTGGTGGGAAATGATGGATTCAAAACTAGATTGACTTATTGAGCCACACATACATGAGGATTGAGCAATATATTATCTCATTCCAAGTTATTCATCAATCAATCACTATATACATGCACACATATAGGTTATCACTACGTTCATACATTAGTTCACATACCTAATGAGGTGTATTTTTCCCTTTCCTCTTTCCTATATCTCTAATTTATTTTACTTAATTTTACTTATTTACTCAATATCATCTTTTACTTTTAATATCTCTTAAGTAAGGACTTATTTATGAATGCTTCACTTATAGGACATGAGTTGGACCATGCTTCACATTATCAAACCCAACTTCATGGTATTTAATTCCTAGGTAAGTCCAAGTACACTCTTTTTTTTATATTAGTCATTTCACTTTGTTGCATTTCTAGAATAAATGGGGAAATCGTAATTATCCAAAATTTATATTTGAGTGTTTAGAATGCTACTTGATACTAGATATCCCTAGTTTATCCCTAGACCTATCCTAGAGCCTATTCTCACACTTATCAAACCTTCTTGTGGGCCATAGACATCCCTAGTTAGGCCCAAAGTAGTCTCAGACCCTCATTTTCCAAATCCTAGCAATTTGTGCCTAGTGTTATCCCGACTGCACACTAGTTCCACACGGTAATACTATCCCTAAAATTGAAATAATGTCGTTTATCATAAAATTTCCCAAATAGATATATTTTCAAAACTAAAGCCTCCTAAGGTTGGCCTAGACATATTTTATCTTTTGCATAAGTGATAGAAAATATAAATGCATGACTTTTAGCCCTCTATCCACTAGATGAAAATTAGATACAAAATTCACATTCAAACATAGAAAAAGTTGAGAATAATTAATGTTATCGATCCTTATTCTACCCTACGTATACATACTACCATTTACATCATCCCTAAGATTAGATTTTCCATATTTCTAGTCTCAAACACATTCAAGGCACTCAATACCACTATCATACTAGCATCAATTGCACTTGTACTAGCACTTAAGTAGGAAGAACTACATTAGCCTTAATCCCTCCTCAGAGTATCGGTATGTAGGAAACTACCTTCATAGAAGGGTGTTGAGGATGTCCATCCTACCCTACTAATGAACACATTTTTCAACTAATACCCTAGTTGTATAGAGGATAAAGTTTTACATAATAAATCATATATTACCTACATAATATACGGTCTCAAAACTATTGTGTTTAGGAACACGCCCCATATATCTAGACACAAGTGCACCCATAAGTTTGGGATAGTCCCAAAAAGAGGAAACTACCACCTATATCAAGACACCACTGCCATTTTACCAATAATGGTGTTATTATCTAGGATAGATTCTTATATAGGGATCTAGTTTTTGACACTCAGACTAGTTCCCATTTTAGTTTTCAGCACTTAGATCATACATATCATGTGTTTTCCAACTAAGTATTTATTTTAAGCATTTATTTCTATTTTAGAAAAGTCAAATCTAGTTAATTCTATAAAAAATTAGTTGTTATATTTATTGCATATTATCTCCTTAATTTAATCTACTCAACTCTTTAACAAACATAGTATTTACACTTTCTAAGTCCTAAATGGTTAAAACATTTAGTTAGCCTAACTTTGAACATTTCTCAAATTGTAACTATATATGCTCTTAGGGTGTTTTACATTTTTTACGTCTATGCTCAAATTTTAGTTCCAAAATTTTAGTTTTGTTCACATATTTATTTTTTAATCATTCTTAGATGAAAATTCTTTTAAAGGTTCAAAATATACAACTTATTTTCTTACTTCCTAAATTACAGTGGAAAAATTTAACAACTAATTTGATAAGGACCATAAGAAATAATATCAAGATTTTGTGTCCAAATATTCACATATGCAAGATGACCTCAACACTATTATTGAGGAAGAACTCCAAAACTTAAAAAATGGTCAATATTCAACTCCCCCAACTAACAACATTGTTACACTTAGAGTGGGTTCAACTTAGCTGGCATAATAAAAATTTGTAAATCAACAAACTTCAGTGATAGCTACACCTATTTTTTCTAGTTCTTCTACTCTAGATGTCCAATCCCTTATGCATGAAGTTCATACTATACAAGATAAGGTGGTATATCTTGAGAATGGAGCCTTTAGGTCATCACATGCCTTGGATTATAATGTTCTTGTACAAACTTTGGCACACCAAATAATGGAAACTTCCTTCCTATATAGATTTATGGAACCTGAACATACATTGTATGAAGGTAAGGGTAACTTGGAGAACCATCTCTCAGATATCCACACAAGGTGTTTAGACTATATTTCTAATGATTGGCTTCTCGCAAAGTTATTTCCATGAATTTTAAAGGATGATGCCTTACTATGGTTTTATGACTTAACAAATAAATATATCATATGATTCCATCCTTTGGTGGACATGTTTTTAGCAAAATTCTCTATAAATATCAATGACAAGATCTTATATACTCAAATTGCACATCTGTAACAAAATTCCAATGAACCTATTGTAGAGTACATCTTAGGAAACAAGATTATATTGGATAAATTCAGTAGCCCCATATAAGTCAAAAATATTTAGGACATCTTCAAATATAGTCTTTTACCAGAATTATACAAAAATATCTTGTTCAAGAAGTTTCTAACATTCATAGATTTGTGCAACATAATAAAATAAAGAAGTCTAGCTTCTATCAATGGGAAAACTAAAATATACCAATGAATAAAAATCAAATTCTAAGAGTTCAAATAAGAATCGATTAAGGTGAGGGCCACTAAGAATAAGGGTGATCAAAAGGACATAGTTAATGCAATTTTAGATCCATCTCACTCAGTTTTATTAGATCCTAGACATAAAGTCTTCACCAACCTTACATCATTAATAGCACACATTTTACAATAGTTATTAGAATGCATTATCATATATCTCCCTCCCATCAAAGAGTTTGATACAATATGGAATCTCTCAAATATATATGATTCCAATGCATTATGTGAGTTTCATAGGGCACCATGCCACACAATAAATAGATGCATTATCCCAAAACCTAAGATATAATATTTTGATTACAGATAAATTTATTGATGTGGGCACATCCATAGAGGAAAAAAAGGTACAATAAATAGAAGGTAATGAATTAATGATATTCCTATATCTATTTCTAAATCACATATTAAATAAGGTCGGGAGCACTTCAGGTGCTCGCTACAAAGATCAGGCACATCCACCATTATCTTAATATCAAACTATTACAAAGGAAACGCACCCATTTCACAATATCATTGGTATGCACCACACTAAATTTTTAGCTAGACCACTCACCACCTTCTTACATTAGGATATTGTTGATGATGATATATATTTGCATGCACTCTTTGTATGAGCCTACATAGATCATCATCCTATCCAGTGTGTTATGATTAATAATGGATCATCCATTAGCATGTGCACTATGATACTATAATAGTATATAGTGTATTTATATTAGGATATATTCACTAAAAACATAGTTATAAGTGATTTTAGTGGACATGTTTAGAGCTCCATCAAGGAGATTATGCTTTTATTATAGGTTAGACCAGCACAAGTGGCCACTCAATTCTAAGTATTACCTAGTCCAGGTATGTTTTATATATTATTGGATAGGTAATGGATATAAAAACTATGAGCCACACCATACATAGTGAACAAATTATTAAACTATATACATTTGAATAAGGTGGTTAAATTCTAAGGTCTTCCATATGAGTATCCTCTAGCTATTCCACAACTAGTTACATCATAGTTACTAGTTATAATTATAACATAGTTACAACATATAACATATCTATTTTTTATAATTTAAAATAAATTTATTATTGATACACCAAAAAATTTGATAAAGATACCAATGCATTTTAGGTATAATCCTAAAGTATTAACATGTGTACATACTCTTCCATGAAAACCATTATTAGAGAGACCCCTACATCAGAGATATGTTACAGACTCTATATGTCCTTCCTATAATCATTTTTTCTAAGATCAGTATTAGTGGGTTCTTGGCATAGGGCACCTATGTCACCTACAAAGTCTTCTATGATATGGCTTCTTAAGACCCCTTCGGTCATAGGACACCAAAGTTAGTGCCACATATTCTGACCACCACTACATATGCAGATACAAATATAGATATAGATCATTTAATATAGCATATTATGGGACCATAGTTTCCCTTTTATAGAGCACTCATGATCAAAGTTTCCTTATTTGACACATGTCGCAATGATAGTGAGTCTCCCATGAGACTCATCATTTAATATAGTTTATGTCTTCTTACACATACATTTTTTATCTCTTACTCCTTGTACATAGTTCATTTTCATGTTTCTTTTACATATATTATATCTAGAAAATACAAAAATAGTATAAAATGTCAAAAACACAAAAAGATTCAAATAATTACTCCAAAAACAAAAAATTTATAGATTGTATGTATTGTTATGCTTACATTTCTTATATTTTACAAACACTACATATGTTAACTATTTAGTATAGTTGGTTTTTTCATACATACATGTTTCAATTATTCTTTTAGAGTGTTTAAACATTGTTTATAGGACTTAGGTCCACTACACTGATTGATACATGTTATTATCTACCCATTGGGTCATATACACCAATACATAGCCCTTTAACTGACATGTTTGCCCTATTGGGGGCATCATATACATAGTGTTTTTTAATAGGTTCTATCTTTTTATAATGTACATCCCATCCATATCATTTTTATATCTTTATATTAATCGTACTACTCTTACTCAGATTTTTTACTAGTTATTACTAATTTAGACTAAGCATATGTACTTCCTCACTCTTACACAAATTTATACTACATATTCATGCATACTTTTATTTATATCTTACCTAGTTTAGAGTTGATTTAATTTATTTTCTTATTTATTCAAGGGCATTTAAATATTCCATTGTTATTTGAATCTATGCGACCTATATTCATATTATGTGTGCTCTAGATATTTACCCATGTATATGTGTGTGATTTCCTAATTGTCTATGTGGACATTTGAATATGTCCTTATACGTGTTTCTAAGCCAAATTTGTATTTCTTACATACATGGACATTTGCACATGTCATTTTATGTATTGTTCTCTTTGATTTAGTGGCATGTGCCCATGTCCCTTGTATTATGACCCCTTTACCTACTTTGTGTTCCTCATGTGTTTTGTATGTATGATTTATTTTATGCATCATGGAATGAAAGTTGTATTTTCTTATTACACACACCAGGTTTTGATGTCATGTGGGACCTCATGCATATACCCTTCCTACTTGGGTGTTATGATGGACATCATGTCTTATCCCCCTAGGTAGCTACCCAGTTTAACACAAATTTTCCATTACATATATTAATTAAATTTATATTGACACCCTTGTGGAATTCTATACATGACGTACATCTTACATTACATACTTTCATTCAGATTCACTTACATTCTAATGTTATGTATGCACATTATACTAGATTATCACACAGTTATCATATGTGCTCTGGATAACACACATTTTGTTGAGATTTTTCTTATGAAGATATTTATCACACAATTTCAATAAATCACCTTAAAATATGGGGCATTATCATGGGTTTTATATAAATATTTGGCTATGATATTACACTCATAGAGTATTTTTTAGCACACAGGCTGAGTTACATAAATTTAGACATACGTAGACATAGTGGGAAAATAGTGACCCAAAAAGTAGTACAACTACATAAAATTTAGACCAAAATGACATTATCACCCAAATGGGCACACTAGCACCACATGGTACTACTATGAAGGATATAAAATTCCTATCTAGTAGTTTCAATTTTACAATAACCTAAATTGGCTAGAAAATTATAAGTATAGTACAAGTTTGCATAGATTCAATTACAAATTTAGAAATTATACTTAGTTTTGATCAAATTTATATCAATTTGCTCAGATTGGTGGAATAATACACAACATAACCATTCTCATATTTTATTCATATACCTAGATATAGTTTATTACAACTCAATCCAGAATCCATATGCTTAAATATCAAATTTGGGAGCATGTGTGTGGAAATTGTTTATGTATACTTAGTTACACATCGATTGATCAAATGGAATTAAAAATTCCATGTCATCCTCTACATTATATATAATCAACATCATATTCCATGTTTCACACCAGTTTCATGCCTTAATCCATCTATAGTGGTTGGCATTCTTGAGTGGCATAGAGCCACGTAATATACCTAAGTGGCCACAAAGCTAACATAGATAGTTAGATATACTTAGTTATTTAATTATAATACTTTACAAAATTATATTTTATATGTATCTACTAAATATGGGTGAGAAATGATGGATTCATATCTTAATTGAGTTCTTGAGCCACCCACATGAGTGGGTTGAACATACTATCAATCCAATCCAAGTTATTCATAGGTTATGATCCATCAAGAAAGGGTGGGTAATGATGGAGTCAAAAATGGATTGATTTCTTGAGCCACCCAAAATGAGGATTTATAAATCCATCAACTCAATTTAAGTTATTTACCTATTGATCACTACACACACACACACACACACACACACACACTTTGTCACTAGATACATGCATTAGTTCATGTACCCAATGAGGTGTATTCATTCATTTCCTCTTTCCTATCTCTTTACTCAATTTTACTCAATTCTAATTCTTTACTTAGTATAATATTTTTATTGTGATATCTTTTAATTAAGGATTGATTTATGCAAATTTCACTTATATGACATGCATTGGATCATTCTTCACATACTCAGACCCAAATTCATGGCCTTCGCTTCCTAGGTAAGTCTACATATGCTTTTATTTTCTTTATCCTAGTCATTTCACTCTATTTCATTCCTATAATAAAGTGGGGGTAAATGTAATCACCTAAAATGGATTTTGAGTTCTAAGAGTGATATGTATGACTACCTATCGATAGCTTATCCCTAGACCTATCCTAGAGCCTATTATCATACTTATCTAGCCTTCATGTGGGCCAAAACATCCTTAATCATCCCCAAAATAGTCCTAGATCTTCATTTCTTGATCACAAAACTTTGTGCTTATTGTTCTACTAACTGGACACTAGAACCATGTGGCGTTGGTGCCCCTAATGTGAAACAAATGTCCTTTGCTCTAGATTTTCCCAAATGGATATTTTTTCATAACTACAGGCTTCTAATCTCATCCTAGACTTCTTTTATCCTTGAGATAAATAATAAAATAATATAAATGCATGAATTTAATACCTCTATCCACTAGATGAAAATTAGATATAAAATACACATTCAAACATAGAACAAACTTAGCATAGTTAAGGTTACCAATCCTTATTCAGTGCTACTTATGCATACTACCATCTACAACAACCCTAAGCTCAAATTTTATAGATTTCAAGTCTCAATCATATTTAATGAAATCAAGGCCACTATCATACTAGCATCACTTGCACTTACACAAGCACCTAGGTGGGGAGAACTACATAAATATTGATCCCTCCTCAAATTATTGGTATATAGGCATCTCTCTTTAGACTGAGGTGTTGAGGATGTCCATCCTACCCTAATAATTAAGACACTTTTTATCTCATTCCGTATTTATATTGAGGATTAGGGTTCATGTAATAAATCAATAATTATAGGTACAATATAGGTTTCTAAAACACATGCATCTAGGAATAAATCCCTAATATCTAGACATAGGTACACCTAGAAGGTTGGGGTAGTCCTACACTAAGGACATTACTACCAATATAAGGACACCACTACTACTTTGCCAATAATGACACTATTATATAATCATGAAACTACTATATATGAGGGTTTATGACATAGGTATCTAGTTTATGATTCTCAAATCAATTCTTATCTCAGTTTCCAACAATCAGATCATCTGTATTGGGTGTTTTGCAGCTAAGTCTTTATTTGCACTATTTATTGATTTTTAAAAAAATCAAAGTTAGTCAATTATGTAATAAAAAATGATTATATTTATTACATATCCTTTCCCTAATTTAATTTACTCAAGTCTTTAATAAATACTAGATTTACACTAGCTATGTTTTAAAAGTTTAAAATAATAACTCTAATCCTTCTCTAGTTTTTTCTCTATATGAATTAGATTCCAATTTGAATATAACATTATTGGTTAAAGTTTTTATGAATTCACATTTGCTTATAAAGAAAAAAAAATGGATATCCATCATTTTATTACCATAATTAAAGTTTCCATGCCTCTAAATGACCACTATAACATAGCTATGACACTAACATGCCTTTATTGTTGTGAATTAGATTATTTTATTTTTTAAAGAATGAGTTTTATTGATAGATGTTTATCCATTACAAAAAATTATGCATACTTAGGACCTTTATTCTTTTAGGATTGTTGAATGTTTCATTGAAATACTTCTCATAACTGAACATTGTCTACTAAAAACTTCTAAATTAGTGTGTGCATTAGTCCTCTTGTTTGGGTCCTCTAAACCCTTATGACCATTCATCCTCTTTGATGAAAATCTTTCTTCATTTTCCACTTCCTTTCCATTCTCCTCTAATTAGACTACTATTTCATTTATTTGAAATTTTATGTTCTAGGAGGGCACAAACTTTATCACATAATATTAGGTATATTATAAAAATATTTTTGGTTGGAACGGTTTTAAATGAGCAAAATAAACTCATCAAAATTATATTTAAAAATATGTGACCTAGATAGGGATATATGTAATATATATAAAAAAAAGGTAACAAATATACATCATGTATATATTATCAACACACACATAACCTTAAAAATGTTTATTAATTAAAAATTATAGAGATAAATTTTAATATGGTTTACTACAACATGGTGGTTGGTAAGTTTTCTTAGAATAAAACAAAATAAAACTAGTCTAAATTCATACATAAGAAATGTTAATTTCATAACATGTACCTATAAAAACATTTAAGAATATATAGCAATTCAAAAGAGATGTGGTTATAAAGGATCCTTAGAATGGATGGAAGCCTAAGATCATGGCTAACCTAATGGTGGATTTATCTTAATAAAACCATCTTGAGTTTTATATTACATAGATAGACATGAAAACACTCCCCATATAAGGAACGAGGGAATAATAAACCATGTATCCACATGATTACAAGTAATAGAGGCCCATCATGAATAATAATAGGATAAATTTTTATTAGCCAACATAATGCAACTTTTTAGTTGAAGATGAGGGGTAGATATAAAAAATGTGACTAACTCCATCACTACCTTTGTGCTGGTGGAGGATATTTCTATAGTGGGATACTAGGATGAAGAATGCTCATGGTGTAAGGATAACTCAAGTATTTGTTAAGAAAATATTTCAAGTGTTCAAATTCCAAGGCCATCTTCTCAATTTATTCTTGAATATGAAATAAGGTTAAGGAAATAAGATGGACTTTATTGTTAGTTGATTTTTTTTTTGATACAATCTAATTACTAGAAATAGAAAAAATTATAATATTTCAAAGCCAAAAATGTATGGATATTTTCAATAAAATCCAACTAAAATAAAAGTAAGAAATACACCAAGTATATTATCCAAATATATCCATCCTTCACATGATGGGATCTAGTGAAAATGTAAGAAAAAGTTGTTGATCCACTATTATTTTGATGTATCAAGCACATCGATGAGTCAAAAAAAAATGTTTGAATGTCTATAGGTGAATACACAAAGGTTATTTAATATGAGAATTCAAATGATATGGTGAATTCTTACTCTAAGTTTGTTTTTTATAAATGTTTTTTACTTATCACCATTTCAAAAAAAAATAAGAATAATTTCTTATCTATACGTGATTGAACTTCTAAAACTTATGTTATTTTTGTAAAGTTTTAAAATCTACTAATAAT
>JARHVA010003338.1:1042500-1142500 GCA_037957365.1 Torreya grandis
AATGACTAAAATAAACCATCTTAAGAAACATCTCTACAACAACAAAAATTTAATCATTACCTCTCTGAGTGTTTGGTAATACCAACACAAAATCCATAATCAAATTTGTTCATGGTCCTCTTGGAACCGGTAATGGCATGTACAACCTTGTATTTTATGTATGTCCATTTGCCACCTGACGTATCCTATACCTTGAAACATATCTTGTCACATATTTATCTGCATATTTAGCCCAAAATACTTATCCTCCACTAAAGCTATTATATTCATCTTACTAAAATATCCAACCAAATCACCACTATGCAATTCTCATATAATATTGTCTCTTAGAGACCCAATTGGAATAGATAATTATTTCCCTTTGAAGAGATAACAATCCTACATAAGATACTCTTCATAAAAAGTTTTTCTATCACATGTGAATACATTCCTACATTGTTCAACCATCATGCCATAGTAGTTAATATATCACCATGTGAGTAGATCAGTATCATATACTAATTTAATAAATTCAAATACAACTACTTCACTCACCATAGTGGTTAACAACCCACTTCCCTACTCAAAGCATCAGCTACTTGATTCTATTTTCTTAATTTGTGATTCAACACAAAAGTATACCCTACACTAAATACACCAACTTGGAATGCTTACTAGTTACATTCTTTTGAGCATTCACATACTTCAAAGCCTCATGATCAGTAAATAAGATAAACTCCTTAGGCACCAAATAATGCCTCCAATGTCTTAATGCTTGTACAATAGCATAAAAGTCAGCATCATATATAAAATACCTTGTTCTTACCTTATTAAATTCCTCACTAAAATATACTATTAGCTTCCCTTCTTGACTCAAAACAACACCAATTTACATAAATGAAGCATCACAATCAACCTAAAACACTTTGCTCAAATATAATAATGCTAAAATAGGATTTTCTATAATTTTATTCTTCCACAACTTAATGCTTTATGTTGTTGACCTTTTCCATGAAATGTTTTTCATCTCATACAATATGTCATTGGTGAAAAAAGACTACAAAAATTCTTAGTAAACTTTTTGTAAAAATATAATAAACCATGGATACTTCTTTCTTCTATGATGATCTTTGGGATAGGCCACTCAACAATGGCCTTTACTTTTTATTAATCCATTCTTATACCATCTGTTAAAACTACAAATATCAAAAATATAAATTTGTTCTAGATAAACCTACACTTATTCAAATTCGCATAGAGCTTCTCTATTATTAATAATTATACTACCATTATAAAGTGTTGTAATTGTGATTTTTTAGTGTTAATGAATATTGAAATATCATCAACATAAAACACCACAAAATTACCATTGTATTCTTCTAGAATTGAGTTCATCACCCTCATAAATGTGTTGAGTGCATTAGATAATCTGAAAGACATCACAATCCATTGATATAAACCACTCTATTCTTTAATTATGTTTTCCATTCATCTCCTTCATGAATCTAAATATGATAGTATCCACTCATTAGATAATTCTTGGTAAAATATTTGGCTTTTACAAGAAAATCCATCATATCATCTAGATGAGGTATACAAAACCTATACTTGATTTAATTTTATTGATTTCTATACTATCCACACACATCTTCCACCCTCCATCTCTCTTTAGAGTTATAAATTATGGTGTTGCACATGGACTCATGTTTTTCCTTGCGACACCCTTCCTCACCAATTCAGTAATCAGGTTATTTAATTTTACATGTTATGTTAGAATCATCTTATAAGTTTCTTGATTAGGTAGTGTTGATCTTAGAATTAAATAAATATGATGTTGAATATCCCTCTTTGGTGGTAAATAATTTGGTAACTCATCAAGTATAACATCTACATATCCTTTTAACACTACTTTTGTTTCTACTAGTATTTGTAACACTTCAATGTCTTATTTATTTGCTCGTAATGTATAACAAAAACTTATCATCTTGATGTCTTTGATAAATTCTTTTATATTCAACATTATTTTAACCTTGCCTTCTTCTTTAAGAGGTAACAAAATTGTCTTCATACCACCTTTCCATATAATATATGTGTTATTTTCTCTATCATGAATAACTTTCCTATCAAACCGTCATGACCTATCCAATAACACATGGAATGCATCCATTGGTATAACATTGAACCATATTTCATCCTTTTAAGTTTTACCTATATAAAATTTATTAATTTCCTTTTATCTACTATAACTTCATTCCCTTTTTTAAATCATGAAATTTGATAAGGATTAGGATGATTTTCACACTACAAACTTGGTTTCTCAATCATATCCTTAGATACCATATTTTCACAACAACCACTATCTATAATTACTTTGCATATCTTACCTCCCCAAAGTACTTCTTGTTCAACATATATTTTTTCAAAACCATGCATCACCACCTTATTTATTCTGTACATGTTTTTTCCTTGGAGCAATCATTGCTCTTTTCATCATGAGATTTTTTCTAATATTTATTGTTACAACTTTAGTATTTTGCACTTTTATTTCAAATTCAAATAAATTATATCTTGGGTGATCCTCGTTCCTCCTTTCTAGATCTATGTAGTTTTAAAACTCAAATTATCTATGGCCTTCTTCTCCAAATTTTTAATAAACATAAGACATGCATTGATTTAAAAACCATCTTATACAACCACCATAGCTTCATCCTCTCTGAAATCTTCTTCCTCTTTTATAATATTAAAACCCTTTTATATTATATTCTTATCTTTATTAACCATGTCATAATTATCCTTTATTGGTATTAAGCTCATCTCTAGTTTTATTGAATCCATATCATCCACTTATTGGAATGGATTTTCCTCTTCTTGGCTCAGTAGATATTCTTCTAAAATTCCATCTATTTTATTTTTCTTCTAATTTCAAAGCTAATTTATAAGATTTCTCCATGAAAAGTATTATATGAATGTAAAATTCATCTTGAATAGAAGAATTCAAACCATTTACATACCTTGCATCTATCTTGTCTTCTGTCTCATCATGTTCCACATTTATGTAAATCTTGAAAAACTCATTTGTATACTGTGATCTTTCTACCTCAAATTTTGAAATTTTACATACACAGTTTATGCATACTTCACAAAAAGAAATATCTCCCTTAGCTTCTTCTCCTTATTTTTCTATGGGTTGATCTTGTCTTTACCTTTTCTCTATATTCCTTTCTATTGGTGATCCCATAAAATCATTGCATGACCTTCAATTTCGTGCATACAAACTCTACCTTCTTGTCTTCTCTCATAGTTATCGATTCAAAAAACTTATCCATATTCTTCATCTAATATATTAACTCCTCTAGTTTAAAAACTCCTCCATAATCTAGAATGTTAACCTTGATTTCTTTGTTCCTTCTTTCTAAATCTCTAACCATCCTCTCTTCTATTGATGGTGGTTGTTATTATTAATCTTCTTATAAAATTTATTCTTCATGATCTATGCCATCTTCTATATTATATTATTCTCTCCTTTTTGTTTGATTTATAATGATCTCGATTAATTCTTATAATTGCCTCTATAGATATTGCATAGTAACATTCATCTAAGCAATTCCTCCTCATCATTTCACCATCTCTAACATATCCAAGATTTGGACTTGTTTTGATACCAAATAATGAACCCCAATACTATCAAGATAATGAAAATACCAATAGGTAAATTTTATGAAATCATAAGTTGTATTGATTTATATTGAATTATTCAAATAATTACAAACCATGCATTAATAAGTCTCAACTTAGAAATAGAGTTGATGTGCAAAATTTAGAACTCTAAAAATAAATATCTATTATTTTGATTAAGTTTTACATGCAAATACATGTAGTTATAAAAATATCTAAAAATAAACTAAACATTAAAATTAACCTATCAGATAAATGTAAATTGAATTTCAAGTCTGGTTACAAAAATAGTCAGTTTTTAAATTTGGAAAAATATCAAAAATAATATTAAATTGGAATTTAAACCTCAGATGATCAAATATGGGTTCTAAAAAATATTGAAAACATACCATAAATGGAACAATAGGTTATGGATGGATTAATGTTTTTGAGATGATCATTTTGGTATGAATATGGGCTCAAAAAATGCTATAGATCAAATTTTATGCCCTATAGAAGTTTGGCCTCTTTTTCTACATCATCAAGACCACCAAGGTATACTCCACCTCTTAAATGTGTTCATCTCTTTATCTTACATGTACATAGGACTATATGTAAACATAAATGATGGGATGGGAAGGTGGGCGAATTAAATTATTTTGAGATTTGAATAACAAAGTCTATTTATGACTCTAAGGATGTATTTAATACTTATGTTGATCTACAATCAATCTATACCTACCTAAAAGCTTCACAATTATGACATATATCTTTAGGACTAAATTGCAAATATTTTATATAAACCACTAGTGAGGATAATTCATACTAGTCCCAACTATAAATGGTGGTGAATATATAACCTATATGTATCTAATTTAAGTGGTATTAAATGTCTTATTGGTATTCTACTTTGTACTGAGATTATGTTGAGAACTATCTTGAGGTACTCGTCAGCCATATATTAGATAGATGTCATGGGAATAATTTATTATGACTACTATCTGGAATGATATTATATTAAGGTGGAATTATATCTTATCTATAATTCACAACATGATCTATAATGGTAACTCTTGACAAGTTTGGATTAGGAGTAAATTCACCCTTATATGTATGTGTATTTGTGTGTGTGCATGTATATGTATGTGTGTGTATGTGTATTTTTATATAAGTATATATGTATGTATAAACATATATGTGTGTTTATACACACATATCTATATGTATATATAGATATATGTGTCTACACACACACACACACACACACACACACACACACACACACACACAGAGGCTTAGAAGAAAAAAGATCTTTGTGGGTTGAATCCAAAATATTATTAACCTTATAATCCCAATTAAAAAACTTACTAATCAAGTCACTTCAAGTATGAAACCATGACTTTTAATGTAATAAGGTATCATAATCTAATCTTTATTATTTTTTTGGCTAAATAATTGAAAGTTATGGGTCATAATCCACATGTATCAATATGTTTAACTAGTGCCTAAACCTACATATAAGTGAATCAATTTGGTGATTCACTTAAGGCAATTATTTTAATTAAATAGTTAATATTCTTCTCTTATCATGTTGAATCACGATGGTCATGAAAAAAAATCAACCCATTTTTTAATTTCCTACTAAAAGGGATGTTATTATAAATAATTACATATAAATTTTTAGAACAATTTAGAGTTTAGGATCAATAAAAATAAATCTAGAACTAGTAATCTAAGAGCATGCAATAGAATGAACTCTATCAAATATAGATAACTTAATATTATATGCTATTTCAAATAAATTCATATTTTAAGCATGGGAATGCACCGTAACTAATATTAATCTATATCTATTATAAGATGGAAGAAGATCTAGTCCTGGAAAGGATGTAGGAGAGCATAGGTTCATGAAAAAGATGAAACCATATGAAACATGCACCAACATATTTTATAATCACTAAAATACAATATAGATAAATTGATTTTAATTAAATTCCAACAAAAATACCAAATTACTACTTATTAGACTAAATATCATGCACAAAATAAGAATAAATTCTAATTATTTAATTTCAAATTTGATGTTAAGGGAAACACATAAGGTTTCATCTTATCTAATTTTATTTTGCAATTTGGAAGAACTCCGTAAATAGTGATGATGGAAATCACCTTAAGATTTGAAAAGAAGATAACCCAAAAATTTGATGAGGAAGATGTAATATTTGTCTTCATAGGATATTTATAATCTAAAATGCATGTTTTGGTTCTCCAAAGAATTGAAGAAAATAATAAAACAATGACAAGAGTATTCAACTTGTTCTAGACTTTAAAGATTTATCTCTATTTTTGAATAATTAAAATTACATGTTTATAAAACAAAACACTTTTTTCTTTTAATTCAAATATAATACTAAAAACTTAAAGGAAAACAATACATATTTTAAGATTCATATTAAATTAGAGAATAGTTGAACTATATTAATATTTGTAAGGCCCATAGATATTAACAATATCACAAACTACAAAACTTAATAATCAATAACATGTAAACTAATGTATTATAATTGGTTTGAGATGAATATGTGTGGCCTAACCAATGATGTAATGATTGCTTATAATTGTCTTATAGATTCTTGTAAAAAGTGATTGACAGATTTTGATTCTAAAATTCTTTAAATGAATATATATTTTTTTATCAGTGCTCAAGAATTAAAGGGTCTCAAGACCTTATACCATAAATAACATAGGACAAAAAAAGGTGGTATGACTTAACATTAAGAAATGTTAAGGGAAAATTCACCAATGAGAACTAAGCAAAAAGGATTTTCAAAAAACCATTAAGGCCTACATCCACTTTTTATTTCCAAGATACCAATTTACTAAACATATTTAAAAAACTTCGACTAAATTACCTATCTGATTAAAAGGAATATCCATAATTACTCTTCTTATTCTCTTTATTTCTACTAATATTTATGGATTGTGAGTTAGGGAAGAGTCTACTTTTCTTCTTACTTCTAACCACCTTTCATTCTTCTTCATTATCTAAATAATATGAATCCAAACTTCCCACATATTTTATTTCCTTGGGTTTACCTCTAGACACTTCACTCTTATTTACACTTTTACCACTAGAATTGGCTAACTCTTCCTTATTATTAGATTTAATCAACAAATTAGCCTTATCAAAATGCTTTTCTATTAACATTTCTAAGACCTTTACTTCAAGGTGATCACAGAAAATTGCCAAATTCTGCACATTAAACTCTGTACCCCAAGATGACATAGATTTATGCTTCATTTTCTATCAAAAATTAGTAAGATGACTAACCTAAAAATAATTATGACATCTAAAAGGAATACCTTTGAAATCTAAATTTTATAGCCAGCTCCTATCTTGCACTTTCAGCTCAATCATTTCAGGCTTGAGAAATATCTAAACAAACCAGAATCCTTACAAAATTAGTCTAGGAAAAATTCAACGAAGAGGCATCAATTCCTAACAAAGCACCCAACACTGATCCAATGACTAAAAGATCAAAAAATGACCAAAATTGAAGTGGAAGGTAAGGCAATCTCACCCAGACTATGTGCAGAGAAAGATTTTTAGTCAAAGGATTAAAATCAGGGGTTTAAGGTTTCATGATCAGAAGGTGATTTTTAAAGCTCCAAGTTTTAGTCTAAAATCTTATCCTGATCAACCAAAAAATAAAGGTAACAACAAAAACCCTCTCATACAGAGATAAATTTCCATAGTCCCTATCAAGAGTGTTCTCCAAGAATCTGAAATCCATTGATGAAGAGCAAAGAGAGAAAGCCAAAACATGTCAAAATGTTAAACCAAACCCCTCTCCATGAACTAGACTTCACCCTCCAACAATCCTTCAAAGCTTTGATGTCAAAATTGACAATTACTGAATTAGATGGTGAAACAATTACCTGGTCCATTGTTAGATCTGTAGAGACTACATTTGATTGTAATGTCAATTTTTTGGAGAAATATGGGGCTTTAAAGATGCCACACTTCCCTGCCAAGCCCCATCAAGGGCTGCCACCTGACCTAAAATATTATGTGCCCTATGGCCAGGCTGTTCCAAACCCAAATACAGACCCTGGCTTTGCACTATGTTGGGAAAAATATTATCTGTCAACTCCCTTAAAGCTAATGCAATGCAGAAATAACCCTCATGCTGGAAGCCCTGGTAATTGTCATCTTCATAGATGTGAAATTGCAGAAAAAAATTACGCTAACACAATTATCTTCACATATTAATTAACTTGTATTTATTAACAATGAGTTAGAATTTGAGTTATACAAAGATTACTCCATATTTATTAATAATGAGTTAGAGTTCTTAAATAAATATAAATTATATATTTATAAACAAATTGAATTCAAATTAAGACCCTACTAAAACATGTAAAAATATTTATAATAAAAAAACAAATGCAATCTAAACCAAAAAAAAACCACACAAAAGTCCCATGAACATAAAATAACATTTAGTACTTTATTTACAACATTAGTTCACATTCTATATAAATGTTCCAAAGAGGGAAAAATTAAAGAAACTAGAATATGACAGATGGAGGAAGTTGTGATAAGGTAAAAAGCTATCATAAATTGAAAATGATAAATAAATAAAGCTAATTTCGATCAATAATTAACTACTACCCAAACAAACTAAAATCTTGCAATCTAACGGTTGCTTTGGGAGCCATTGTTAGGCGCCTACGTATACCACAAATTTATCTATAAGACTGGGTAGTATAATCTTTTACAAGTAAAACATATCTAATATTCGATCTACTTGCTTGTAGAGACAACCTCAGACTTATGTACTTGCTTCAAATTTATCTGAGCTTAAGATTAGGAAATAATATTTGTATACCTGCAAAATGTTTTAAATATTATGATATATAATGTAATGAGTTGCTTGTGAATAGAACATTCTACAAGCTTACAATAATATTTATTTCAGATGGTGCTGTGTTTAGGCTTACTAAGAGGAATATAACACTCTGGATATATACTATTTCACGCGAACAACATGGCCTTCCGCAAATATTCCAGTGAGGAGACTGTCGAATGTTTTGTATTGTAGTGCCCCTCATTCTATAAAAGCCAACTCGTTAACTCATCTTTTACAAACCTAAACATTCAGCTAATCTAGTCTTAAAGATTTGATTTTGATAATCAAAAGGCAAGATGACAATGAGGAACGCTGCACCATTGTTGGTGATAATTATGACTGGTTCAGCCGCTTCCATCCCCTGCCTGGCAGTGGCACGAAGCAGCCCTAACTGTAGTCAACCTCTTCCAAAAATACCTGTAACACCAGCGATCGGAAGCTGTCCCCTGAATGCATTGAAGCTGGGAGCGTGCGTTGATGTGCTTGGAGGGCTGGCTCATGTAATCCTTGGTGACCCTGTTGTGAACCAGTGCTGTCCAGTCTTACAAGGAGTTTTGGAGGTAGAGGCAGCTCTGTCTTTGTGTACAACTATATGAATTAAGCTTCTTAATGTCAATATCATTCTTCCAGTGGCTCTGGATCTTTTTGTTCGGTGTGGCATGATCCCTCCTACTGGATTCACTTGTCCTCCTCTTAATTAAGCAAGGTAATAAACACTTCCTTTGCGAATAGATCTTGTTAGTAGGAATACTCTTATATTTGGTTCGTGTATTTGAATGTTTCCCGTTTTAGGTTTCAGATGGGGTTTTGTTTTGGACAATAATGATGAGTAAGTTTATTCAGTATTCATAAATTCTGATTTTATTTTAGAAATAATCATAATTTTTTAAATATTTAACATTTTTTAATATGAATTTTATGTTTTTTTAGAATATAAACTCTCTAAAATTTGTGAGTGTTGATTAAGTTTAGGTATAACGACCTATTCTCCAATGTTAACTGCATGCATGATTGGACAATCTGTAACCGTATCTTTAATACAATAATATTTTCGTTTCGAGATTGATTACTTCAAAGTAATAATCAATAAATTTCTTCTTTCAAATTGATTTTGTCTGATATTTTGGATTTTCAGATGAGAGCAATGAAGCCAACAGCTGAAGAGAATAAAATTGGCTTCGACGTTGGATCCATGCACGGAGTTTCATTCATCGGTTCTTACATTTAAACGGATTTGGACAAAATGTGTATCTAGTTCTTTATCATTTCTTGCAATTCCTTGATTGTACGGAACATATGCGTTATCATGTCTAATTCAACATTCTTTTTATCATTGTTCCTGTCCACTTTCTCTATCTAACGTTATTTATTTATTTTTAATTTATTAACAAACAATAATTTTAGATTTTTGTACATAATCAAATCCTTCATTTGCCTTTCTTTTCCTTGAGAAACTTTGTCAAAGTATTTTTATCCAGGACTTACCTTTCCTTGAGAAGGTTTGTCGAAGTAGCTTTATCCCGGACTGCAATTTAATGAAGAATACATGCATTTAAAATAAAAGCCTAGGAAAGCTTTAGGATCTGAATAAAACCAAAAAAAAAAAAACTAATATAGATAAAAAGTTGAGATAAAAAGTTGAAAAAAGAGACAAATATATGAATCCAAAACGTGAAAAAATACTATGCAGCACTCATTCCTCCATCCTTTGTTCCTGTTCGTCGGATTTAGTTAAGTTTACATGATCCGTATGTCACTCTACTGGTAATTTTAATGTGGATACGTGGAGTGCAACCATTTTGCTTAACAAATACCTTATTACAACTAATTTTGTTTAATTTTTATTTTTTTAATCTTAATTAAATAATAATAAAATTAGAAAGGAATGTTCATGTAAAGTGGAAAGTTATAATTATTTTATATTAAGATTTGGTAATAGTTGTTAAGATTTAAATATATATTTAGAAGTGATATATCTAATTTAAAAAATTAAAGATAAATAAAAATTCTTTTGAGATGTATCAATCCCACTCTAAATAATGTATATAGAATGGGATATTTTTTTAAAAAGTGTAGGCACGTCAAAATGGATCAGACGATTGCATTCACCTTATCATAATTTGTAACAGTTGCACTTAGGACTTTATTCCAACTCTAATCACTTGGAAAAATTGTTTCTTTCTCCAAACTTTAAATTGAGAACAATATCTAAAAACTTAGACAAAAAAATATGTTTTGGGTATTGCAATAAACTAAACAATATCAAAACTATTTTGATATTAATTAAGTCACTAAATAATAACAATGCTGAAACTAATAAATATTAATATTTGAAATAGTTTTTAATTTAACATAATTTTTGGTGATACGTGATTAATACAAATATTTTCACATCAACAAATTCTTTAATAATTGTTTAATTATTTTAGAATTCTTTAAAGTGCAAAATAAATTATTGTAAACAATGAATGAAAACTCTATGATTCTTTACAAAATTCTTTTGTGGGAATGAATTAAAATGTCAGTATATTTATAGATAATTGATCTCAAACTAAGCCCTCTATTGGTATGTTAACTAAGAAAAGAATAATTAAAATGAAAAAGGGACCATATAAAATGTATACATGTTATGGCAAAATATTTCTCACAAAAAAAAATATTTGTATTTCACAATAGTGAAGGGGACAAAGTCCCTCCCCTATCTTGAAGGAGAGGTTTATTTGATTGAAAAGATAAAATTAAAATAGACTATTCAAAATATTTATAAATAAAATTTGATATTTAAAAATACTAATTTTTATCATTAAAATAAAAACAGAAAAGAAAGAAGAAGAACATATATACTTGGACAAAAAAAATAGATCTTAACATATGTAGAACCAATGAATTGTAAACATACTTTAACAAGTTGAAAATGATTAGGAATTGTTTAAGGATCGAGAGAAATATATTAAAATTATTAATAACATATTTACTAATGAAAACATAGTACCCAAAGTTATAGAATCTTTTATGTATTGTGAAGAAAATAATAAACCAAAATATTTTTTCTTCATTTTAATAAAAATTATAATGTTCATTAAAAAATTACTTTTACAAACGTTATTTCTCATATTTATATATGTAGGAGAGAATAGAATGACCCTTTGTATTCCTATTTTCATCCTATTCTAGTTTACATCCATGTTCATATTTAAAAATAATAATAATAAGACTCCCCAAAATAGAAGGATAAAAACATAGAGAGGAAAATAAAAGAAAAAACTACTAAGATGATTTCCTTGCTAAATGAACCAATTTTGGATGGAGCTGGTAGAGGAATAACAATTTGGCTGGAAACTTTCCTTTTGTTTTCTTATGATTTGAATAGTATAATATTCTTCACTACTTCATAAATTGAATTTACCTTGGAAAACAATATATTTTTATTATTTTGTTCAAATATTTGGACAAAATAAACACAATGATATTTGAAAAAAATACATACATATTGTGATATTATCTTACAAAGGAGTTAATATTAATCTTCAATAACACTCTAACCATCATATTTACATTCTCTAAGTTTTATCTACATGAATAAATACTCATGTACACCAATTAACAATATATAATCATTAAATCACATAAATATTTTTTATGCGAGTATTAAATTTTTTATCATCATAAAGATAGAATTGGAAAAAACAACCATCTACCTCTTATCAACCATTCCATAATAGGAACTCATTAACATAATCAGTGTGGTAACTACAAATAAGAATCATATGTCTCTCACTATTCACTAATGGGAAAAAAATTACCTAATCATTGTTGGAACTATGAATAAGAACTCTACATCTATTCAACATTCACTCTTATATTTATTATACATAGTAGTTATTAGTGAAGTAAAAAATTATAGATTTAAGAATTATACCACTTATTTTCACACATACAGATAAGAAAAAATTAAATATTTGAGGACTAAGTCATCATTGTTGTATTTTGTAGAAACTTTTCAATTTGGAGTAGACATTAATGTCACTAATGTCATGTGTGGGCCCTTGATAAAAAAACTAATGAGATGATGTTGAATGTATACCAACCTTCATTTGTTTCCAACCTCAGGTGTAATATGTTTATTACTCAACAATTTTGATGTTGACACTTAATTTCATTTCATTTTTTTCATAACATATCCCCCCCTCCATAATTTGGTCATTGGTTTTGCCTAAAAATGCTTCCATTAAGAAGAATATATAACATTAAAGTTAGACATTTGATGACATATACATTGATTTGGACGTACTCACATTTATAAATTATAATTTAATTATAGTTTCAAAAATGATCACTATTAACATGAAAAATAAATTGTAAGACAAATGTTTATATTAAAAAACTAGTGACACAAAACACCATTAACTTTTATCACATGGATAATTTATAATTAAAAGATGCCTTGATGGTGCAAATAATGTTGAAAGACATGTAATTGTTTGTTTTAAAGTGCTAATATATTGGGAACATCAAAAAATTGAAGTAACAAGATATACGTTAGGGCCTCAATGTCCTATCCCCACATTAATGACATTACATCATTGCTTTGAGCTGCACATCAAACATGGAGTCATGATTCAATGAAATCTTGTCTTATGACATCTTCATCCACCCTCAACAATACCCTATCATCTACACTCACCATTATCATCTAATGCAAACTAAAATATTTCACCACTTGAATGTTTTGTATTTCATTGCTTTTTCTTCTAGGGGTGTGAGTTTGGTGTGTATGTATGTTGTTAAAATTCATTTAATTACTTCAAATGTAAATAATATGCAAGTGGTGAAATATTTTATAGTGATTATATTAGTGATGGTGAGGTCCAATCAAAGGGCATTCTAGGTGATATCATACACCAGATAGCCCATAAAATATTAAAATATATTTTACTTTATAATAATATATTGTTAGTAACACTATATTTTATAAATATTAATATAGCTAAATATATTGATAACTTAATTCCCCAAAGTGAAACCATGATAAAAAATCCTAATTTATTTACAATTCCCCTAGTGACATGGTCTGGTTCTATGGTGGCTAATGAAATAGGGCACAACATTGAAGCTTTTATTTTGATACTTAACCAAAGCTCCTTAGTGGCATCAGTGACTGGTACTTCTATGATATTTTTAGGGGTTCTAAAGTAATATTTGACTATGGTATAATAAGATGTGGTGGTTCAAAAATTCTTTAAACCAGATGACAACACAATGGCTGGAGATGTTGTTTCAAAAAAATAAATAAAATAGAGTTTGAGAAAATAAAGTAGGCATCTTCAGGGGTAGAGAACTTTTTTCCCACAAAGGAGAGGAAATATTATGTAGAGACACTTTAAAAACACCTATCCAAAGCATTTTCTGCCAACATTTCCATCCCCTCTATCACTTTTTATTGGGAGCTCCAGAGGAAGATCCTCTTTAGTGAGCAGCACTTGCTGAGTAATGGAATAATTTACAAATTCACTAAGTTTTGGCCTTCATTTTTTGTACTACAAACATGGGTTGAGAATAACTAGAAGCCCTTTATGAGAGATAAAATGAAACTTTTCCCCTGTGCCAATGGTTTTTTTTTATTACCTTTAATCTTGTTAAGGATAGGAAAGTAATTTTATAGCAGAATGTTTGGAGATGGGATGAGTGTATGTTTTATTCTAAGATTTGGCATCTATCATTTGACCCACTTATATAAAATTTTAACATCCGATTGATATTGATAAAGATTCTTCATCTTCATTTACATTTTTGAATTAAAAGATGCTTTCATGCTATAGGAAATTCTTTGGGTAAAATTCTAGAAATTGACCCATCAACAACAAATATGCAGCATTCTACCTTTGCTCATATTATGGTTTATTTGAATGTTTCAAAAAACTTTCCCATATCTATTGATCTGATCATTCAAGGTCAGCCTTGGAAACAAAATCTAGATTACGAGGACCTACCTTTTCATTATCAAAAATGCTTTACAATAATACATTTGGCTAATGAGTGTGGCTTCACTAAGCCTAGGCATGGGGTTTCTTGGTGGAAGGTTATTAACCCTAAGATATATTTAGATAGAGAAATTTGTGAAAATTTAGATGAGGAAAAAAAATTATATAATTCTAGTGAAGTGCCTGAAACACTAGTGGGAGTGGTAGTTTCAGTCTTAAACAGAGATTTGAAGCCTCTCCAAAGGTAGGTTTTCTTTCAAATTTGAAAAATGTTGCTTGTGAGGATTTGTTTGCTAGAACACCTCATTTAGCCTTGTTAGAAGCTGTAAATCATTTTAACCCTATTTATTCTCTTCAAGTCTCTATTCCTATCTTCTTAGATCCTAGGGAAGGGGGTGAATTGAAGGTTGTAAGTAATAAGAAAAAAGGGAAAGGTAAGCCAAAGAAGGAACTTATTTTCATGACCCCTAGAACATGGAATTAATATTTTTTAGTGTGGGTCAGTGTTTTTTTTGTGCTTTTTTGGGTTTTTTTGTAGGGTTGTATTTTTTGGTTTTGCAACCTATTTTTTTCCACTAGTAGAGGAGTTTTGTTGAGAATATATCATAATATATTTCTCTCTATTGTATAAGGGGTGGGTCACTTTCAAAACCTAGCTTTTTTACCATTATTAAAAACATAATAAAAATATTTTAACAAAAATATAATATTAATATTATATAATATAATAATATTATTAAATATGGTAATATTATATAATTATTTATAATTAAATTATTAATATAAATATAAATATAAAATAATATATTAATATTATTTATATACTATTATATTTTTAGTATATATATAAGGGTAAATATGATTATTTTGAAAGGACTCTACCCTTGTACAAAGGAGATAATGATAAAAGACTAAAAACCCACAAAGCTCCTCTACCAGCAGAAAATGAAATTAACTTCATCTAAACCTAGTTATTATATATATTAAAATTAAAAACATAATTCTATTTATACAATGTAAGGAATGCAATTCTTATTTTTATAAATCAAGGTTTTGTAAAGCAAAGGTATATAGTGAATTATTTTTGTTATATACTTTGATTTTATATAATGGTAAAGATCATGAGTGGGATGTAAAATTTTAATGTTACATAGGTAACATAAAATTTCATATTCAGACAAGCTGAATTTAATGTTTTCTATTGTGGGGCCATATTTCACCTGAAGTCTAAAATGTTTGACAAATATACCCTTCTTTATTGAGTAATTTTTTGGCTCATTTATATGATGAATAAGTTTAATATTCCAACTAATGATGGTTTGATTACCTTTTTCAATACTCATACACCTATTCTTTGTATCAATACAAATTCATCATGACCATTAAGTGGTAAATTCCAATGTCAATCAAAATAAATTATAGATGTATATTTATCAAAACTCTCATAGGAAATACCATCACCACATTATTAATCCTTGGGAGTTTGAGGGCCATATTGATATAATAAATCTTAAAAATTTATCCACATCAAAAGTTTATGATTGATCTTTACAATTTTAATGTTATGTATGTAGAAAACAACGTCACATATGGACAAGTAGAATTTAATGGTTTCTATTTTTATAACTTATTATTCCCTTAGCCGAAAACATCAAACCTTAAATGCCTACATAGTTTGATCTTGATGACTTGAACATGATTCAATACCAACAAACTAATCTTAAATCACATATAAATCATTTCATATGTCATCCATCGGACTAATTAATGACGTATATTAGAATAATTTACAAGGATCAAATTACATGTTGAATAAATAATAAATATTGAAGAATAATATTACATTGAAATAAACACAAACCATAAAGTTAAGGCAAATGTGATAAGTGGATAAACCATCATACAAAAGAGAGATAATGGCTTTAGATTGAAGAGAATCATAAGGATGCAAGAGCAAGACTATAATAATAAAAGATTTGTGAGGGTGTAGTATCTAATAAAGAAGAAAAGGAAAGAAGAGATATTTATAAAATGTTAGGATAGAAACAAAGTTATAAGTGAAAGCTTCACCATGTGTGACATGTGTTCGTAATCCTCTTACAAGTGAGGAGGATGTATGTGGCATGTAAGGGTAGAAGAGTTACATGCATGTAACCCCAAATTTAATAACTAGATTAGAGAGTTGTGTACCACTTCAAAAGGATAGAATAAAGAGAATTTATAAATATAGTAAATGGGCACACACATCATAATTATAAAAAGTCTAGAAGATCTAGGAAGGACCCAAATTAAGATTAATTCTCTACTACTCCTCCTTAATATTAAATTGGATGTTTAAAATGTTGAAAAAACCTTTTAAAAATAATAAGAGATTTAAAATTATAATGATCTCTCCCTTAATACAAAATTCCTTCAAGAGGAATTACAATAATTTTAAATAAAAAATAAAAAGACAAGGTACCACCAAAAAATTGTAAGGATGAATGTGTGATCACCAAGAATATCCAAGAATCTTTTTCGGATAAGGTGGTTCATTCGCCATGGAAGAAAGACCAACCAAAAGGAGTAATGATCCACAAAACCCGCAAGACAAAAAATTTAACACCAATATTTCAAGTTAAGTTACCAATATGCCATCAAAATATAATCTAAATATATAAAGTAATAAAAGTATATATACAAATAGGAAAATGAAGTAAAGAAAAATTCTATCATATAGTGTGTAAGCCTACATGAAATGAATTTAGTTAAAATAATCAAAGCCTATATACTATAAAATGAAAGGTAAGGAATGTAAAAAGATATTTATATAATCAAAATAGAGACAAAGAATATGTGTCACTTGAAAAAGATATTCTCTATGAAGCATAAAAATATCTATCACAAGAAGACATATCAAGGTCTTTATAAGATTCATGTTCTTTAGGAATTCAAATAGTTTTACACTTAACAATAGGAGATTTAGTCATTTTTTAACAATGTAAAGTGTCATGTGTGGATTTACCATAATATTTACATGAGTGCCATTTTAAAAATATAGATATGTAATCCCTGTATTCTCTATAATTCGCATAAAGTTTATTATTTTTAACCACAACATAAGTATTAGAATTAGAATAATCAAAATAATTTGTATTATAAGTTATTCAATGAGGAGGACAATAAGATTTTGAATTTATATAATAATAAGTTGATTCGTCAAAATTGAGACCTTCATAAATTATTATTAAAATAGTCAAAATAGGTTCAATAATACCATCTTTACACTTACTAAGTGCACCACCTAAATACCCCATATTTTGCATAATTTTTAAATCAAGGTTGGGAGAAAAAGTGTTTATAGAAGTTTGAGTTCATTTAGAAACATAAATAGATCCATCATCATTAGATTTATTAGTATTAAAAAAAGATGAAATTTTTTCATTGAGAGTGTTCAAGAATGACTACATAATTTGTATTTTCTCATTGAAAGAGTCTTGGAAAGTATTTACAATGTCGTTTCGATTTACAATTTGTTCTTTAAGAGTTGATATTTGAGCATTTTGAAAAGAAATAGTTTTCTAATTTTTATAAAAATAAACAAAGTGGATAATTAAAGGGTACTTAGATTATAAGAGACATATTTCACTAACATTGAAAAAAATCAATGAATAGTAGAATTAATTGATCCAATAGACATTTAAAATATTCATCTTGAAAAAATTGAATATTGAAATATGATTGTCTTAGAGTTTCAATCAATTATATTATAAATGCATGTCCACACCAAAAAGTTAAAGTGATAATGAAATAACCTCTATATTAGATGAGGTTTTAAATAAAAATGACTTAAAACTTTTTTTAAAAAAAACTCTTGAGAATCCTACAAACAAAAAGTTTAGAAGGAAAAAAATTGAACTTTGAATTAATCAAAACAATGTTGAGATTTATAATTAAGTGCAAATCTTAATTCTAAATTGCATATGCATTAAAATAGAGTTAAAACTAGTTAATATTCAAAGTAAAAGAAAAGAGATGGATGTCTAAAAACCCCAAAATTCCTTCAAGAAAGCCCTATACCACACTCAAAATCAATGTTAAAAGACCATATCTCTGATACCATATTATAATGTTTACTAAGAATCAAATTGAATATTGAATAAATAATAAAAATTAAGGGAAAAAATACCTTGAAATGAACACAAATGATAAAGTTGAGATAAATGTGACAAGTGGAGAAATTGCCATATGGAGAAAAACCCCACAACCTATTAGAAGATTACAAATAATGAACTCCAAGTATAATATAATGAATAATCTATAAGAAAGAGAGATAGTGGCTTTAGACTAAATAATATTACAAGGATGCAAGATCAAGACTAAAAGAGTAAGAGAGTTGTGAGAGTGGAGTAGGTAGTTAAGAAGAAAGGGAGAGGAGAGCTCTTTATAAAGAGATAAGGTAGAAAAAGAGTTACAAGTTCAAGCTCCAACATATGTGCCATGTCTCCCTAATCCTCTTACAATTAGGGAGGATGTGTATATCATATTATGGGAAAGGATTTAAATTAAAGTAACTCTAAATCTAAAAAGTGGATTAAAGAGGTGAGTATGACCCTAAAAGGCTAGAATAAAGTGTGTTTATAAATACAATACATGCACACACAAATAAGACTTAGGAAAAGCTTAGAAAACTATAGGAAGGACCTAAATTAAGATTAATTTTGCAACAACATATTGGTATACCTAGGACTTAGAAAGCCTTTTGCAATCTCTCATATTCTTAGGCACAATTTGGTTATCATTATAATTTTACTCTTAGATTTAATCATGTGTATTGATATTCAACTTCTCCTTTAATTGACTAAAAAAAAAATCATAAAATTAAACCTTTTTTAAGTGCATGAATCTTAGTCTTAATAAAACAAATCAATACATTACATGCCTTTCAATTATTGTAGAGGGGTTCATAACTTACATAGATTCAACATATTTGATTGGTTGTTTTTTATTTTCAAGGCTAGATGAAGGCGTCATGAGGGATAATTATAATTATTTATTACATCAAAAATATTTACACCTCTAGAGATGATTTTATGTGTCTACCTTGTATCTTTTTTTTCACATTTTCAAGTTCATACTCAAATGTGAAAGAAAAGTCTGTTTGATAATCCTTCTTTTTTTATGTTCCAATTGTGTCCTCTGCATAGACTACTATGCTATCCATTTAAATTGCCTCCTCTTATATGGTTGTTATTGAATCTACTTTCTCCTATGGACTGATAACTGAGAACTCATAGCGCAGGTGAATGCTTAAGAAGTTCATTCTTATAGCTTGTGAAAAATAGATCAATATTTTCAATGGGCACAATTGATATTAGACCTAGGATGATTGATAAAAATTCCCTGAGAATTAAACAAAAGAGTGTCAACTAAAAGTTTTATCTCATGTAAAACCCATGACTATTGACCTCATTTAGATGGCAAGGGAAAATCCATAAAGAGCATGAAAGATATGAAACATTTTAAGTTGAGGTGGGTGTTAATTGTGATGCCCAATGAACATAAATATTTTTTGAGGTAATTTGTCATCCATATATTGTCACAACGACCATATGTTTAAGAACATTTTATTGGGTCCAAGAGTTTGAGAAAGTCCTTTCTAAATCCTTTTTGTTTAGATTGTGTATGATTATACTATGAGGGATCATATTTCCATACTGCTTGGAGAGAGCATGTAGAAATTAGTGGAGAGTCAAACCCTCATCCAACAAACTACCCAAAATTGGTCGTGTTTGTGGTCCTTGCAAAAATTGTACCTTTCTTCCATTCAACAAATAAAGAGAAATATGTACTATTGTTACAAATACAATAACTATTTTTAGTGTTGCTGAGAATGAGAATATATATATTTGTGTGTGTGTGTGTGTGTATATATATATATATATACATATATATATATATACACACATACATATATATATATATATACATATATATATATACACATACATATATACACATACATATATATATATATATATGTATATATACATATATATATATATATATATATATATATATGTATATGTATATATACATATATATATATATATATATATATATATATATATGTATGTATGTGTATATATGTATGTGTATATATATGTATGTGTATATATATATATATATGTATATATATATATGTATGTGTATATATATATATATATATATATGTATATATATATATATATACACACACACACACACAAATATATATATTCTCATTCTCAGCAACACTAAAAATAGTTATTGTATTTGTAACAATAGTACATATTTCTCTTTATTTGTTGAATGGAAGAAAGGTACAATTTTTGCAAGGACCACAAACACGATATGTGTATATATGTATGTGTATATATATATATGTATATATATATGTATGTGTGTGTATATATATATATATATGTATGTATATATATATATATATTATATATATGTATGTATGTATATGTATGTATGTATATGTATGTATACATACATACATATATATATATATATATATATATATATATATATATATATATATATATATATATATATATACTTTTAGCATCATGCATCACTCAATTAGATTATATAAGAGGCATTTTTCATTGAAGAAGTTATTTTCATTTTTTGTCCAATTACTTTTAGAGTCATCTAATTAAGTTTTTTATAGTTAAAATAGTTATTTTTTTCCAATTGAGTTTTAGACTTGTCTAAATTGACATATGATGCATTCTCTATGTTTTTACATGAGTCTTTGGATATCTAACACCTCTTTTATTGGTGTCTTAGATAATTGAAATAGTGCAGTGGATGTTAGAAAGTGTATTGTCAAATTTAACCTATCATTCAACTTTATACGTATATTTCCTTGAGCTTCTTTGAGTCTCTCATTGAAATACCCTATTACTACCCCTCACCATTACCATCCAGCTCACCTTGATATCTTTCACAACTTGTATTTTCTATAAGGGCTTGCCCTTCCCCACCAATGTGTCATTGCTCAAGTTCACCATAAAACAAAACATCTCATCTCTGTATAATGCATTTCAACATCATATGAAGAAACACACAACATCATTTTTCAGTATCATCTTCACAAAACGTATCAGTTTTTTGTTTCTTAATATTTTTTGAACAAAATGTTAGATGGGATCAATCGTCATGAGTTTCGAGTGTGATATGACTACGGATTTACACTCTTTCACTTTACAAATACCCATTTTACTATTATATTATTTCTAATTTAAAATCTATGTATATTATAAAATAGATTTTTGAATTATATATTCAACTTGACGGGAAGAAATAATTTACCATGAGATTTTAGCAGTCGTGGGCGCAAACCGTCTGTCATGTACGTAAAGCAGAGGAAAATACCCGTTAACTCACATTGACTAGTTTTATTTTACAGCCTGCAAAATGATGATGTAAGTAGTCTAAGTAAAATGTGTTCGAATATTATTCTCGAACCTTTTATTGACAATACATGTCACGAGACGAAGGACTGCTATTGACAGCTCTTTGGAAGAATGATGTGTGGGGAAACGCCTTCTTGGGTCATTAGATTTGATAGGGTTTGGCAGAGCTTTTAACAGCCTGAACTTTCTGATAAAATCACATGGAGATAAATTAAACAGTGCAGGAAACGTTTGAGTGCATATTAATGTAAAATGACAGTGTATAGATCTGTTAGATTAAAAAATCCACGACCTGTCCGATGAAAGAAGTGCAGAACTGTCAGAAGTGGAAGTGAAAATCTCATGCAGATGTCGAGGATGATGGATAATTCATGTTTGTGTCTCATTAGAACGGAAATGACTTTATGACAGACACAGGAGGTCTGAGTTATGCCTTTTATCGTGGCTGCGAATGGAAATAACTTTATACGAATGTCACAAAAAACTGGAAGAACATTGATTGCGACCAAAAGTAGAGCGGAAAACATTAAATCACATAAATATATATTCAGTAAAGTTAAAAATATCTGAAATATTCCTTCATAAAAATGAACTAGTTCAAAATCTTAAAAAACTAACATATTATTTTATCAATGAATGATCAACATAATTTGGACAACATAGAATGACGGATTTGCCCTTCTAAACTACTTATGCTTCCATAAAATGTAAAGATTTAAGTTTATATGATACCAAACATTACTTTTTTTCACATATTTAAATAAATTAAACATAACAATTTTTCCTTACTACATACATATATAATGTAATATTATTAGATAAAGGAGTTAATATTCATCCCAACAACACTCTTAACTACATTATCTACTCCCTCTAAGTCTTATCTTTGTGAGTAACTACTCACTTACAACAATCTAATAATTAATCTCAAATATAATTATTAACTCACAAAAATATTTCTAATGTGAGCACTAACTTTCCTATCAATTTTTATATGGCATTGATTTTATTTATCGACCTTTTTCTACTCTAACTCAACTTTTTCATAATAGTTTTTCATGTCCTCGATATTTTTCAGACCATCAAGAAATAATTACTCAAACCAAGCTTCAAGAGTTTGTCCATAGTTTCTATATACAATCATGGTTAATAGTCCCTCTACTAATACCAAGAACTTGAGTTGGGACATACACTTGGGAAATTTATGGGGCCTCCCCCGGATTTAACACATAATGTACATAATCTAATATAGATGATAAATTTAATCCCTCGGTTTCTTTTGAGTGAGATCATTTCGATTCAACCTTTTCATCGTTATTTTTGTTGTCTTTTAGAGGTTATGTACATCACTTTCTTGAGTGGATATTCCCAATGATAATATTTTTATAGTATAGTCTAACATTATCATCTCCTCCCCATTCTTATCTACATTAGGCTCAACAGTCCCAATGAATTGAGCTCTAGATGGGTTAGACAGTAACCTTGAATAACCTTGAAGTAGTTTTAGCCTTATTTGGAGAATAAGTCATAAAGAAGTTTCTCACTACATAAAATTAGGCAATTCTACCTCAAACATTGTCATCTTCTTTCTTTACAATGGTTTCCTCCATTAAAAACTTATGTCACTAAAACTCACCATCTATGTACAATAACCATCTATAATGGATGGAAGTGAAGGATGCTTTAGCATGTAGAATGTGGTAGAGGTGGTATTTGAGGAGAGGATACCCTAGTTCATAAGGTGGATGACTTCCAATAATTTTGATTATTATTGGTTGGTTCAAACCCTGAGTTGAGGCAATATATTGTTGCATGTTTTTATCAATAAACAAAGATGAATCATTTGACAAGGGAAGAAGATGACTATAGTTGTATCATGTTTTCATCTTGTACCTTCCTTACTATAGAAAAACCTTCCACACAATTTTAAAATGGATGCTTGGGTTGACTTAAATTTTCTTCATATCCACGTTCAATGTATTTTGAATTGAAATAACTCATATGAATAGATATTAAACTATATAAATGGAAATGTTGGGCTATATAGATCTGATATTAAAATAGAATATGCTACAAAATTTTATAAAATTTAAAATTTGATAAAAACAGTAAATAAGCCTAATAATATACAAGAATTAACAAAAAAAAAATTTAATGTAAAATTTTTGTTGGTTGACAATTTCTTAAAAACTCCTTAGAAAGACTTGAAAATAGTATCATTTTGAAATATAAATTTTCAAACTATATAGGATAAAGTCATGAATGGGGGATAGGTTTGCATTATAGCTTTATCTGGTTAGTGAAGCCACATCCTTATTGACTGTGTCTAATTTAACAATCAATGTTTGTGTAGCTATAAACGTGGGTTTACATATTCTATGTGGCAGTCGAATAGACACATGGAAGACCTATAAAACACAAATCCTAGATCTTTCACAATATAAAAAGATAAAGATCAAATTCAAATTCAAAGAGGAAAGTGGGTAAGGTAAAAAGTTGAGGTATCATTAAAAAAAACCCATGTAAAATGAGTGTTGCCTACATATCCTAAATGGTCCTTATGGCAATGTAGTAGTCCCTCTTGGGCTGAATGTGTGATTTTTTATTATAGTATAATATGCAAGTAGATAGAATATTGATTTAAATTTTTGACAATGGAAGCCATTGAGTTACAATAAATGATATTTATATTTGGCTGATAATGTTTTTAAAGTAACAAAATTGAATTTTAAATAAATAATGCTCTTTCATTCAATGAATAGTAATTTTAAATCATGTTTCTTTTGGGTTTCAAGTGATTTTCTTGATGTGATTATATAGGGTATTGTTTAGAATATTTCTCTAACCACCTTCTAAAAAAATAGAGTAATTATGAAACATCTTTAAATTTATTATTGGAGCATGATCCCAAGGCTACACCGAGGGTAAAGGATGCATTACAGTCATATTTAAACTAGGTTTGTCCTATCAAACAAGGATAGAGACTTCTATAAAAGTCTTAATAGTTTCCTCTAAATATTTTAGGGATGAATGATATGAAATAGGGATATTTTTATGAAAGTTACAATGTTTACAATACAATGAAGGCTCTCTTATAGAATTCAAGTTTTAAAAATAGTGAATAAGCATGTAGGGTAACGATATCAAGAATAAGAATTACCAATCATTTAATGATTAATTTTATGTACCTAAATTTGTAGACACATTATTCTAGTGACGCAAAAAATTGAAATTATTCAATTAAAATATATCCAAACCACAAACTTTGTTTTTAGATGTGAAATTTGATTATACAAGTAGAATTTAAACAAAACCTATAGCAATGCCATTGAAAGTAGTTATTATCCATGTTTGAATATTAAAAATTTGATTTTTGGAATTGGAAATTTTCATAGAAAAAGAAAATTATACACATAAAAGAGTATGAAATATAATTTCTATGTAACTTGAAATTGAAGAACATTGTTCCCTTATATTGAGGTAATTTGGGAAAATGTTGAACCTCAATTTGAAAAAAATTGAATATTGTTTAATTGGAAACATTGTACTCTTCAACTCCCATTTGACTATGTATAATACTCTATAAATTTAAGGTGTGGAACCAACAATTCTATCTTTCAAAACATTAAAAAAATATAACCACAGATATTGAGAGTCACTAGACTCTAACATAGCCCAATTACAATAGGAATATGAATCACACTATTTTAGACCAATATAAAATCTATTTGAAACTTTGAAACATTAAAAATTTGAGAAAAAATAATCTTTATAACTTTGGAAAATTTTTAACTTGATAACATAAAAAACTACATATACTAACATAAACATTATTGCATATCGTACCCCTTATATTATACTATATTGATATTGAATGTTATTTTGAGTTTTACAATTGTTGAAACCTTTAACAGTAAGTATTTAAACTTGTATTTTATAACTTTAGGAACAAGTGAAAATGCATGTGGCATGCACCTATAATATAAAAAAATAATAATAATCAAGCTATAATTTTTGAACTATATAATGTCATAAATCTTAAATATTTCTTAAGAAAATTTGACTTACCAAGTCCATCCCATTGTGATTTCCCCCTTTTGAGATGACAGACATGGCCTTCAAGTAACTTAGCAAAAATAAGAGTTATGTGAAATATGTAATCATGTAGTAGCATTTAAAAAATTTAATGTATTTTTATAATAGTTTTTAATATATTATTGAATTTTCAACTGATCATGTATTTTAAATGTGTATAATTGAAGCATATAAATATTATGTGCTTGATATGCATCATGGTACTAAACTATTAGAATACAAAATTTATGAATGATATGAATCATGAAATTATAGTAACATACAATCAATGTCATATAGTGTAAAAAAATATAATATGATGTCACATATAACACCTAAATTCCAAGACAAGGGACACATAAATTTTTCATAATCACACAAGACCAAGGGCCACACACAAATTTCACAATGATACCATAATTGTAAAAATTTGAACATACTAGGCTGAGCATAACACATAATATGTAATAGATTATATCTTGTTATGAAGTAAAGTAAGAGAGAAACATGAAACAAATGAATCTAGTCTACTTACACCATATGGATCCTCGTCACTATTATAAAATAACATAGTTCATGAATCACATGTATATTAAGAGTGAATAGGAAAAAAATGTATGGTATGTACCTTAACATGATATAAAGGTTGTACTTTAATACAAGATGTTAAATTGTTCATGGTGAATAAATATATGCCCTTAACTAAGCAAGGTTGTTGGGTAATAAGGTAAGAGTAACATCAAAACTATGTAAATTTATGTTTTTTTATGACACTAAAATACCCTTTGAGAAGCAATGTCTATTTAAAAATTGAAATATGTTATATTAATAACATAGAATAAATAAAAAAGGAAATAAATAATCTACCAATAATGAAAATAATTTTTAGGTATTGATTTTAAAAGTTTGATTTTTTTTTATTTTTTTGAATTTTTTAATTATTTTTTCCGTACTTTATATTTTTTTAAATATTTGATTTATTTATAATTTAAAACTACTAAGTGGGTAAGGTTTTTAAAATATAAGAAGAGGAAAGGATTAAAATAATACTTAACAAGGTGCTAAATCATTATATGATATAAGAAAGAAGGAAATCCATGTGTCCCCAATTTATGTGTAAATGAGTCATAATAGTGTAGATTGAAAGACTAAGATATATAATAATATACATCCTCCTCATGGAAAGGTGAAAGATATGATAATTTAAGTTATATTACAGATATACAATGATAAGTTATGCAATAATGAATAGGAATGAGTGTTGAAAACTCTTTGTAATGAGTTTCATTTTTGACTATTTGAATTTGTTTGAAAATGAAGAGGGCAAGTTCTCAAAGTGAAATATATAGCCAAGGGATAAAATAATGTTTGGGTAAGGTATATAATAATTAAAATCAAACAATATATTTAAAATAAATAAGATGTAATCATAAATAATCAAGATACACAACCAAATTATTGGATTGGGTGGAAGTAGGAAGTTCAGTCCAACCAAAGATATCATAAAGAGGATGTACATATCTATACCCAATTGCATTATATGAAGGAGTTAATTATCTTAGGTAACATGTTTTGACTATATATTTATCTTAATTTTAATTATTATCATGTGCTATAATATAACCCTATGTATCATTATTCATATACCCAAGTAAAACTACATATTCATGTGAAATAAGATAATAGGTAACAACCTATACATGTAGCATGAATATTTATTAATAGCATGTTGTGACCTAGGATATTAAGACCTCTTTTTGGGTTCCACTTTATTTTAGGATAATGTATCATGATTTTTGTAACTAACTATATATAGTCATTTGTAACTATATTGTGATAAAAAGTAGACGGATAAACAAATTCTATAATATGAACATGTTCATTAATTTATTATGAAACTATAATGGTTTTTGGGATATGAAAATAATAATCGTGAATAGTTTTGTAAATTATTTCATTACCATGTTACTCTATTATCATGTCATGATGTTATACAGAAGAAGTAAACGTCACTTTCTCTAAGAGATATTTATGTTGTATTCATATAATTATTACAACTTGATTATCATGAATATATTTGAGATGTTTATTCACTATATAAGGTACTTACCTCATATTTTGTATCCAAATGAATCCTAATACTATTCAAATACCTATTTTTTGCCTTAAGATATTAAGACATCTTTTTAGGTTCCACTTTTTCTTTATGAGAATGTACCATGATCTTTGGAACTAAATGTATATAGTCTTTTTTAATTTTACCATGATCATAAGTGTATGGAAAAACTATTTTTTAAATATTCACATTTGAATTAATAGATGAATAAAAAAATGTTCTTTAGGATATGTAATTAACTATAATAAATAGTTTTATAAACTATTTCAAGTACTATGTTGCTCAATTATTGTGAAAGGAAATTATTTTAGAGAATAATTTACCATCATTTACTCTAAAATATATTCATACTATTATTTTTACTATTATATTCCTATTATTTTTACTACTTGATTGTCATGAATATATTTGAGATAATTAAGGATTGTAGAAGGTACTTATCTCATATTTTGTATCCAAAGACATCATAATATCATACCAATGAACCATGTGGTTGGTATAAATAATAATGGGGTGTGTATTATGTGAGGCTCTACTTTAAATTTTAGATTTATATTTCCAAGAGATAACATTTTATTAATATCCTATTGTGCCTTAGGATATGAAGTCATATTTTTTGGTGCCACTTTATCTATATAAAAATTTACTAGGATTTTTGGAGATAATTAAATATATTCATATGTAATTGTATCATGCTCATAAGTAGATTGAGAAACTAATTCTATAATATGCACATGCTCGTTAAGATATGAAAAAACTATAATGTGATTTTATAAATTTAAATACTACTTGTGAATATTTTTTAAACATATCTCATTAATATTGTTCTCAATCATTAGATCAAGAAGTTGTTCTGTAAAATAAGTAAAAATCATTTTCTCCAAAAGATATTACTATTTGTATTCATATAATTTGAACCATTTTATCATCATTAATATATTTGATATATTTATGCACTATATAAGGTTCTTATCTCATATTTTATATTGAATGGAATCCTAATAGCATGAAAAAGACTCGTGTTCTTGGTAGAATTAAGAATGGAGTGTATACTATGTGGGAACCCATTTATAAATGTAAAATTATAATCCCAAGATTAACCTATGTATGACCATGAAATGATTTTAAAAATCTAGAAGTATATTATAAATATTTTTATATATAAATAAGAGAGTATATAAGGGTTATGGTGCACACATTTTCACTTGACCCATTATCTATCATAACACTATATATAAATTTAATATCAACATATATTCAAATAAAGTATACATGTCTATCTAAATCATCATCAAAAATTTCAATATCATCATATATGATCATAATACATGACACTTATTAACTTCTAATTGTACCAATTATGTTATTAGGTGGATATCCATATGTAAAATGACGAAGATAAGAATTATATCCATAATATATTACATAATAGTCATTATTTTCATCATAATTTGGAAAAGGATATTTATAAATTTGTATCTTTACTTTTTCATTGGTTTGTGGACTAACCTCTTCAATAGGTTTAATAATATCAATAATTTTATAATCAACAAGATTTTGAATCTTTTTATTAAGCTTGAAACATTTATTTTTAGAATGCAAAATACATCCATGGTAGTCACAATATGCATTTACATCAACACATTTAGATTTTTATCTATACATGTCCACTTTCATTGGTCGAGGAAAAGTGATTAAATTCAATTCAATTAGACTCTATAATAATACATAAATATGTGATTATAGTATTGTTTAAAATTTACTTCTTTATGGATATTGTAATTAAATATTTTGAGTAGGTTGTGAAATAACATTAACTATAAACTTAGCTTCATTCTCACTTTCATTTGGTTTTTTATTATAATTTAGATTTTTGTTATAATTTGGCTTTCTTATATATTTTAAATTTTAATTAAAAGGATAATTTTGAATATACTTGAGATTTTTCAAAGTAAGCAACTTGACCTCATGCTCTTTCACCATATGGTACAATTCATCAATGTATTCATCTTGTCAAACAAAATTAACTCTTAAAGTGGAGATATCTTATTTGAGTAAAAATATCTTGGATCTCATTACCATCCATTTTATTTTTATTATGTATCTAACATGGTCTTGTATCTTATTACATATTCACTAATTTTTTCATTATACCATTTTTTGAGATTTAAAATTTTATCATATTATAGCTTTTCACCAATGTTGGTGGAAATGTTTGTTGAGGGATGATTTTCCAAATAGTTTAAAACATTTAATAAATGAATAGGAATATCATATATCCATGTAAAGGGATATTTAAGTTTAGGATTCTTAGACAGATATTCGTTAATAATTTTTCATTATCTCTACAGTCTAGGCAAGTTGCATGTAATGTAGGAAAATGTTGTTGAAGATTACCTTTGCCTTCATAAATAGGAAGATTAGGTGAGATTAATATAGTATATAATGGATAATTTTTAAATTCATGTGTCAAAGGGTTATGTGATAGGGAAAGTGACCTTAGCTTGCAAGACAATAAGTGCATGCTCATGTGTATCATTTGGATATTTAATGAGAGGAGTATAGTTAGTTTGATTATGCATAGGCATATAAATATTTATGAGAATTTGATGATTCTATCTGAATATATGAAATAATAGAAGTATAAATAATGGTATTACTATCTTGGGTACCTTTCATTTGTTCATCTCTAGTAAAATATAAGAATGAATCAATTTTTTTGGATCTTCACGAAGATAATACATAAATTATTCCTCATTATTTGTATAAGATTATTCCTATGTAATAGGTTTGTAAATTATATCCATGATATAACTTCAAAAGGGTGCAAAATAACCAATGGAAGACCTCTAAGTTTGTATATTTGACACAAAATATAGCATATGCTTCCTCTTATTCACAAGTCATTTAAATTTTGAAAAAACTATTGGAGAATACTGATAATATATATTAATGAAAGAATTTGTAATAGAAATATATATAGATTTAACATTTCTTATTTTATCTTCTTTATTAGGTCGAGATTTAATCCATGTAATAACATAATATATAGAAAGTTTGATAGTAAAAAAGATGTAAAAATAAATTGCATGGTTCTATGTAAAAATATAAATAATTATTCATTCATTGATCTCATTATAAGTATGATATAATATCACTAAATTAATGCTAATGACTATAGATACAACATAAGAATAAATCAAGGTATAACGGTGATCTAGACAAAGGTTTGAATGAATATGTGGAATGTAAAATATACTTGTTAATTTATTTATTACTATTATCCAATTATTTTAGAGAACTAATTATAGAGGTAGAAATATGCATGTAGATAAATAACCCTATTTATGAAGTCACAATGAGATTAAATTAAATGAGAGATATGCTCGTACTAGTTTCACCATAAACAGGATAGATAAACCTCATTTCATTTGTAGTTATACAATGGTTATTATTAGGATAAACCTCTCATGCATTAATGTCAAAATTTATATAAGTAGAACACCATGAAACCCTTCATGACATTCACTAATTAGTTTCAAAACTACCAGAACACAACATATAAAACAATGAAAAGTAAATGAAAAATAAAATCAAAAGTTTTTTTATATAAATCATGAAATTTCAACCTGAGCTCAATCGAAAAGGCACTAGTGTTGGATTTATTTAAGATGACAAGGAAAACTTATTTAGTGTCATATTTTTATCTAAGGTTAAAAGTGGTTTTATTTTAGTGTTAGTAATTTTTATAAATTTGATGAAATCTTAGGACAAAAACCAAGCAAGCAACAAGAAAGTAATTTTATAAAAAGAATTAGCTTGCTGGTACTTTTTTATCTATGTTTAATTGAAAATACCAAATGAATAGACATTAAAATATAGAAATGGAAATAATGAAATATACAACTCTTATATTAAAATACAGTATGCTACAAAATTTTATTGACTTTGAAATTTTCTAAAAATATTAAATGGTTCTAAAAATGTAAAAACATTTCTAAAACATATTTAATCCTAGTTGTCTTGAATAACTAGGACCAAAAAGTGCTTAAAATAATTTAAAATATTTTTTATGTCTAAAAATAGAATTCTAAATCATGTAGGTTTAAGGCCATAGATGAGGAATAGGGTTACCCTATGACCTTGTTTAGTTATTGTATCTAAATCCTAGTTGAATGTACACCTGTAAATGAGGGTTTATTGATTTTGTTTAGGAGCTAAATAAATATATGGTAGACCTAGAGAACACAAAGTATAGATAATGGATAATAAACAAGATATATACCGAATTAAAATTGGTGAAATGAGTATGGTTAATAGACAAATGTATTTTTTTAAACCCTAGATAATCTTAGTGTTTTCTACATATACTAAATGGACCTCAAGTTGATGTAGTTGTCCTTCCTAGGGTGATTATATGATCTATGACTTTGCAACTATGTATAATTATCTATAATATTGATTTAAATGATCGATAATGCATTTCTTTGACTTAAAATAAATGACAATCAAATTTTTCCTATAACTATTATAAAGTATAATAATGAAAAATGGAAAATAGTTCTCTTTTACTCGATGTGTAGTACTTTTAAATCTTATTGATAGAGGATTCCAATTGATTGTCTTAATGTGGATTTATAGCAAAATATTTTTAGTATTTTTTGCTAATTAAATTTTAAAAGTGTGTAGGAAATACATTATGAAATGTATCAATTTGAAAAAGTGGTCATTGGAGAGTGAAAGAAAAGGTATTGTTAGGGGACAAGGCTTTAGCATGGCCCTAGCTAACCTAGTGCTTTCCTATCCTGAAAAGACAAAGTCTATCATAAAAGGCTTGATAGGTGTATTTTAGTACTTTATAAATGAATATAACTTAAATATAAATATCTATGTGAAAGTTTTAGTGTTTACAAGATAGTGAAGGCTCTGTTATAGATTATGAGATAAGAAAATGATGAACAAGAAAAGATGGGTAAGGATGCCAATTATAAACATTTTGAATTACTTAATGATTAATTTTATGTGTCTACACTTCATCACCTCCTACACTAGCTAATTGGTGAGGTATGGAACTAGAGACATGTGTACTAGATGGTTTGCAGAATTATATAGGATCTTGCTTTATAGAGGTTGAGGTTATTTATATTCTTTATCCATGAGATATAGTGAATTATAAAAAATTTTCATTTAACCCTTTCATTGATCTTTCTAAACTATCTTTGTTCTAAGTAATAAATCTATCATTCAACTCCCATATAGAATAGATTATTATTGATAGATGATAGGTTATGACCCTCTTAGTGTAATATGGGTCAAACAAGTCACTTTTGTCATCTACCATTTCTTTCACTATTTAATTTTTAGTGAAGGTTTTGATTTATCTCAAACTGAATCAAACCCAATATCATATTAGCACTTTATATTCATATAAGTAATTATCCCAATAGTATTCAATATTCAATTTATTTACACGGGATGAACTAATTTCAAGATGAGATTTCACATATCTTTTCTTATTACAAAATGTTATTCTAGTGTGAAGACGCATTATGAATTCAATGGATGAGGAATCCATATTATTATTATCTATGACTTTAATTCATGCATAATGACCTAGGGTGATTTGAAATACAACACTTACCACATGAAATTTGACATGTTGCTTTCACATCTAAATCAATAATATTTTTTGTTATCCAATTTTGTATGTCCAAATGGTCATCCTCTTAATCATCCCACTCTAATATAGGATAATTTTTATAAATAGATAAAGAATATATCTATCAGAGTGGATGTTAGGACCTTTAGATCAAGAAGATGCACAAGTTCAAGTGAAAACACAAGTTAATTAATTACACAACACAACTACAAGGTGAATGAAATAAAAACCATGAGAATAATGTAAAAGAGAGTTGTAACAAATATCTAAAAATCCATGAATAATTCAGTATCTCATATGTACAAATCGGTAGTGAAATGTGTAACTCCCCACTAAAATTAGGTCAAATATGATAATAATAATAATAATAATAGAGTGTAACTCCCATATCTAGAATAGCCTGTCAACAGTAACTCCATATCACTAATAATAGTTCAAACATGTAACTCCTATGACAATTTACACCTAATCAAGCATATCCCGCAAGTGTAAATAAACTACAAAAGATGTGAAATAACCCATATGGCATGTGTAGGAAATAATACACAAGAATAAAAAGCACAAAATAAACACCCTACACTAACACCCCCCATAAGTGCAACATATATGGGTAAAATAAAATGTATCCTAGTAACTAAGCCCGATGAGGCACCCATGTACAAAGCAAGTCTCATAAATTGGATAAAATGAGAAAACCTATAGGAAAAAAACTTTTGCCTCCCTAAAAATAAGAGAGAAAATATGAAGAAAAATAGTGCATGATCTAAGGACATTAGGAATAGTCAAAAAATTTTCCACAAGTAAGAACAACATAACACATAGAGATAAGAGATAAGAAGTCTCCATTGAACATGTAAAAGCTACCTAAAATAAATCTTGTAAAATGATGAATTTTACTGATGAGATCTTTTACTTGAACTCTGAAGAAGTTGTCCTTGCATCAAATAATGTTATTCCCTTTTCCAAAAGGAAACATGAGTTATGGACTTAAAGTCATCCCATTCCATACAAAAGGATGAAGGTAGTAGTAAAAAGATATCTAGTATAGGTCCAAAAACAAAGTGTGGCATAGGTATTGCAATATTGTGAACAAGAACTAGATGTAATGACACTGAGCTAAACCTATTAAAAGAAAGACATTAAAATTTCACTAGAATAAAACCCATGTAAAGAGAACTCAGGTCAAAAACCATTGAAGTTGAATAAGATAATGCAGATGAAGTACATATATCTATAATATAAATATCCATAGGAACATACCCATCATCAAATCTCAATGGGTGTGCACACACTATAAACAATACAGTCCTCATTAGTATAATACTATTAAGTCTCTATAAGAATAACATCTTGAATAGGGATGGAATTAGAATATGTAATAGGATAGAAGTGGCTGGGTAGAAAATCATCTTGTAGTGTTGGTTTGACAAAAGGAATAGCATAGTCCATCATGAATGTGTATTCACAAGAAATATAAGTAGGACCAAGGAGTGAAATAGTATCTAAAGAGATAATAGGAAGATGAGGAGTGATATAAATCTCATCAAGATCTTTAAAAATATATTGAAGAATGATCCAAATAGTTTAAGGACACTGTGTATGTTCCACATGGTAATGAACATCCATGGAAACATATGACATTAAGTTACCAAGAGCCTTGTCACAATAATTGGCCCACGTACTAAATTGAATAGGATTAGTGGGATAAAGAATCTCTTCATATAATAAAGAAATACAATTAATATTTTTGAGTAAGTGTTACATGTAAGCATGCCAAGAAACATAGTTGATTTTTCCAAGAAGAACCATTGGTGAATAATAAACTCTTCTTGTTAACTGATATCTCAAGTGGAGTTGACATGAGTGAGAGAACACAACAAAGAATTACAATGATTAAAAAATGCTGCATATGTGATAATTCACACATAATGAATGGACATCAAGCTTAATGAATAATGCATCTAAGAATGTAGGATAAATTAATGCATTAGTCACCAAAGTGGCACATAATACACAAAATCTAATTGTGTACATAAAAGATAAAGTAGGGCCCAAAACAACCCCTCTAATACAATAATCAATGACCCCCCTATGTTTGTAAGTAATAAAAAATACTCAAATGTATCGATGTCAGACTTAGTTGACAATATGTTGAAATAGGTAGGATAAAATAGTGGATAAATGCCAATACATGTCTAAGAAAATGGATGTTAGATGTAGTTAAAAATACATCCAAATGTGAGTAATTAGTTTAGTTGAAACCACAACTGAAAAAAGTAAAATGGTGAAATAAGAGGAGGTCAAGGTTTACTTATAATGCATCAATGTATAAATCTCAATAAGACATATTAAACATTTTTTTAGGGAATCTAACTCCCTATCAGATAAGGCCTCACCTCATGGTGGAATAAAGTACAGTGGAAGTACTAAACAAAAGTCCATAATGTAGGGGTCTAGGGGTAGAATCCCCTAGTGGGGTTAAGGGATATATCACATTACAAATTTTAAGGGTATATCTCTAGGTGCATTCTATGTCATGGTAAATGGTAGGTTCAAGCGGCAGTTTCAATAACACCAAACATAATTTGGAGTTTGTGTGGCCTTTAGAATTACCCAAAATTCATTATTTTTTGCCAATAAATGCCCCCCAAAATGGAATTAGATTCGATCAAAACACCCATTTTGGCACTTTATAATTTTAGTGTTTTTAAAATATTATAAGATACCAAGGAATAGGTCCCAAAAATACATGCACTTTTGAACAAAATGGTACTCAATTCTAAGTTACCGATCAAAAGTTACACTATATACCGTTTTCCCATCTTTAATGATCTATTTTAATTTTTAAAAAATTAAATTTAAATGCACTAAAGGCTTTAAAACCAAATATAACCTTGCATACTTGTGTTTTAATTGAACCAATGGCCTATCCAATAATAATTTTAGGTCTTATCCAACCCATATATATGATCCTATGTATACATTAATTGAAATATTTCCTCTTAAGAAAAAGATAACAAAAAATCTAGCTATTAAAAAACATATTAAATATGATTTGAATTTGTATTTTAAGAAAGAATTAATGTTTTTAATCTTAGTTTATAGGATGCCATATTGTTCCTTCTTTACCTTCAAATGGGTATGAAAATTTGGATAGCTTAATTGGACACCATTGGAGTGCATTTTTAGTTAAAATGAATGAAAAGCCAAAACTTTATGCATAAGATGGCATTGGTGGCATTGAAAAATAAGCTATTAGGATTTTCAAAGGAAATGCACATCCATTAGAGAGCTATATGTTGGGTTTTTTAACCAAAAAATAGGTCACGCCAATCTTGAATCAAAGCATTGATTTTAGATTGAATAAGAACTATCACAAAAGGAAAAACTAGATCTAAATGAGCACAACATCAACATCTTTTCCTTAAATGTTTTCAAATTAGTAACTAGATCAAAAAATCATACAAGTATTTATAAAAAATAGGCCATAACCACTAAGATCACACCATGTGTTTGGAGTGGAGCCTCTAAATAGAGAAGAGATAAAGGAGTTTAAAAACACATAGCTACTTTAAATATGGAACTACACATGAGAACACACACATGTTTCACATTTTTATATATTATAACCTATACAAATCCCATATAACATATGTGAAATCATCATTATAATAAGGAGCAGTCTATGAGGATAAGAGACCAAGAATAAGAATAAACGCAAAGGTGCCACTTGCACTAACTATGTCCTCAAAATAATACAAAGACTACATTTTTTGTACTCACTAAGTAAATTAAATGCATATAAGATCCACAATTTAATGTAAAAAAGTGAGGATCTAGGTAGTATATTCATAACCCTCTAGTTTCATGTAAAATGAAGATATGCAAGCATATAAAAACTATGAGCAATGGACAAAAAATGGAAATAAACCTACCTGAATTCACAAATAAGATCTAATAATTTTAAAATGAAATTAATAGTGAATAACTCCTAATATTTGAATATTAGTGTGGCACTTTAACCCCATATTGGAGTGGATTCTAATACCTCTACATCAATCAGATGCACATGTTTGAGTGAAAACACAAATCAAGAAAGTGCACGACATAACTACAAGTTTAATGAAATAAAAAACATGAGAATAATATGAAAAATAGTTTTATCAAATATCCAACACTCCATGAATAATTAAATATCTCATATGAACAAATAAGGACTAAAATTTGTAACTCCACCATGAAAGTAATTCAAATGTGATAATAATAGATTGTAACTCCCATACTGATAATATTTGGTCAAGAGTAACTCCATCTAGATAATAATGAATCAAATATGTGACTCTTATGATAATGTACACCTAAAAAATCATATCTCAGAAGTGTATGAAAACTCCAAGTGAGGTGGAATAACCCATGTGGCATGTGTAAGAAATAATACACAATAAGAAAATTTATAAAATAAAAACCTTACACTAACACTCTTGTATTATGATATGAGATTCATTATTTGATCCTCAATTATTTCCCCCAATATTCAATCAATTCATGTACCTCTCTCTTAGTCAAGGCACCATTGACCCATCTAAAAATTTTATTAATTTATTGAAACGTAAATTATGATTATAATTCATTAACAATATTTTTTGGGTCTTCATTTTCAAGATAAGTGAGACATAGGTTAACTCTTTGATCTAAAAACAAATACACAAGATATGAAGTCATATAGAAGATTGTTGATACTTATATATTTTTAAGTTGTTGATGTATAGATTCACTTATAGAAAACTCCAAGTGAGGTGGAATAACCCATGTGGCATGTGTAAGAAATAATCCACAATAAGAAAATTTATAAAATAAAAACCTTACACTAACACTCTTGTATTATTATATGAGATTCACTATCTGACCTTCAATTATTTCCCCCAATATTCAATCAATTCATGTACCACTCTCTTAGTCAAGGCATCATTGACCCATCTAAAAATTTTATTGATTTATTGAAATTTAAATTATGATTATAATTCATTAACAATATTTTTTGGATCTTCATTTTCAAGATAAGTGAGACATAGGTTAACTCTTTGATCTACCAACAAATACACAAGATATGAAGTCATATAGAATATTGTTGATACTTATATATTTTTAAGTTGTTGATCTATAGAGTCACTTATAATATCACCCAAGTCAATGTTCTTTTTCCCAACACGTATGATGTTCATAGCCATGAACATCCACTAATGATAATTTATGTAGTATTGTTACCTATAACTTTATTTAAAAGTGCGACCTTGTCTGATAACTCATATTAACAATATGATTTTAAAAATGTTTTGGGAGATTTGAAATACTTCTTATGTCATTATTCAACCCACTACTATTGATGGTATTGATGTATTTTTATAAGTTATTGTCTGATAAACCTTATGTAAATACTCATTCATGCATTGTTTCCTTTATGTGAGTCCTTAATTTCATACCCATAGCAACACCTTCTAATTTATCCATCAAGGTCTATTATTCTAACTGTATCTCCATAGTATTTGTGTCATATTATAAATCAGCTATAAATATAATATCTGAGCACTTTACAAAGATATGAAAACTAGCTACCTTTACTATAGTGGTCATAGTTTCTTCATTCATCATATCTTAATAAAATTCTAGGTCTAAATTACCAATTAGGGAGTTTCAAATTTATTAAATATCATGATCAATCACTGACATGAGTTTATAACCCATGTATTTGAATTTCATTTTCAATAACTAGGTGATTTAGAATGTTACCTAAATAAGAACTTGCAATTATCAAGTAAATTTAGATGTATAACATGTTTGTGTGGTTGTGAAAATCAAGTCTCAACGGCCATGAAAATTTTGAATTCAATTATAGATTATATTTCCAAATGGCCATAACAACTAACTAAAACTCTAGTGTGCCCAAGAATTGACATCCTCATTAGGAGTGAAAATGCTCAAAATATATTTAAATACTTCTAAAACTTACACTACTGTGGAGTAATGAAATAAACTAATCTTGTTTCTACTTTTATGTTGACTGAATAAATCAAAAAATGGAGTTGGAATTAGACTAAAAATTTGATAGGTAATTGGTACAAAGCTAACAACAAGTGGGATTTTTTTATAAGATCGACGTTCTTGGTGAAATGGGCATGGATGAATAGTTTTATCTTTTTATAAAAATAAGTATACACATTTTATCAATTTTAAAGTTGAATATAAATATTTATTTTCAATTCCCAATGCTTGGATCCAACTAGGGTCATGGACATTACAAAATGAAATAATGTAACTTTATTAACTCATTATTTTAAGACTATTTCAAGATCCATTGGGCGGTAGGGTTAGTGTATAGTATCTATATGAATGAAGGTGAATTAAATACCAAAAAAAAGGAAACCCACCAATAGAAATGAAACATACTAATAAAAATGAAATGCAGTGACATAATGAAAACATGCTAACATAAAAAAATCACATCAAAAATCCTAAATAACATAAGTGCCATGTAGGGATAACATACCATTATTATTTATATAATTTTTGATATTGTTCAATATAGGGTAGTTTAAGATGTGTTCTATCAGTATATGCCAATTATAATGTATTTTATATGGAAAAATGGTGAATCTCAAAAGGTCCCATCCATAAGGAGTCAAAAAATGTATGACTCCATCTTGGTTATATTCATTCATCCCATAAGAGGACCAAATCTCTGACTTGTAAATCCCATTGTTTGTCCTTATAATCAAATATATATTTCACATTTTCATGAGAACATTAAATAAAATAAATGACCATCATTTTTTCCTCCTCTAACTTTTTCAAGTACATAATTATATTCTCCAATGAGTCCATGAATTTATTATCCTCTAAAATGTGAGATAGTCAAAGGGACATTAATTATATAGAAATGGAAATGGCCACATATAATTCATTTAATTTTTAGAAAATATAAACTTTGTGTTCCCTTTTATGAGTTATGAGTGCTACCTAAATACCATCATAAAGTTTTTTATGTCAATTTCATTGATTTTCATATAACATTTTTGCTAACAATGGTAGTGTTGTTCTTATTACTTGAATCCACATATATAGTACATTAAGGGTAATAATAATAATAATAATAATAATAATAATAATAATGAGTTCAAATGAATATAAATTAAAATAACTATTAATTATTATCTTTTGAGGAACACAAGCACTAACTAGAGTATTTTTATTTAATAAATATATAAAAAAATATAAATTTGTGGATCTCAACTGAATAGTTTGTATGCATTCTATTAGATATTTTATTTCCTTCGTCATATTATTATGACCTACAATGAACGAGTATAATATATACCAATGATGCATAACCCCCACTTCTAGAAAGGTTCTTCATTGACTAGGTGCCATAGTGGCAAGTCTAATAATATTGGTTTCCCAAAAAAATGTTGAAGAGATTCACATGTATAAATCAATTCTTGTACATATTTGAACAATGTGGGATAGTAGTAATGATCTTATAAAATATTATATGAAATGAAAAATAAATAAATTACTACCACATGAGTGATTATGGAAATCTTCCAACAAATTATTTCATTTTTTTTTTATCTATATACCTCATATAAGTTTGATGAATGCCCTTATTAAACACCATTTTCTCCCAAATCATATATCTTGTTTATATTATCTTTATTTTCATCTTCTATTTGGTATTTAAATTAGTTTGGCATTATTTTTATGAAAACAAGTAAGAAATATTTGAATACTAATCATCTATTAAATCTATTAAAACAATGAGTTGCAAACCCTTCGTTTCATTATCAACACATAATTTTGATTTATTTATATTTGAATATCATCTCCTTCAAAATTTTTTGAAAAATTAATTGTTATCTTATAATATTATTAGTCTTAATATCCAAATATTATTCATTAACTCTAGCTATACATCCTCCACATTTAGAACCCAGTTCTTGCTACATCAAGATAATGTTGGCAGATGGTTCTAGAATCATCACCAGTACATGAGAATTGAATATCTAAAATTTTCAATGTTTTATAGATTTAACCATAATATATGCATGTATATCCCAAAAAGAGGATGTTAGTTCATTATATTTCATCTTAGAACTTATGAAAGTGGGAGAGACTCATTGACTTATTAATTTCTATGTACTACAATAACTAAAAATATATATTCATATGAGTAACAGTATGGAATTAAGACTTTATAAAAATATTGGTAGTCTGATGTTGGTTAATTTTAAATAGATTTAATTATTTCATCAAAAACTATCTTTCCCTATTTAATTTACATCTAAACAATATTTTCTCACATCATTTAAATGTTATGTCAAGTCAATTTGGCAAAATAAAGTACAAATATTCCTAGGTAATTCGCCTTTCCATAAAAATAATGTGGGCCAAGTTTATAGTAGGAAAATACAATTTCATAATTTAATTAAATATTTTAGGATCAATGTTTGTACCTTCCTTAGACATCAAGTCCTAAGATTTTTCCTTTTGTGACTAAAAAAATGGATTACTTAGGATGTAAAGAGATACAATGAGCTCTAAATTTTTCAAAGACCATCTTCAAATGTTAATATTTGATATTATAGTCTTCCAAAGAATACAATGAAATCATAAATATATATCACTATGATTTATTCCTTCAAATTATTTAGATACAAATTTTTGTCTCTTTGAAAAGTGGATCCAAATTTGATGTGTCTGAAAGGCATTCTTAGATAAGAAAATGCCCCCATGGTATAGTGCATCTTATTTTTTATTTATATTCATGAGTTATTTCTACTTGATTATAGATATAAAAACCATCTAACATATAAATTGTTTCAAATCATATCATTTCTTACAAAATATAATCCATTATCAATAAGAGGTAGTTACTTTAAGGGAACCTTGATTCAAAATTGAATAAATCCACACAAACCCTAACTTTTACATTCCTTTTTCTTACTAAAATTATATTTTATACCCATGTGGAGTGTAGTGCTATGAGTATGATCATGACAGCCCACGTGTATTTAATCTCTTCATATATATTGTTTTTAATATTAATATTGCAGTGCCTTAGCTTTTCTTGAAGGGATTGGTGCCCTATTTAAAATTAATTTTATGTTCCATATCCTTTAATTTTAATGATTTCCTATTATAATAACACCACAAAAACAAATCCCTTTACATATTCAAGAGGGATATGAACCTGTGCCATTCTTCTTTATAGGATGATTTAATAATATTCACATAATGTGGCTCTTACTCCATATCTACGTTCACTTTATCATAGTCTAAGGAGCCCTTTGGATATTATTGTATTTTTATACATTATATAAATATCATGCTTTTCAAAAAATTATTCAAGTGAAACTATACCTCTAGAGAATCTTTTGCTTTGAGTCAAATTGCCATGTTCTAATTTGTTTCATTTTCCTTGGTATTGGTAAATTATTTTTTTTAACTTTTATTCCCACTTTTATTTTTTTTAAGAAAAGTTTACAAGAAATATATATGGGTTCCACTTAAGGACTACCTTTATCTCTACGATACATGATTAGAACACTTGACCATGGACACACTTGAGCACACTACTAGACCTAACATAGTTCAAAAAATAAATTCATTGAATTTAACTTTAAAATATTAAAATTGAATGCACACTCACTCATTCTCATACTCACACACATATTTATGCCTATATAGTATTTATTTAGACATAAACTTGAATAATAATAAGCAGACACAATATCCCATGGATTGGTTACCCTCACACTCTCCCTTACCTCTTTTTGGATTCCCCTTTATTTCTTTTTCTCTTAAAAAAATGACTCCTCTTTTTACAATTAGAATATTTTATCCCATTGTTCTACCTTCTTTCATGCCATAAACTTTCTTTAACCCCTTAGAAATGCTCCAAATATGTTCATTCATCTTTCTCAAAAATTAATTTTGTTTTATCTTTATTTGACATAGAACTACCCCTATTTGTAGGACATAACCACTATTGGTTGTAAAACCACCACTAATAATTGTAAAACTACCGCCATATGTAAACTGATTATTTCATCACTATGAAAAACCACCAAATTTTATAGGCCATAACTTGAGAATACATCTTAAATTGATATTTTTTTTTGAAATTTCATGACTTTTCGAGAGAAATCTAACTATGAAATAATAATATTTTTTAGTGAATATAATGACACACTTTAAGGATTTTCCCCATAAAATTGTTGTTTTATCTCTTCAATCCATGTAATGACATCCTATATTGTATTTATGGTTAAGAGAATCAACCAGTTTGATTGTAACCATGCAGATATCTTAAATTGATCTTTATTTGATGTGTTGGATGATACTTAAGCTCATGAGTGATAATATTAATTTAAATAATTTTCATCATGCCAATAACGATAAACACATAAGACTATAAAAGCATACACCACTCTATTTTTAGTTGACACAATATTACATGAACCCTTAGATGATCATGCATCAAACACTTGATATTTTTAAAATGTGAGTTCTAGGTTAAATAGATGGGATAAATGAAAATACCACTATTTTAGTCATTAATCATAATGACCATGGCATACCCTTCCAACATACCAAGTACCTTAGTTTATTGTTCTTCTTTCTTTACCATTTCTAGCTCCTACTTTATGATTTCAAAAATTCTCTCTCTCTCTCTCTCTCTCTCTCTCTCTCTCTCTCTCTCTCTCTCTCTCTCTCTCTCTCTCTCTCTCTCTCTCTCTATGGTATTTGAATCACTAAAATCTCTCTACTTTGTGGGATTTGACCCACCAAAATCCTTCCTCCTATACCAAAGACATATCCAACACATAATCAACTCACTTATGGGTTCAAATTATATATTTTAGTGAATGTTAATCTGATCTAAAAAATAATCCTATCTTGGAGAAGATAAATCACACATACCATTGTACTTATTGGTAAATTTATATAGTTAGGATCATGGCCAAGATACATCCTCTAGACCTAACCAAGGGTTCCCTTATCACAATAATATCACTAGGGAGAGTTCCACATCCTTGGGTCATATAAAACCATACAATAACCCTAGGTAGGTCCTATTCTTTCTATATTTCACAAAGTAAATTAAAATTAAAGGAAAATATAACATGGTGGTCACCAAAGATTGTCATACAAAATGAGGTTAATTAACATAAAAGTAAACATACATAGAAGATATATACTTAAGTCAATTTACAAGAAATCCTAATACATAGAGAGAGAAGCATATAAGATGAAAAAATCAAATCCATATAATTTAACAAAGGAAACAAAATTTGGAATAATTACCTTTGAATATGAATCCACTGAGCCTCAATATCTCCTATGCCCAAGGTGCTTCGCAAGATGTTGTTGGTGTATATAAGGATAATAGAGATAAGTTAAATCTAGGCTACACAACTTTTCTATGCATCTAAAATACTTTCCCATAAGACAAGATTTATATCTTCAAGTGTAGTATTAAAACCCTAAGAAATTATCCTAAAGTAGAATGGTAAATAAGTAGATGCACAATATATGATGTTCTTCTTCTTCTTTCTCTGTAATGAAAATGAAAAAAGGATGTGTTTATATAGATGGATCTAACCCTAAACCTTATTGATGTTTTAACTAAAAAAGTTGGTCTAGTTGACCATGTTACAAAGAAAAATAGTTAGGTTTGAACTAAGTTGGCCTAGGCTAACTTCGTATTATAACGTGCTCAACTCTTACAATAGACTAGGCCTAATTAACTATGTATGTCAATGGTAAAAGAAGGTTTTGGCTTAGGTAGGGGATAAAAATAGGTAGTATATATAAAAAATAAACATTTAAGTATAATTTTAAGTTTAAAAATATAGTTTATTAAACTTTAATATATATTTTATATTTATAATTTTAGGTAGATTGAGAGTGGTTTCATAACTCAGAGTTATAATGCAAATTCTATATTTTGGAATGTCCTATTGGATTACATACTTACCCATATTTTAGGGTTATATGATTTAAGACTTAGCCATATTTTAGGATTTTAATATTCTAGGAAGGCATCATAGGATATGAATGGATAAATAATATAAATATGTTAGACTAATGATAGGAATGATACAAATCAAAAGAGATCTTGTAAAACACCAATGATATGTCCACACCTTTCCCAGTGTACCCTTTAAGGAATTCACTCAAAGAGATTTAAAATTGATAGGTTCATACAAGATATAAAGTGTTATTAAGTGTTAAAATTAATAAAAATATTATGTGTATACAAATTCCCCATTCTAAGCTCATCACGTGTCACATGAGTGTAACATTAAATGGTGCTTTGAGAAACAACATGGAAATACATGAAAATGAGCTAACTAAAAATAAAATACTAAAATTAATGTTGAATTAAATTAAATTAATTCCAAGTACCATATGAATATCTTAATTTACCTGTTTATTGAATGACTACATGCAAAAACCTTAGTCTTGATCATGAAATATGCATTACTTACACTTGACAAACCCTAGGGATAGAAGAATAACAATAAAACCAATGTGTGTGCATATAGGATGGTTAAATTTATAATGAATAAGTCTCAAAACTAATTAAATTACGTATAAAAATATGTAAACTATGATTGTTAAGGCTAGGTTATAAAATCTAAAAAGCCATGTAAGAAAGTGAAAAGTAACCTCATTTAAGATAAGTATGTCAAATCAAACATAAATAAAACATGAATGATTGAAAATGAAATGTAAATCAAGATGTAATACTAATATTTCAAATTTTAGTCATATAAAATATCAAAATTGGTATCTTGAGTGTGGCTTATGACACTCAACCTTAGGTCTTTCTTGCATGCTCTCGTGACCCTTCTAGACACTTTTTTTCTTATTCCTAGTCATCCTGAGCTCTAAAAATAGTCATTCCACCTCATCAAGGTAGAATTTCCTAGGCAAATCCTATCCCCCTAGGTCCCATACGTATAGGATAGGAGTGCCCAACTTGTACTATACCATTGTACCCTAGGGTGTCCTATTTCAACACTCCTATCCAATTGGATTTTGAGCTCCAACAATCATTTCCTTCTAGTTATTATCCTTCATCTTTTCGGCCTAGCATGAATACATTCGACCCATGATTAATAGAACTCTATAAAATCCCATTCAAAGTTAATTTATAAGGAGGTTGATAAATATTAAAAAGTAAGCAAGAATAAAAGCAAAATAACTAAAATAAATTTCCTTATTCTATACATATAGCCATCCAATATAGCTACAAGAATATCCAAATCCTCACACCAATAACTAGCCACATCAAGCACACCTAGTTGAGCATTTTTACATTTGCATTAAAATATTGTATAAATAACATTAATTGTGAGAACTACATATGACTTGATCCCTCTTTAGAGTATTGGTATGTAGGTAGTGTGCCTACATAAGCGGTGTGGATAGACGTTCAGTATTTCTTAAACTCACTAACCCCCCATTCTTTCTCATGTTTTATCAAAGCATAATAAATTCTAGGGTTTAAAGATTAAATCATCTCTACAAGGAGTTTTGTAGACTTTCAGTAGTCAAGATTTCACAAGAAAGCTCAAATAGGGGCAATGAACAAAACCTAAAAAACTCAAGTCTCTACCTGTAGTTTAGACAATAGTGATAGAAGAGGAAAATAATGTCAAAACCTATGGTGTCATATTTTGGTGGTCCTATCCTTTCACAAAACAAAATATAGATCTTGATTTGTGATACTGTCCCAATCCTACATAGACAATATCAGATGTTGCACTAGCCATTTCAATTCATTTTAAGCTATCTTATTTTATCCATTTTATTGTTATTTATAGAAAGGTTAAAAATACAAATAAATTATGAAAATCAATGGTTAAAGTATTTAAATATTATTTACTAATTTACTATTATAGACCCTTAACTAAATTAGGAATAAGACTCCAATATTCCTAGAATAGTTAAATCATTTGGTGAACTTGAATTACTTTATTTGCACATAAAAACCCTAAAAACCCTAGGGAAGATTCCTTCATTATTATTATTATTATTATTATTATTATTATTATTATTATTATTTATTTTTTACTTGTCTATTTAAATTAGAAATTCACATTAATTTTTAAAATTCCATAGTAATATTAAAAAATAATTTTATTTAAAACCCTAGCTGTATAGACTAGGTTCATTTAAATTAGAATTTTTACAATATTTTTCTAATTTTTTACCTGCATATTTAAATCAAGAATTCAAATTAATTAAAATTTCTTAGTAATTTTTTTTTAAAATATATATCATTTTTTTTCAAAACCCTTGTTGCATGTACTAGTTCTATTTAAATCATAATTTTTACAATATTTTTTTTATTTTTTACCTACATATTTAAATCAAGAATTCACATTACTTTTTTAAATTATTTAGTTATATATATATATATATATATATATATATATATATATATATATATATATATATATATATCTTTTTTTTTCAAAACCCTGGTTGTATATACAAGGTCCATTTAAATCAAAAAAATTATGATATTTTTCTAATTTTTTACCTACATATTTAAATCAAAAATTAAAATTTAATTTTAAAATTCTATAGTAATTTTTAAGAAAATTATTTTTCAAAACCCTAGTTGCATATACTAGGTCCCATTGCTTTTGAGGTATTACCTTATATCTAAAATCAGATTTCACATAATGACAAAAATAGGTCTCATTTATTTAAAAACATCTCTTACATTTCTTGCAAATAATAAGGAGACCATACTTGGTCCTATCATGTACATGAACGATGAAGTTTATTATATGTTAATGCAAAGCTTGATTCTTTCCCTCTCATGCTTACTTTTCATAATACAGGGTGGTATTAATAAAATTACTACTAAAAATGTTAAGATCCCTTCCTTCAAAACAATTTTTTATTTTCTTTAATGCAAGGCTTTATTACATACTTTATCTCTCTCTCATGTGGAATAATTTTCAAGTCTGCCTTGCTAATGTCATATCACAAGTCAAAGTTTTTTATGCATTAGTGTACAATTTTATGCTCTTTATCCCTTGCTTTATATCTCTCATGTCGAATGCTCTTTATAAAAATATTGATATACAACTTATAACTCATATTACATGCATTTCATCCCACATACATGGTTTCTATCTAGATGATATAACTCTTTAGTTGAATTTGAGTATTTCCCTGTCACTACTAGATACAAGAAAACACTAGCGGTTGTACTTATTCCTCCTCTCCCCCAAGAGGGTGATAGATACTTTCCCTCTAACCAGATCCATTATATCACCCCTCTAATAGGTGAGGAAACCTATATTATTGTTCTTAATACATACATTCAGCCTATAGCATCTTCAAATAATATTCAACATGTGTGCTTACATGTTCAATCAGAAGAAATTAGGGTTTTCACTTGTGAGAATCTAATAGATCAAATCTCCAGTATGAGAAAGTTAATTTAAAATTTAAAAACATAGAATTAACTATTACATGACAATATTATAACATTGGAAAATCATATTACAATACAAAATCATCAAAGGCATCCTAGTGCCAATCATATATATGCACCTTCTCCTAGTCAATTGGTTACAAGCAATGTTACATATAAAAATAAGAAATCATAAAAAACTAACTCTACAATTAGTGATTCAAAAAGTATTCAAAGATAAAATAAGATTTCAAGTGAGGTACTAAGGGAAATGATTAAATCTAAGTTGATTAAACTACCTCCTCTACATCTAGTTAGAAGATCTAGATATTATTATGCATATCATAGAATACATAGTCATCAAATAGATTCATGTTTACAATTAAATTAACATATACAACAGATAATTGTTAATAAGGACCCCATACAAGCTAAATTAGTCATGAAATCCATAGTGACATAGGAACACATTCACAAATGGTAAAATTTAGAAACAATACAAAAGTGGTTACCAAATTATAACTCAAAATAAAAGAAGGATCAGAAAGCAAAATCAACGAAAAAAATAGTATCATAAACATAGGTAAAGCATGAAAAAAATGCTAATATACCTCTCCAAAATGAGGCTCAACATTCAAAGCAGTATGGGTTTGGTCAAAAATATCTATAATAGTTTGATTATCAAGGTCAAGGGTTGGACAAGCAAGCTCAAGATATCACTAGTCCTATTCTAGCAGTTGATAATATTTGTCACCAAGGTTTGGAATTTATTAAATATCCTAAGACAAATCATTCATAGACATAATTTATCAAAGAAAAAGATCCAAATATAACAAAATTCAATGCTATAATTCCATTAGTTCAAAATCAAGATGATAATGATGAGTGGAACAATATAGGTTATTATGATTTCCAAGATACCAACAATGAATCCAAATATTTAGAATCATATACGTAGTCATTCACTCATGACTCCTTCATTTGATGTAGGACACCATGATAGGGAGTCTCTCATGAGACTTATTGGTTAGTATCATTTCTTCTTAGTATTTCTTGTACATAGTTTCCTTTTAGCTTACTTGTATATAATTTTTCAAATAACATGTACATAATTTATTTTTAAATTACATATACATAGTTTCCTTATGATTTATTTTACATATCTCATTCCATAAAATCCAAAAAGAGTCAAATATTCTAAAATACAAAAACATTCAAAAATTCAAAAATTTAAATAGTTTTCAATTGTATGCATCATCCATGCTTTACATTTCTACTACCATGTTAGACTTAAATTTTTCTTTTATATGTTATTGTCTGTTAATTTATCTACATTACCATGCTTCACTTAATCTTTTTTGTGTGTGTGAAGTGACTTCCAAATCCTTGATTAGTTTACTCTACTCATTGAAGGGGCATCCTGCTTCATACATTTGAGACACATATCGATATATCTACCCATTGGGATCATCTTCTACATGACTACACCATCTAGGTTATGTCATTCCTACACTATACACTCTAATTATCATGATAATGTACATTACTTACTACCTTACATAGATTACTCTATCGACATTCAATATTTTATAACAATTGCATATTTCCTATCATATACATAGTTTTATACAACATGTCTTGCATACTTTCACTTCTTGTGTTCATTAGTTATATGTGATTGTATTTTCAGATTTTATATGTCTTCCTTTATTGCTTTACATAGATAGATGTGATTACATTTCTCAATTATTATTATATCTCTTGTGTGTGCCATTGGACATTTTCCAATTTCCTTTGCATGTACTCTTATATGTGCTTGTGGTCCTTGTACCAACCTTGCTTGTTTCAATTTTATGTGTATGTGGTATTTGAACATGCCTTGTATGTTTGGCTCCTAATTTGAGTGACATGTGCCTATATCCCTTGTTTTCTTGGCCCCTCAACCACTTTTGTATGCTTATTTATTCTTACATCACATACTTGTTGGCTTTTTTTCTTCTCAATTTTTTTTAATGACATGATCTACATCATGCATTTCTTGCTTTCTTGGATTCCATGATGGACATCATGCTCCATCCCTCCTTGAAAACTAACAACTAACTATACTTCTAGTTCTAGTTCACTATATTGCACATGCTATTACATTGTTACATCTATCTATGCATACTCTTGTTGATCTAACAATATCTCATACAAACCATGTTATATCATGAGATATCTTGTCAATTATCATTGTTATATCATGTATTTTTGTATTATAACAAACTTTCAGGTCTCTTTCTTTTAAGGATAGTCATTGACAGATCTTAATTCCTAGTCTCAGAAGATGTGGAAACAAATAGGGGTTTTATCACAAAGATCATAGCCTCTAATCGATCAAAAATTAGTTTTTAGAACACCTAGAATAGTATTCAAACTTAAAACTAGAAAAAAATAGACCATATAGATAGTAACAATTATATAATAGTCTTCAAAATCAATACAAGAAAAGAATGCCAATTTTGGACTATATATCTAAACATCAAAGTGTCCTATTTCGACACTCCTATCCAAAGAGAACAAAAAACTAGATTTTCCAAAAACAAATAGAAAGCTAAGACCAGTTATAGTTTTTTTAGCAAAAGTTTAGTTTAGAATTAGTAGTTTTAGTATAGTTTTTCTTAGATAATCTAGATAAAGGGGGCATCATACATAACATAATGGTTCTCACTTATAGTTTTAGATTAGGTAGTTGGTATAACTTCAAGATCAGAATCCATGTTACAAACACTAGCGATTAGGGGAAAAGTGTATAGCACATGTGATTTTTCTTCTTTATAGTTTATGGTATTACCTAGGTATTATCAATATTTGTGTGCCTTATTCGATCGATAGGTGGTTGGAATTATTCCCAAGTTGCTTCCACATAAACCTATATCCTAGTTTTAGAGTGTCTTTCATACAATCCTAATTTCCACCTTTTTCAAGTGGCCAAGAGTGGCCTAGTTTCCAAATAGACATTCAGTTATACATACCACATTGTTAGATTAAAAAGCATTTATGGGCTTTAAGAGTCATCTCATAAGACACACATTCATACCAGTATTAGTTCATAGCTTCACTTCATGGGGCAATGATGGAGGCAAAAGACTAACTAGCCTTTGTATTCTTGAGTTACCTACTCAGAGGGATTGAACACATAGTCCAAACATCGATTAACACATGAAATATCACATGGATTCACTTAGTGGGTGATGATGGATCCAAAGATCCAACCTTTGCATTCTTGTGCCACTCTTGATGAATTGAGAACTTGGATCCATTCATGCTATTACTTTTCATACAACATCATTTATCACAGACCCAACATTACTCAACATCACAATAGGTTTTGTATTGATTTACGTACTTGATGAGGTGTATTCATTCCTTTCTCTTCTTATATCTTTTACCAAGATTTTGTATGTTTTTACTTTAGACATAGTAAGAACTAATATACTCCTAATTTTACTTTATATATTTATACTTCATGACATGCTCTCTCTATGTACACCCAACATCACACAACTTCATGAGCTTCACCCTTGTAGGTAAGTTTAGGTACACTTTCTAATTTTCCTTTATCCTAGTATTTTGCTTTGCTTGATCACTATAATTAATTGGGGTAGGGGCAGCAGTGGGTGGGGGGTGGGCCAAGGGGGAATGTATTCATATAAAATATCAAAATTGGTAGCTTGAGTATGCCTTGTGACACCCAACCCATAGGTCTTTCTTGCATGCTCTCATGACCCTTCTAGACACATTTTTGCTTATTCCTAGTCATCTTGAGCTCTCCAAATAGTCATTCCACATCAACCAAGTATCATTTCCTAGGTCAATTCTATCCCCCTAGGTCTTTCACTTGTAGGATAGGAGTGCCCAACATGGACTATAGTTCTGAACCCAAGGGTATCTTATTTCGGTGCTCCTATCCAATTACATTTTGAGCTTCAATGGTCATTTCCTTCTAGTTCCTATCCTTCATCTTATTAGCCTAGCATGAATACATTCATCCCATGACCAATATATCTCTATAAAATCCCATTCAAAGTTAATTTAGAAGGAGGTTAGAAAATATTACAAATCAAGCAAGAATAAAAGCAAAACCACTGAAGTAAATTTCCTTATTCTCCACATACAACCATCCATTACAGCTACAATAATATCCAAATCTTCACACCAATCCTTAACCACCTTAAGCACACCTAGTTTCACATTTTTTTCATCTTTATTACACTATTTCATAAAACACATTAAGTGAGAGGAATACATATGGCTTGATCTCTCTTCAGAGTATTGGTATGTAAGTAGGATACCCACACAAGGGGTTTTGATACACATTCATTGCATCTTACACACACTAACACCCCCTTATTTCTCATGTTTTATCAAAACATAATGAGGTCTAAGGGTTGAAGACTAAATAATCTCTACAAGGAGTTTCATAGACTTTCAGTAATTGGGATTTCATAGACAAGCTCACACATGGACAGTGAACAAAACTTAGAAAATTTAGGTCTATGCAAGAAGTTTGGATAATAATGGTAGAAGAGGAAAATATTTTTGTACCCTATGGCATCTTATTTTGGTGCTCCTATCCTTTCATAAAACATAATCTAGATATTGATTTGTGATATTGTCCCAATCCGACACAGCCAATATTAGACCCTATAATAGTTGTTTCAATTCATGTTAAGCTAAGTCTAATTTTCTCCAAATTTATTACTATTTATATAAAGGTTAAAAATAGAAATAAATTTTATAAATTAGTGGTTAAATTATTTCAATATTATTTACTAATTTATTATTTTAGACACTTAACTCAATTAGGAATAAGACTCCAATATTCCCAAAATAGTTAAATCACAAATGAATATGAATAAAAACATGTAAGAATGTAAAATTTCTTCTATAAGATAAGTTATTTCCAAAAAGATCAAATAATAACATGATATATAGATGAAGATCAAAATCTCTAAAGGATGAAAACTCAAACTTAGTGATTGTTCTAAGATGTAATGTAAGAAAACACAACCACCTATTGACATGGATATTATGATAATGAGATGGTGTGGTAAGTAAATGGTTTACATTATTCTTGAGAGGAATACTTAGCCTTATCCAAGGTCTTATAATGCAACTTACAAACTAATCCAAAGAGGCATAATAAGTAAAATAAAATCAAGGATCTGATCAGCTATAAAAAAAATATCCAACAAGTAGAATATAATGAAAGTATGATGTAAACAAAAAATTTGAGGTGATACATGGGTGATGTGAACATATTTATCAATACTAAGACATATTAGGCAATAAAACAAGGATAATAACAATGAATAATAAGGGCTTATGACACTTTGACTAATGAACACAAATATAGGGCTAACAAGTGAAGTACATAAGTCAACCCATGAAGGCTATATGCATGAAAATTAAAATTGACATACCTTCTCATAATGTGTTTCATGTTCCTCAAAACCCCTTATAGATCCATTAGTCTACTATAAATATTGGGTACTTGTGTGAGAAAATAGGTGGCACTAGATGGTATATGATATAATAAGACCTCCTACCCCAGTCTATTGGCTTAACACACCCTAATGGACCTTGGTTATGTCATGAGACAAATTATGGAGCTTGAGATTAAGCTAATATAGGAAATGTGACAAATATAGATCACATATTTTGGTGTGATCTAAATCTTAAGATTGTTTTTCCTTTTAATAATTGATTTTTATTTAAATGAATTGGATTTTTACTCTTTTTAATTTTTCCATTCATCCTACATAAAAATTTAGAGAACCAAACATAAGTGAAATAGGTGAGAAACACAATATAGATTACATTTGGTCACGAGAGAAAATTACCTAAAGATCAATGTGTCCAAATAATCCTAGACTTACCCACAAATAAGTGTGCAATCTTGTGCCTCAAATGAAAGAAACTAATGAAAATATGGGGATCATGAGAGATTATTCCATTTAATAAGTGATATAATCTTAAATGTTCTTGTATATAATCATGAGGTAAAATATTTTTATGAAAGGTACGGGGCTATGCTATGAAATTCATGTCACTACTAAGCATACTAACCTACAAAGGATCCAGCACAAGCACCAATGAAGGTAGTAGTCATTCCAAAATATGTCAAAAATAATTTAAAGATGTTTTAATGTGGTAATTTATGAGGAGAGCCTATTCTTATCCATGGTCTTTTACTTCAACTCACAAGGTGAACAACAATGAGGTGAATGTTAAATAAGGGGTAAATAATAATAATAAAACCACTAATGAAAATAATGACATAAAAATATAATAAACTAGGATAACAAAATAGATATCTAAGAACCAAAATGGATACAAAGGCTAAATGTAATGTGTAATAAAACCAATGATCCTAAATAAAATAATGGTGTGATTAAAATGAAACTAAATAAAACAAAGTAAATAAAAACAAAGAAACATGAGACAAAAATAATAAGTAAACTCAATGATAACATCTATATCAAAGATGAGCATATGAAATACAAGCCTATGTGTCTCAAAACGTTTATTGAATTTGAATTTTTTTTTTATTATGCATTATATAAGAAGGCATCGTATGATGCCCAAAATGGTATATGGATTTAGGGATGGGAATCAAAAGATACCCTAAAGTTTGAAGTGATATATGGATAGGCATCACAAGACGCCCCAACACGTGATATGGAACGAGGTGAAATTAAACCAATAGAATGATTTACACTAGGTTGGTAGGTGTATTTGGAAATAGGTAAATGTTTTAATTCATTAGATTTTAATGATGTTTAAATTGAAAAAGGATTTTTAGGAGAGGTATGAAGAGGTCTATAAGGAAAAGGATTACCATCTATGATTCACTTTGGATTAGGAATTTGAACTAGGTACTTATTTCATTTATGGGTCCTAATAAGATGAGGTTAGAAGAATGCAGCCACTCATTTGAAGTTGTTCACGATATCTATCCTTTCCTTATTGGTAGAGTAAGAAGGATAAATTATGGTTTGGATAACTTTAGTGGATGAGGTGGAGGTTTGGGATAGTTATTGTTTATGATTAGGTGGGTGATGTTTATGTGATTCTTTAGATTGAATTTGTGGTTCTTGAAGATAGTCTTGATAATTTTGTTTTATTAGAGTATCAAGATTGAAATGTGGACCGCACAAGGAAGCAAGAAGAAATAGGTGAATATGATGACAAGACTCATGATAATTACCTATATTATCAAGCCACAAACAAAACTTAATAGGATTATACCATTGTGGATGAGGTTTGGAAGGATCAAATATCATGGGTTTATAGGGTCATAATTTATTCTTGATTTATTCCAGACTCAAGGGAGGGTGGATGATGTTAAAATAGGTTGAATTGGATGCTCCATTTTGAGTTTGAGGAGGCATATAATAATCAATGTTATGATAAAGTGATTGGAAAGGTTCTTCAATAGTTGATTGAGGTGATTCAAATTGAGGCATAAGAAAATCTTGCCTTTTTACTTGGTTTAAGTCATATTCTAAAGTTTTAGGGAAAAAGATACTAAATTTTTATTCAAGATGAGTTTTAAGAGTGTTAAAAAATAATTTAAAATAGTATCATCATTCATGTTGTGGTCCACTTTGTGAGCTAGATACTTGCATCATTTGATGAAAGTGTGATTGGATTTATTAGGAAGTTGTTTAACATTGATGAAATGGCTAAGGTAATTCTTAGGAAGGTTATCATATTTGAATCCTTTCACTAAAGCATTGACCAAATCCTCTAGTTGTGAGATGGAATATGTAGGAAGCTGGTTGTACCATTTAAGTGTATAAAAAACAAATTTTTTTGCTATGAGCTTGGTTGTATAAATGGTGTTAGTTCAGACCTATTCATTATAGAGATTACTGAAAATTTTAAGAAAGGTAAGGGGGTCTTTAGTTCCTTCATTTGTAATAGTCAAAAAAAAAATTCCAATGTTTATGGAGATAAAGGTTCATTTTGAATATGTTTAAGAATTTTGTTACACATGATTTTTTTAGGAATGATATTCCCATTATCATCTCTAAGAGGGCGATAGATAAAGTTTTTATTTGGTTTATTCATGGTGACTTGAGGTGGTTGACTAGCCACTTATAATATTTGAAATTACATTTACATCATTTTGGAATGGTTAGTTATTTGTGTGTCATTCATTTTTTGAAGATTTTGATCAATAGTTTTATTTGTATCAATGGGAGGAGTAGGATTACTAGTGCTAGGAAGTTTGATGTTAGTGTTGGTAGGATGAACATTCCCTATATTGGTAGTAGCAGATGTATTGTTTGGTCTAAGATTCCCTACATTAGTTGTAGGAGGAGGACTAGGATGAATAACCTCAACTATATTGCATTGTGTAGTAGTTGGTTTGGGATTAGAAAGATATGAAGGAAGAAATTGAATATTTTCATCTGAAGGAATGTAATAGGTGATCCTTTGATCTGGATCCTAAATTATGCATTTTTCTTCACTAATTAGAGGTTAAGAAGATGACATCATTATAAAATAAGATTAAATAGATAAAAATATTAAGAAAACTATAAATAACTAAGTTGACTAGGTTGTATTAGTTCAATGGGAAAGCTATAAAGAAAAAATTGTAATTGACTAAGCTAAACCAATCAACTATGTTCTAAGGGAAGGGAGCTTGTAAAATACTAAGTCGATTAGGTCAACTATTTTATGAGGATAGGGATTTATTTTAAATTTAATAATTTATAAATGATAAATAAAATAAAATTGAGCACATAATAAATTATATCAATGTGTTTGATCTAATTTTAGAACACAACACAAACCTTGTACTAACACTAGCTAGTACAAATTTTGCAATATAAAATAAAATTTGTAAAGGGCAAGAAGTAAAAATAGAATGTAAATGCTAATCTAATAAGAGGATATTTCATTAAAATAAATAAATAAATTTTGAAATTAATGTGATAGATATTTAGATATAATAACTAACTATAAAAGCTATTTAAGGATGGTTTCATGTAGCTAAGGCTAAAATGGATCTATATTGGTGATTATACTAGCTTGGTATTGGGCTTATGCCCTCACTTCACAATCCTATACTGATAAGGTTTTTGGTTGATTTTCTAAACTATACCATCAACCATATATTTATACTTGTCTATAAAACCAAGTTGGTTTCCCTCTTAGTGATGAAATCTAAGTAGGTAGACCTTCCGTAGAATTTGTTTAATAATTTTCTATGTTATGTGTTTTGGAAGTGTGTGAAAAACAAAAATAGTATGACTAAATCGATAAATTAAAAACCTCCTATTTAGTATATGATTTTTACTCTAATAAAGAAAGCAACAAAAATTAAAAGTGAATTAATTAGTTGAAAGATAGGTTAATTCATTTCTTTGTTAATAGGACAAAGTCAGTTCAAGTGACACTATATGCAAATAGTACATAATACATTTGATAGGGTTGATGATATATATTGAAGAAAGACCTATAAAAATAAGGTAGAACAATTCAAATAATTATTCTAGATAGGGAAGAAATTTATAAAATTGTGTCTATCTAGTTGACCTGGTTTATTGTAGGGTTATAGTTTTATAGACTAAAAAGTGTGAAAAATAGGACTGTAAATGAAGAATAGAAATTACAAATAAGGTAAGAATGAAAATGATAATTTTTTAATATTTTTAAGTTTTTATTTATTATATACTAATGTACTTAGTTGTGTCTACTATGTTTTTAAAACTTGCTAACAAAGTTGGTTTTGTCGACTATGTTTGTAAATCCCGCTAAAAGTGTGTGTTAACTATGTTTGGAAAACCTAATAACAGAGTTGGTTGTGCTGACTATATCTTAAAACTTGTAATCAGAAGTAAACAAGAATCGATTAAGTTTATCCATTTTCCTGTGGTTCAAGATGACCTATACAAAGAAAAATGTAGTTGATCTAATCGATTGTGTTAAACCTACACATTAAATGTTAGACTATATTAAAAGGATTGATTCAATACTTTAAAAATAAAAATATATAATATATGATAATAAATTAATTTGTGAAAGATAGCCTGAAAGTCTTATAGTTATGTTGGGTTCATTAGAATGTATACAAGGGAAAGTTGAGATGATTTATAAATCAATCCTAGCTTGAAAAAGATAAATCACACTTACCCTTATGGTTGTTGGTACATTTAAATAATTAAGTTCATAACAAATATCGATCTAATAGACCTAAAAAAAGGTTCCCTTGCCATAGTATTATCACTATAAAGGGTTCTAAATCCTCTAATCAAGGAACTCCATGCAATAACCCTATTTAGGTCCTATGTTTTCTATATTTTAGAAAGTAAATACAAAGTAATATAAAATCTAACATAGTGATCACCAAATCTTATGGGACAAAATGGGCGTAATAAATATAAAAATAAACATGCATAGAATATATATACTTAATAAAATGTATTATAAATCATAATTCATGGAGAGAGAATCTTATAAGCTAACAAAGGCAAATCTATCTACTTTAACAAAGGAGTAATAAAGTTAGGAATACTTACCTTTGAAAATGAACCCATCGAGCCTCAATCTCTCTGTTGGCCAAATTTATTTGAAAGAGGTTTTTATGGTATGTAAGGATAACAAGGATAAGTCATCTCAAGGCTACACAACTTCTTTATGCATCCAAAATACTTATTCACATGACAAGACCCATATCTCTAAGTCTAGTATTGAAACCCTAAGCAATGTTCCTCAAGTAGAATAGTCGATAATTAGATGCACAATATAATATGTTATTATTATTTATCTCTAATGAAAATGGATGAAATGATGTGTTTATAAATTTGGATATAACCCTAAACCTTTTTGAATTTTTAGTATACATAGTCATCCTAGTTGACCTTGTTACAAAGAAAATTAATTAGGTCTAATCTAAGTCAGCCTATGTCAACTTAGTACTATAATGTGCTAAACTATGATAATAGATTTTACCTAATAGATTGTGTATGTGGATGGTAAAATAAGGTTTTTTATTAATCAAGGGCTAGAAATAGATATTGTCTATATATATATATATATATATAACAAACTATATATCTGTGTCTAAATATTTCTTATACTTTAATTTATATTATATATATATATATACACATACATATATACATATATATATATATACATATATACATACATATATATATACATATATATATATATATACATATATATACATATATATATATATATATATATACATATATATATATATATATATGTATATACATATACATACATATATATATATATATATATATATATACACATACACACACACACACACACTTTAAGGATGTTGGAGAGTGGCTTCAGATCTCTAGGAGCCATAATGCAAATTCTAGATTTTGAAGGGTCATATTAGATTTAAGACTTAGCCATATTTAAAGGATATAGAATTTTAGACCTAACCATATTATAGGATTTTAGGATTCCAGGGAGGCATCATAGGAGGTTAATGGATAGACACTCTAAATAAGTTTGACTAATAGTAGGAATGATATAAAGCCACAACAATATTTAGAATCACCAATGGCGTGCTCTCCCCTTTCCTAGTAAACCCATTAAGGCATGCACTAAGAAAGATTGAAACTTGACAAGTTCATGTAGGAGATAAATTTTTAGTAAGTGGTAACATTAATAAAAATATTATGTGTATACAGAAACCTAGTCTCAGCTATCCATCACCATCTAAATCCCACTTCAATTTTTTACACATTGTCCAAGAATATATTGAAACACCTATAACATCACATACCACTTATTTCATCTACTCACTCATGGTTAAAATCTTCTCTATCATCATAAATATCAACACAATTAAATCAATAGACACTAGGGCATCCAAATGATAACATATTATATCTACAGTTATCTCAAAGATAGTTCTTACCCTCAAATCCTTCATTGTCCACATTGATATAGAAATAAATGTCTCCATCTAAACTATAGCATCCTCTTCTCCTTCAAATGATAAGGTTGATATATACATCACCAACTCCTCCTTACATATGGTGAACTAAAAAGACTCACTCTCCATACTTGGAACATCACATACTTGAGAAGATATCAAATTCAGATACATTAATTCATCCATATCCATGCTATAATATTGTTTCACATCAACTTTAGGCTTCTCAAATCCTTCACCATAATTATGCCATTCTTTAGGATAATATTTAGTTATTCTTGGGATAGGTCTCCTTCCACACACTATTGTGAGTAATCATTCATCTACATATCTCTTTAATAACCAACTTATACCCATCCTATAATACTTTATTTTGTATGTATATTGACTTTAAGACAATAAATAATGGCTAGAACATCAACATCAACCTGACCTTAATGAACTACTTCCATATTAATCACTTGGGAAACTTCTTCAATGCACTTCTCATACATATGAACATGTTGGACTACACCACACTTAGTCCTCTTCTTTGATAAATTATCCATGGTTGAACTTGCATGTTTCAAAAACACATTATGTGAAAAAAGTTTGCCTCAAGTAATTCATCAACCACTCAATCATGTTGTAAGGATATGTTGTCCAACTAATCTTGAACAATATCATGTTGCTCATGAATTCCACTCTTAATGGAATGATAATGGTCCATTCTCAATAACTCTCAAGGTTTTTTTTATCATCTACACCTATTTTTTTAATGTATACACATAGCGAAACCTTCATCCTATCCTTTTTGTGTGCATTAACTTGCATCGTATATGATACTAATGTTTACTTCATCAAATTTTGAAAATCATCACGGTTCCATTATTCCGTCAGATTAATTTTTTTCATTCAAATAAATGTATTTCATGCCTTGGTTTTCCTCAACCCTTCCACCCTCTAAATTATAATTGACAAATCCATTGTAATATTGAACCAAGGATAATTTAGTAATTTCCCACTTATATGACATCAAAATATATTTTTCATCACCACATGATGGGTCTCCATCTTATAGTGAATAATATACTAACTTCATATCATTTTCCATGTGGATATCTCAATCTATGGGATTATCATATCTCTCATCCATCCTATTGTTCTAAAAATAAGAATTGGGCTCTACATATAGAAGCCTCACCCCCTTATTTCCTTCAAAGATAACCTTATATTCCATGCACCTGTACACCTCCATGCTAATTATTGAAATAGTCTTTGGTTGATCACATGGAATTTCACCATCCTTATTTCCTCTCTTGGAAATATTCTTCATCTTCTCTTCTCTCTAAATCCTCAAGACCTGAAGCTTCTTCATCAACTCCACTTTCATTCATGAGTGCAGGACATGACCCATCAACATTGAAGCCATATGTTCCCAACTCCTCACACTATTATTTATTTTTCCTTATCTCCTCTCGTAGTGAATATCTGTAACTCCACATTATATATATATATATATATATATATATATATATATATATATATATATATATATATATATATATATATATATATATATATATATATATATATATGTAGTGGTTTACCTCTTTAATTCATCTTGACATCAGCTAGTCTCTTTTGTCTTATAGATAGTTCTCTCTCTAAGGCATCCAAATTTCTTTGTAAGGAAAAAAACATCTCCAACATCTATTCTTCTTCACTTACAACTGCAACATCTTCTCTTTTTTCATCCTTCAACATGTCTAATATTTAATAGACTCCATTCAACATCTCAACTAAGTCATCTACCTATACTAATACTCTTCCTTTGTGTACTATGTCCTCTTAAACAACTAGGATTATCTTTCACAACTTTAAATAGACACAAAAAATAACCTCTCACATTTCATTTCATCTTTTAGGACTTCAATCACACTTGAAACAAACTCATATTCTAACCTATTCAATATTATTTTTCATAGATTGTAAGTGATTGATGTAGACTTATCTTACATGGATTATAATTGAATCATACAAGAGCCTTGAAAACTCAACCCAAGAAGGAAATACCTTGATATGATACCAAATAAATCAAGAAAAAGAGAGGGGGTCCACTTAAGGAATGCCTTTATCTCTGTGATACATGATTATAACACTAACCCATGGACACACTTGAGCACACTATTAGACTTGACATAATTAATCAAAATAAATTCATTGAATTCAGATTAAAAATATTATATTTTAATGAAAACTCACTAATTCACACACACACACACACACACACACACACACACACACACACACACACACACACACACACACACACACACACACACACACACACACATCCCTTTATAGTATTATTTAGACATAAAACTAAAGAATAAGATGCATACACAATCTCCCATGGACTAGATATCATCACACTCTCACTTCTCTCTTCTTTGACTCCTGTCTTTACAAATAAAATATTTTATTCCCTTTTTTACCTTATCCCATGCCTCTTCAAATTCATTATCCTTAGATTCACTTGAAATATGGTATTTCATATTTATGGGATGTTACTTTTGTTTTAACTTTATTCAAGATGGAACCACACCAATTTTAAAGGTAGAATAATTATTGATTAAAAAACCATTAATGATAGTTTCATAAACACCAATAATGGTTGTGAAACAACTACCATATGTGTGTGTTATTGTCATTAATGTCAATGGTACATCTTGTATGAGGTTAATGTCATTGACATAGTGTGCTTAGTTGGTAGTACATTGATGAGATAAAGGGTGTTTATGGAGTATTTTCATTTAAGAATATTTTCATGAGAGATAATTTGAATGAAACTAAATCCTTATGATCCCATGAAGGTACAGGTCTTTGAGTAGTCTAAATCTAGTCATGGCATGAAAAGACCTTGTAAGAAGATATGAACATTGTGGCTTGGTGATATGAGTGCACACAAGTATGACTAATTGTATAAGGTTTCTTGAGCATGTATTTGAGGCATTAGATCACTCATGAGAGTCTCAAGGTGAGTCTATAGAGGTAGGACATTCAAACCAAGTCTACATCTAGACCACTTCTAGACCCTGCATATCATAATGAGGCATCATGATCTATTATCAATAATATCAAGTGTCTATGTCACAATTTAAGCATGATAAATTTTTATTGATTATGTGAGTGATGTAGAAAGCAAAATGAAATATTCATGAAGGGCAATTTTAAGCGCTGATATGGTTTGCAGGTGAAGGTCTAAGAGAGCAAAGAGAGAGTGTGTATACTAGTGAGTAGTCATGATCATATTTTAAGGTGTTTGAGCTCATATAATAATTATTAGAGGTGATGTGTGTTTTTTCATGTTTGGTCTTGCATTTTTAGGTCTTGTTTTGCAATAAAATTCATGAAAAGTAGATTTTACATCTCTTGAGTGCACAACATGTAGGGTTCTCGACCTGAGAAGGATTTTATTATGATCATTAGCTCATCAAACCTTTGGATCAAAACATAATATATTAATAGTATATGGGTAATGGTCCTAGATCAAAATTTTATGCATTTATTTTTAGATTGAGGGGTTATGCTTTATGAATTATTGTTAAGAATAGAAATAGGTTTAAACCCTCTTAGAACCCTAATAAGGACCCAATGTTGAATATTTTGATTAAAATTTCCTATTATTTATTTATATTATTAGGTAAGTTATTTTATGTTGTATTCAACTCTCTCATAAACCTCAAGGTGTGATTGAGTTGTCAGGTGTGTGAGTAAACCCTACAGTAAAGTGCTAATTTTTTGGAAATTTATTGTAACAATCAGAGTTGAAAAATTCAAAGTATGAAAATGGATGGAGGGTGAAGCTTTAGACTCATATTACATGTATATTAAGGTTTATGGATAGGTTATATACCTTAATTTTTCTAAACTAGTCATCCAAGTTATCTAGTCACTTACATGCTTAATGGTGGAAATAGTGAAAAACTTATGTAGCAGTAAGAAGATGATTAGGAATGTGTTATCATGATAGAGTGATGAAACAAAGTAAATGGATATTTATTTTTTTAATTTTATTTCTTATTAATTTTGGATAATAATCTTGGATTTTAGATATAGTGGTGAAAATGATGAAGCCAAATGGCTTGTCTGACTGAATGAGGTCTGTGTGTAAAACCAATAATTTCCACTAAACTATATGATTATTATATTTTAATATGGTATATATATGTCATATGTTCATATATATTCATAATAAATCATTTAAAATCTATTTACAAGCATTTTAGGTTTGAGTCATCATGACTGGTCTTTGAGGAAAATCGACAATTTTGAGTAAGCAAGTTGCAGGAGTGTTTTCGAGTCCTTTTATCCTATGTGATGAAGTATAATTTACTTTATGATTTTTTTTTCAGGTTTTATATGTTATATTTATATTTTTTAATATCATTTTTGTGTTTCTAAATATTGTTTTATCTTTAGTTATTCAAGACAGACCTTTCTATGTGTGTGAAGGGCTAAGGTAAATAGTACTAATAGTGTGCTTCAAGTTGTGGTTGGAGATAAAAAGTGTTATGGACATAATATGAGATTATTATAAATATATTTTATTTTAATATTAATTTTTACTTCTATGTATGTATTTTTAAATTGTTCTAAGGAGATCAAAGGGTAACATGTACTAATGAAGACCTAATTGAATTAGGTCTCCTTAAGGCCTAAAAGAGGTTTTGGTATTTTATGTTGAGGATGATATATTATAATGATTGATTCATGTATAATTTTTTTTTAAATACATATTTTAAAGGTAATTCTAGTGTTCAAGTTTGTATGGCTAACAAAGAGGTGTATGAGCTAAATAATTGTATAAGAATAAGACCTAATTGACTAGATAGAGTACAAGTGAGTGCAAGCGAAATAAATATAAATTTATAGAGATAAAGGAGGTATTTTATACCATTAAATAGGTGTGTATAAATTATCATAAATATATAATGTGGACCTTACTATAATTGAATATCAATGTCATATGACCTAATCTGTCTTAAAGAGACCTAGTTGAGCAAATAATTCTAGAAGGCAGTTTGAGAATGATAGAAGAGTGAGAAGATATAAAGAAGGTGATCATCATATATTTTATGAAAAATAAGGTTTTTTTAAGGTAATAAAAGGTTTTAGTTGGTTTATTTATTATTGAGTAATCTATGGGATTGGTCCCTCCTTACAATTTGGTATTTGTTAAAACCTAGTTGGGTTGGTGCTTAACTAGTTTGGGTTGGTTCTCCATGTGGATTTGGTGCTTCTCTAAATTGTGATAATTTGAATTATAGTAATCTACTAAAATTTTATGGATAATTATTTTTTATTGTACTTGAGGTTTTCCCACATATGTAATGTGTTTCATGATCTTGTATTATTGCATATGTTTTGTTAGATGTTCATGCTTGTATAAATGGTTCATGTGTGCTTAAGTGGAATTGAATTATTATTTTGAAGAAAATAATTCCCCCCATATAAATATTTTTTCTTCCAATAATTAGTATCAAATCACAGTACTTTGAATAAAATATAACAACTTTAAGGTGATCCTAATAAGAACAAGATGTCTAGTGATGAAAAATAAGAAGATAACATGTATGATGAAGAACCCTACTAGGATGGTGAAGTAGGATAAGCTGAAGTATACCTTAAACCTGAGCTCATAAGTGCCCTTGATGATTTTAGGCTTAAAAATAAGACTATCAAGGATATCAAGAATCAGTTAGAAGGTGTCAACATAAGGTTTAGGTCAAAGGAAGTTGAGTATGACCAGTTGAAGATAGAGGTAGATTCCTTGAAGGTTGAGCATGATCATATCATATAAAAGATGAGAAATCTTGAGAAAGAGTGTGATAAGTTATAATAAACCAATATTACCAACATGAAAATACCAATCAGATAATATAATGCAATAAGGGATAAATTATCATGGAACCATGGGAAAAGGAGTGATCATTCAAGAGGTAAGTATAGAAATGTTGTTTACTACAATTGTCATAATATGGGACACATTGAAATATTTTATTATAATATATTTATAAAGACCTCAACATTCAAAAATATATATAAAGCTCCTAGATTCCATGACAAGGGAGAAACATTGGTTATGGAAGCCAAAAAATGTTAGGACTGATCATATTGAGAACAAGAGTCAATATGGACTATTTGCTAAGGAAGAACAACTAAAGTTGATTTTATCATAGCTCAAACTTCATTTCACATTCAAGATGAAGGCATGAAATTTTATATATATAGTGGTTTCTCAATCCATATGATAGTAACAATGAGGTTTGGAGATAACACAACTACCAATATAGTTGGCAAAGGTATCTTGCGTTTGAACAATGGAAAGACCAAGACATAAAATATGTTGTATGTCAAAGGTTTGAAAAATAACCTAATTAGTGTAAGTTAAATTTGAAATCAATAACACACACTAACCTTTCATGATAGAAGATGTGAAATAGGGAGAGAAAAATCAAAAAGGCTAATTGATAATGCTAAAAGGATTGATAACAATCTATATCTCTTGAATGATATGAAGAAGAAGAGACACTTTATGATAAATATGGATTAAATTTAAATATGGCATAGAAGGCTAAGTAACATAAAATATGATAATCTAGTTAAGATAATAACTAAGAAGTTTATTACTAACATGCCTAAAATCACCAAACCTACAAACAAACTTTGTAAGGCATGTCAACATGGTAAGTAGACTAAAATAAGGTTTAATTCTAAGGAGTACTCTACTACAATACCCTTGGAGTTAAGACATACTGATCTCTATGGGACTACAATAATTAAAGGAAATAACTACTTCATGTTACTCATAGATGACTACATGTGAATGCCTTAGGTAGCATTCTTAAAAGAAAAGTGATGATCTCTTGACAAGTTCAAGGCATTCAAGGATCTTGTTAAGAGTGATAAAAATGGGAAGATCAAGTGTCTAAGTTTTGACAAATGAGGTGAGTTTTGGTTTAATGAGTTTTATGATTTCTATGAGGTTCATGGAATAAGGAGAGAACTCTTATTAGCTAGGATACGTCAATAGAATGGGGTAGCATAAAGAAAGAATAGGATAGTTCAAGAGATGGATAGAATTTTGTTAAATGAGTCTATATTATCTGATGGATATTGGAGAGAGGCAATAATCACTATAGTATACATTTTTAATATAGGATATATCAAGACTAATGGCAACAAGACTCCTTATGAACTGTGAAAAGGCACACCTATAATGTGCAACACTTTATAGTGTTTGGGAGAAAATATTTCATCAAAAGATATGATGAAAACTTAGGAATGTTTGAATCCTGATATGACTAAGGAATATTCATAGGATACTCATCAATTATCTCAACTTATAGATGTTAACAAGAAGTTATAGAAGATATTGGAAAGTACCAATGTGAAAATTGATGAGATGAGGAAATCACACTCACAGTCAAATGATACATTATATAATCTAGAATTCAAGATTGAATATGAAAATATATAGTTTGATGAGGAAGAAGAATAAGTTGAGGAGAGCTAGGACTCAAAGACCCCTCAAGATAGATTCAAAGAGATCATCCTGAATCCTAAATCATTGGCAACAAGAGTGCATGCATGATAATAAGGAGGAGACTGGTTAGTAATCTAAATGAAGATAATGTTTCTCTATTATCTAATATTTAACCTAATAATCTTATAGAATCAAGCAAGGATAAATTTTGGATAAATACTATGAATGAAGAGTTGGACCAAATAGAGAAGAATGAGACTTGGGAACTAGTTCCTACGCCTAAAGATAAGAATGTCATGTTGAATGAAGGTGGAGAAGTCACTAGGAACAAGGATATATTGATATTCAAGGTATATGCACAATTTTAATGGAGAGACTTTGAGGATACCTTTGCACTAGTAGAAATATTAGAGGTCATCAATTTTTTTCTAGCATATGTAAGATTCAAAGGGTTCAAGGTATACTAGATGGATATCAAATCTACCTTTTTGAATGGGAATTTAGAAAAGGAGGTGTACAAAAAAAAATTATGGTTTTCTCACTATCAAGTGATAATAACTATGTTTATTGATTGAAAAAGGCTCTTTATGGTTTAAAGAAAACTCCTAGAGCTTGGTATGCCAGGTTGGATAGGTATATTTTGGATCAAAGATTCAAAAGAGGAGATGTAGATAGTAATTTATATATAGAGTCACAAAATGAACATTATTTGATAGTAGTTGTCTATGTGGATGACATGATATTTGGTGGAAATAATGAGAGCATGACCAAGGGCTTTGTAGAGGTGATGAAGAAAGAGTTCAAAATGTCCATGTTAGGAGAACTGTCCTTCTTTCTTGGTTTGAAAATCACTCAATATAAAAAATTTATATTCATTTCAAAAGACAAGTACATAAGAGTGGTTTTTATTACACCTATGATCATAAGATTTAAGTTGAGAAAGGAAGTTAAGTCTTTAAAGGTCAATCATATGTCATATAGTTCAATGATTGGAAACCTACTATACACCACTACCTCTAGACCTAGCATCATACGAATAGTAAGTATTGTGGGAAAGATATAAGCATATCCAAAGGAAAATAATCTACAAACATTCAAAATGATACTCAAGTAGCTCAAAGGGAATATGGAGTATTGCAAGTATCTCAAAGGGAATATGGAGTATTGGTTTGGTATCTAAGGAAAAAGGAATTCAATTTGATAGCCTATACAAATGTAGAGTAGGTAGGAAGTCTAGATGATAGGAAAAGTACTAGTGGAGGAGCTTTCTTCTTAGGTGGTTGCCTAGTTTCATGGATAAGAAAGAACCATCTATCAGTAGGGTTATCCACTTGTGACGCTGAGTACATTACAAAAGTTTCATGTTGCACTTAGGTCCTATGGATGAGATAGACCCTAAAAAAATACAAGGTGGAGTATGACGGTCCTATCCCTACCTATTATGATAATGCAACTGTTATAATCATCTCAAAGACCTTGTCATGCACTCAAGGACTAAGAAAATTCCCATTAGGTATCATTATCTAAGAGATTAGGTAAGTGAACAAAGTGTCATAATTGAATATGTTTTACATAAGATTAAACTGTAGACATTCTAACCAAACCACTTCCAAAGGTAACATTTAAAAACCTAAGATAGGAATTGGGTGTAATTCCTACCCATAAAAATCAATAAATAAGATAATTACTTAGTTGGAGATAATCAAGTGGTCTATTAGATCCAAAAATAGGTGAGTTGTTTCAATAAGGTATTCATGGAGATAGGGGAATCATGTTTGTATTATGACTAATTAACTCATAGTCCTATATGTTGAGTATTTTTGTTGCAAGGAGTATGATCCAAAGAGTTTCATAAATCACTTTGTCATTGATGTCAAAGGGGGATAACTACTATTTTAAGATGCACCTATTTGTGGCATGTGTATAATTAGATGCATTTCTAAGACCCTATTGAGCAATGTTTAAAATGCTAGACATTATACACTATTTGTTGTTTCCATAGTGGTTTAACAAATTAAGAGCCATGTCTGGGCAGTGTATTGTGACACGGTCACAACCAATATTGTATTTTTTTTACATTAACAAACTTGTCTTGTAGTTACATTGGTGATTGTTGCAGTGTTTGGCAATTCACCACTTACAGGATGTGACAGTGAGAAGATAATTTGATATATTGTGACCTAATTGGTAGTTGCAGGATTCAGTATAACTCATGCCTTATGTTTAGGCTTATTACATTTTTGAGTTATGAATCATATTTTTCCACTATTATCTTTATGCTATGATTTGGGTATTGTACTTGATATATTGTAAAGGACCATTTAGTAGTAGCAGAAGAGATCACTGAGCTTATTTGAGTAGAGGCTCTTCTGAAGCTGTGTAATAGAGGAAGTCATCGCATCCTAATTTTGTGTAGAGGCTATTGATGGCCATACAATAGCAGAAAAATTGTAGAAGATGTGATCAATTGATTGTTCCAAGCATTATAGGTGCAACTAGAATAGATCGATAAAGACCCATCGAAACTCTTTAGAACCGACTGACATTTTAGAGGATTAGTATAGCTTCCAGTTGTGAAGTAGTGATTTTTGAGATCATATAATCCACTGTAGAGATCTTCAAAAGACAATATGAAGTATCAGATCTAGTACCATCTTTTGGTGGACTAAAAGCCTTCTCAATGGGGAAGATTGATCCAGAGGTCAATTCAAAAAAGGTCTCAGATCAGACCAAAACTTACACTGTCACGTAGGACCCATTGAGACCTTTCTAATGGTATGTGGAATGCAAAAATTGGAGCTTGTATGCTCCTTGTGCAGCTAGCCAAAGTTCCAATCAACATGGTCAACATTGGTCAAAGTTGGTCAAACTATAGAAAATATCCAGCATTAAATGATTAGAGAATAGTTCCAATACGAAGATATCATCGTGAGCTTTCCAGCACAATTTATGGTTTGTGAAACGGAATTCATATGCGAAAGTTATGGCCCATCAAAGTTATGGTCAAACTTGGTCAACAAGATGACGTGGCAAATATGGACCAATAAGGACGTGAGACGTGGCATGAGTAAAAAAAAGAAATAAAATCATGTGTTTTTATAATTGCTATTTGACAACTGAAAATAGACCACCTACAAGGACCGTAGCCGATGGAGTCTACTTTTGTCTTGGAGGGGGACCTTGCCGCTGATAGAGCTATTGAGCAACCAATTGAACATCGACAAATAACGAATAGAGAGTGATCCATGTGATGGGTCCTCAAGACACCACATAACTTGCCACCACTTATTATTCCATGCTCAAATTTAATAATCACGTATTAACTATATTTTATGTAATTAATTAATTACTATGCCACGAATGGAAAGTCATCCAAAAATAGCACGTGAACCACCTAAGCTACCAACGTTCCAAGTCCAAGTTTACCACGAAAACACCACGGTTCCAAGTTAGCATGTTCCCACCAAATGCCACGAAGCATACAACCAAAATATAACAGCCACCACCGAATAATATGCCAAATGTCAATGCTTTGGCATTATCTACTACGTGGGTCATGCATTTTAAAAGGATTAATTAATCAAGCCAGATTTATTACCGAGGGGCGAAGCCCTAAGATTCTTCTCACATCACGACAAAATAAAAGATGTTGTTAATGCCCCATTCTAGCACTGACACGGAATAGAGAATATGCTCAGCTTGAACCCATTTTTATTGCAATCTATCAACATCCTCAAACTGAAATACGTGTTGGGATATACAATTAGCATTTGGCATTAATGCGGCAGGAAGAGACAGCGACATGGTGGCTAGAAAGGCACCGAGGATTTTGATTATCATCAACACTGCAGCTCGGGTTCTGTCTGAGGGTTCTTCGGCTTCTGTTCTGACCAATATCCCTGCTCTGCTGTACAGTCTGCACACTCTGTTCCATCAAAACTCTTTCGCACCCCGTTCGGTTCTGTTCCGCACTATTGATTATTCTTGACTTTGTTCTGTAGGCTTAGAGCTTTGATTGAAGGCCATTGAAAACAGTCAGCAGAATTAGGAGGGAGGGCGATGAAATTTTATTATTCTTGGTAATGACGATAGAGATAGCGTTTTAGCAGTAGAACCTTCTGTATGTACTTTCTTTCTACAGAATCTTCACTGTTTGTTACTGATGATCGAGTCTATACATGGCGAATTTATGAATTGGATATCGGACAAAAAGTAAAATTGTATGCCCACCTAACTTAGTTCAGTAATTATGGTTTTTTTAAAATCTCCCTTACTCATAGTAAAATTTGAATTGTTTCAAATAGTAAATAAATACTCAAAAAACATTCCTGCTTTACTCAAAGAAATGTAGGTTCCGCCACCATACCTGCTAATATTTGAGCACCTTTTTTCCAACTTTCTTCCATGGCTGCAAAACAGAGTCTCAAAACTTCGAAGGCACTCTTGGTAACCATCCTTCCTTGGAATGAGTCTGAAGCATTGCTTCTGTGTGGTTTGAATGGCGCTCCAAAATAGCTCTGTGTTACAATGTCAAATCCTTATTCCAAATACTGCCCAACTCCCTATTCCATCCCAACAGCCCACCACATAGCAAGACACTTGGAAGGAAGGTTCATAAAACATGTGTTTAAAATTTTCCATGAGTTTGGAAAGTTTTTATTATATTGGTCACCCCGCTAATAATTTCAACTCTATTTACTTTATTTACATGTTGGCACGTGGATGTTAAGGAGACGGTTTTTAAAAGGAATGGTTTTGACGCCCCTGGTTTTGTGCGGAAAAGAAATAAGCTGTTTGCTGAGTAGGGGAAAGGATGTGGAGAAATTTTACATGTTGCAGTTATAAGTAGCAATCAGTTTTTGTTTTTTTTTTTTTCCAAAAGTAAATTTATGTTTTAAATATATACTTAAATGAAATTTGGTCAAAGGAATATAAATTAGTATTATATATCCATGACATGACATTGTCATCGTTATTTATAATGGACGATCCAGATGGTCTTTTCTCATCTCCACACGCGGCATCTCCATTAAAAATTTTCTGGAAATGTCCACTTTACCGCGTGAGTTCCACTTTACATAAAACTTTGTTACATATTAAATTATTTCTTTTTCCATGTTTGTTTGCTCTCACAAAGTCAAATTTAACTCTATCTATCTAGCTTTCCTTGTTTTTAAATATAAAATATAATATATATAATACATTAAATTATATAATATTATATGATATAAAAATATATTTATTAAAATTTACAATCTATAAAAATATATTTATTTATATATGTAATATATTAAAATATATGATATAATATAGATAGATAAAGCTTTTATGGTCTTATTATATGATAAATTATGATTTTTGATTTAATTATTTATTTTATTGAAATTAATATTTATTTGTTATGTCAAATTTTTGTAGATATTTTATTCGTAAAATGAATGTTTTTATGTTTTATAATTATGAAATATAGAAAATATTAATAGTGTTGAAATTTATTAAAGATGAAAAGTTGATATATTTAATTTAAAGTGAATTAATTTCCATCACATACATGTCACGATTATAATATTGAAAATAATACGTGTGTAAATTATAATATGATTTTTCGGTCAACTATGAAAATATATATAATTTTGATTTTAATTAAAAAATAGATATTTTATGAATTAGATATTTCATTTATTTTTTCTATTATAATAATCATTGTGATTTTATTTACAAATTATATATTTCATTTATATTTTGTTTATAATATTCATGATTTGTGATTTTAATTACTAATTCCTCTATTATTATAATATATCTCATGTTCAATTTGGAGGTAGTTTATTTTCATTCCCAGGGCATTAATACATGCATGTTTGAACATCTAAATGCTCTGAGGAGGTTTGTATAGGGATGAACTATTTTTTTTTAATAGATCTTGTAGGAGAATTAGTACTCACCTTTTGAAAAAAAATCTTGATGGTATGGATGGTAGATTCATTTTATAAATACAAAATAAATAAAGAAATTGATGCATGGTCGTAATGATTAACAAATGTTGTTCATCAAGTTGATCTTATTTTTTTGGTTGTACTTTATTCATCTATGCATAGCATTCTGTTACACATATTTAGTAAATATTAACATTTGTTCATACATTGACATTGTTTATGATCATATTTTGGAAAATATGACAAATACGTTGTCTTTGAATACAATAGTTTTCAACTACAATGAGGCATTTGTTAAATATTACAACAGTTTAAAAGTGCAAAAACCAAACAGATTTTGGAGAACAAGGGAAAGGATGAAGACTTATGCAACCTCGTTAAAGGATTAATTGAAGGCTAATATTTCATAACAATTCTATAATGTTTCAGAGAATATCTTATGCAAATCTCATTTTCTCATTCGATGTGTTGGATCATTGCTTCTTGACTCATGCATGCACACCGATACTAGGCGCTGAAAGTAAGCCATGAGCAGCTAGTACACCATTGTGAAGCTAAAGAAATTTGGAAAGAAGCAACCTCCTCTTCCCTCTCTATTCTGTAGGGACCACATATTTGAAAATTAGGCCCACGTGGCAGGGTGGCCTTGCATTTGTGACATCAAAAGGGCAGATTTTGAATGTGAAAAGATGAGGGTTTATAAGATTGAAATTATGAATGATGGGGCCGATTTATAGTCTTGGGTGTTAATGCAATGGAACTTTTACCATATTGCTCAAATTAGGTGTGTTTTAGAAAGTGAGTTTTTAAATAATTTTTTTTGTATAATTTTAGAAATTGAGGCACGTGTTTGGATAGGGGGCATGTGAGGTCGACAAGAGGCATGGAGGTAGTTTGGGACCCCTAAGCACATGTTGAGATATGAGACATGTCCTCCTCTACAACATGGGATAGGCCAAAATCTGAATTACGAAATACTAGATGTGCTTGAAAATGGAGATCTGGGTTTCCTTTGAATCAATAAATTTTAGTGCTATTATAATGACCTCTATTTTTGAATTTACCCTTTTGTGGATGAAGGTGGAGAAAGTGCCATATTCCACTTTACGATATAATTGGAGGTCTTGATCAACAAATCAAGGAAATGAAAGAGGTATGTTATTTTAATCTCTTCAGCTATCATCATTTTTGCCATTTAAAATGACATATAGGTTATTGAACTTCCCATTAAGCATCCAAAACTATTTGAAAGTCTTAGAATCACACAACCAAAGGTATGCTTTGTAGTCCTCATTATTATATCTTCATGCTAAAGGCATTAGTTTTGCATTAATAAGATGGAGCTTGTAAGTTTTGTAATTTTGTTTTGGATTTCTTGGGGCATATTTCATAGTTACCATTCCAGTCTTTGGTCTCATAATTGTTTTGATGTTCTTTTCCCTTGTTACTGTTCAAGGGTGTTTTGCTGTATGGACACCCTAGTATAGGAAAGACATTATTGGCAAGGGCAATTGCTCATCATACAGATTGTACTTTTATTAGAGTTTTTGGTTTTGTATTAGTTCAAAAGTATATAAGAGAAGGATCGAGGATGGTTCATTGGATTTTTGTGATGGCAAGGTGCTCATATACTTTATGCACTAAATAACATGAATTTTATACTTTCCTACATGCTTTTAATGGTTTCCTATTAGATATATTTCTATTACTACATCAAGTTTCCTATTGTATATGTTTTTGGCTTCTTTCAAAATGAGAATTTACCAGCCCAATACTAAATCTTATATCCAATAAATAGAAGTAGACTAGTAGTTTAAGGTACACAGAGATTAGGGAGAGATTACTTCAACAAATAAAAGGTTTCATATTTTAATGGTGGTTGTTTCATATTTTTGGTAAGCTTGTAACCAATGATTTTTTTGCATTTAATTTCTGCAGTGTGAGAGTATCAAATGAACTAGGAATTGGTCACCCAAGAGCTAAAAAATTTGCTATCCTTATAGTGGCTTTAATAGCACTATCATTATATGTATGGTTGTCATTCTTGCCACCAAAGATGAGTTTTCAGTACTATTAACAAGTAACAAAGTGGTCATGGACATAATGTCCAACATGGAAATTTTACTTAGAGTGACAATGGTTTTGAATAGTGTACAACCATTTCTATCAGGAAGATTGTAAATACTAATCCAGAATTCAAGGCTTAAATGAATGTAGTTGATGATCTCCTTGATTGTGGGTTCATACTATTGTTTCAAAATTTTGAAGGCTCTGTTTCTTGATGTGAATAATTCAGATGTGCCTATGGATGGAGGATGGAAAGCTATGATAGCCTATGTAAACATAGGGTGATACTATGTTATTAGAGTACCCCTTAGTCTTCTTATGGGATATAAGTTTGATCTTGGGATGAAGGCAAACTTGGTTCTCTTTGTTTAGAATGCAAATTCTTGATTATCCTTTGTTGTGTGCCTATTACTAATAATCTCAAAGCTTTCTTGAATTTGATATTCACATGTTGAAATAGGGCATTTGGATCGATATGATTACTTGAATAGCTCATCAGACTGCCATTCTAATAATAATCACATTATTCATTAATTGGAATCGAGAGGTAAACCATCATATTTCTTAAATGTTTAAGATGTTTATTATGTATGATTTTTAGTTCACATGTTTTTGGGTTTACCATGTGAGAGTCTAAATATGATATTATTTAGTGCCAATAGACACATATCCCATTGTTTTGGTAATTATCTTTTCATTCGTGATGTGGGTTTCTCTAGTCAGGGATCACCTCAAAGTTTGAGGAGGTTCAGTCGAGTCTCCTCAAAATAATGGATCGATAGAGTTAAGTTCATACACAAGAAATATATGACTTGTAATACAAAATTGATATCAGCTAAAATGTTAATCTTTTCCTTAAGTAGAAACTTTCAATCAAAAACAAATAAGAGTATTAGGAGAAACATTATATAACACAATACAAATTATTTTCTTGGACTGTAATATCATTACAAATTCTTCTTTTGGACTACAATATTATTCCATTTATCATTTTAAAAAGGGATAAGATTAGGTTAAAATTCAAAAAGAAGAGATTAAAATACAAATCTTAAAAATTATATATACTATTTGGTTAAAAAAATATTAAAATAAAGATTATATAATTTAATATAATATTAAATTATATATTACAAAATATAATAAATATATATAATTATACATTTTCTCAAAAATATAGAAAATAAACTTATAGTAATTCATTAGATTAGGACATTTTTATGCACTAAAATGACAACAAACAATATTAACTACAATATTTATTTACTTGTTTGTTTATGTGTTTATGTAAGTTCATTTCAAATTTGAAAAATTAGGTAGATTAAAGAAATTAATAACTGAACTATGCAACTCAAAACCAAAAATATTTATAAATTAATGAAGAACAAATATAAATACTTAGGAAAAAAATTAAAGTACTTAATCATTGTAATAAATCAAATATAAATAACATTTATCCAACCTCCGACTTTTCTTGCACCATGGGGGCAACTGCTACTTTAATCCCATCCATGTGGGATGTGGATAAAAGGCAAATGCAAAGCCATGGGACTCAAACCTTGCCCACTATAGTAAAAGGATAATGCTTTGGCCATTGCACCTAAGCATGTAAACACTATATAAAATGCATGAAATTATATTTGAAGTAGGGTATTTCCATGGAAACAAGGTAAGCATAAGGATCAGCTTGCATGTTTCCTCATTTTTGAGGTACTTGGAGGCATTTCTAGACTTTGGAGTAAACTAAAGATTTGTTCTAGACTTTGATCCAGTTCTAACTATATGTGGAGTGTCAGGATTTGAGTCCATTTGATGCATTTTTTAATTCCTCAAAGTGAAGCCCTAGGTAGAGTATGTATCACCCTTAGTAGACCAGTCTACATATATTCCAAATTTTGAAGCACTTGGAGAGATTTTCACTTCTCAGTGTAAACTATGGATTTTTCCTAGACTCTGAGATGATTTCAATGGTGTTTTTAAATCCCTATGATAAATTTTTTAATACCATATTATAAGTTTGTATTCGATACTTTTGGCAGAAAATACACAGGATTGCAAGATTGTATTGTTAGTAGAGGATTGGAAGATTTGTTCGTGGTCCAGAGCTTCCAAGATTTCATATCTATTGCCAAAATTATAAGTAGTCTTAGAGTTTCCATTTGAAAATCTTAAGGGTAGGACATGTACTCACTTTTCAAATAAATGGATCAGTTCATACTATAAGTGAACCTAGAGAAGTAGGCATTTGCCAAACTCCGTAATCAACTCTTGTTTAGTGTGGAGATGTACTTGTCATGAGTTGATTTTTGCTTGTGCATTCTTTTCCACATTTTTATTAATCATTATTGAATGCATAATAAAATTTAATAAGATATTAAGATGCATTATAAAACTTTTGCATGAAAATAAGTGCCAATTTATGGATCAATTTTGAATTATTTTATATATTTTTACATATTTGACTTTTTTTTATTGTGTAATTTTTTTGATTTTTTTGAATTTTTTATATATATCAAAGGTAAAGCAACATGGATTATAAATATAAGAAAGGGAGAGATCCAAAAAATATGAAACATGTGTCAGGATCCTACTCCTAAATAAGAGTATATATGATTACCTCTTGTATAAGCAACTAAACATAGAATTTAACCAGAATGAATAAGTAACTAGAAATATGAAACAACAAATGATATGAGAGACAATACCCAATTGTATTAATACTTAATCAAAAGAAAATATAATAAAGAAGATGCCACACTTCTTCCCACACCTCTAGAGCTCCCACACTTCTAGGGTTCACCTGTAATTCTCCTTCAACAGTTCACTCTCTCATCACGGTCACAAAAATCAACTCAAACACAGAGTTGTTGTTCACCTCCACCAGTCAGTAACAATGTTGCCAGCACACCAAGTACACAACCGTACTCCAAGTAGATCTCCCTTTCCTTGCTGCCACCTGCAAATCAACATACCTTACTTACCATGTAGATGTCTCTACACCCTGAAGAACCCTTGTCCTTACTGCCCTAAGTCCTTATGATTCTTCAACCAGTACCCTGGTGGATCTTTTACCAGAACTTGCACACTTGCAACTCTCCAAGATCATACACACTCAGCACCCCTTTGGAACTAAGGGGAACACACCTTGCTCTCTTCCCTCTAAAGGAGCTAATATTTGCTCTCTTACTCTCTAGCATACTTTTACAATATAGCCCATGAGTCTATTATATAGATCTCATGCATACAATAATTAGACTTTCTTAATTACAATAATTAGACTCGCAACTCAAGACCAAAAATAGACCAGTCTAGAACCTGCATGCAAACTGCATGCACACACAGGTTGCCAATATCGGCTCCTTGCTGGCCGATATCGGCTAACTCATAACCGACATCGGTTGCTTCTGCACTGTAATATGACCGACGTTAGTTGCTTTTGCACTGTAATATGACCGACGTTAGTTGATCAGACCGACGTCGATTGCCCTACAATTTGTTCTGCAACTCAGCAACCTCCTTCCCTATTTGCATCAGTGAAGCTTTTAGCTCTACAACCTAACAATCTCCCACTTGGAGACAAATAGTTACACTGTACCTGTACTTGTACACCATCTAATTTATTTCCTGGCTTGTATCCCTCTTCAAGCTCAATCTTGAAGACCAACCACCACACACCCTGTGGTGCTACTCCTGTCATCCAAGTAATCTGCCGCATCCGCATCTACAAACCCATGTAGAAAATAACTTGACCCTGCACCGCATGTATACTTGCTGCTGGTCCATCTCAGATACCTGAGAATCCACTGAACTGCTCTCCAGTACTTCTTCCCCGAATTGGCTCCAAACTTTCTGACAACTCCCACTGCTTAGGAAAACTCAGGTCTACACCAGACCTCATGTGATTTCAAACACTGTTCTAACCTTAGCTTAAACTGTCCAGCCCTTGGTGTGCTTACCGATTCTGCATCCTGCGTATTGAACCCTGCCAACACCTTCTTCACATCAGCTCCCACTGGAGATCAACCTGTGATCTTCCATGTCTCTTATGCCAAAGAATTTCACTGCTCCCAAATTCTTCATGACATACCTCTGAACTTACTTTACCTTTAGCTCAGAAACTCCCTACATGTGTAACCTTGCAACAAGCAACCACACCACATACAGTAACAAGATAATGTTGTGACCATTATCCAACCCGGTAAAGAAAACACAATAGTTACATTTACCTTGACCAAATCCATGCTTTGTCATACACCTGTCAAACCTGTACCACTGTCCTGTAGCTTCCTTAAGACCATATACCTTGGCTTTCCATCTCACGTGTCCATTCCCACTCTTCTTCATCCTGAACATCCATTCGTCTCTCAGTGCTTTCTTCCAGCTGGTAACTCCACCCAAAAACTCATGTTTGGTTCTTCTCCAAAGAATCACATTCCTCATCCATGCCAAGCTCCCACTGTTTCCTGGATCTACCTGCTCTACTTATTTAACAACTTCTTGATTCTTGACCATTAGTGAGCAAAAAGTAGTGTAAAGAAGGGAAATGATGAATTTGAGGCTTACTTACCCTTTCAGTCCTCCATATGGGCGTTTGAGACTCCTTGACAGCTTGTTGTCTGCCCAAAATTTATCTCAGTGACTGATGTCAGTCACATCTCAGTCTACATCTGACTGATGTCGATTCCATGCAACTGCCTCATCACTGACGTCGGGTCTCCCAGACCAACGCCAGTGTTTACTGGTCCCTGAGTCACCAACGTCAGTCTACACATAGCCGATGTCAATCCCTGTATGGACACCGATGTCGGTTTTCTAACTGACGTCAGTCTCTGTGTGTTACTTGTGAGTGATGACTTTTACCCGCGAACTCCTTTTGGGTCAAAACCCTATTCAAATTAACATAGCCCTGCTTAGAATAATTTAGTCCTCTCATCTGATCTCTGCCTGTCATCTCCTCTATGAACACCAAGGCTTTCCAGTTCTTAAGTTTATCAAAGATATCTGTCTTCTGCTTAAGAACATGCATTCCCCTCCTACATATGTGACCAAGCCTACAAAGCCACTTCTCTACAACAGAAGGTGAATCAGTAATATATGTAGATAGATAAAGGATACCTACTTTTTTACCACCATCTAATTCAAGTGCATCCGCTATGAGAGTTACTGTGCATCTCTCATCACCCAACTTTCCTGAAGAAATTAGACTCATCTCCAAGACTGGTACCTGCATGACCTCCTTCAACACTTGTGTGTTATTCGTCTGCAATTTTAGCTTCACTTCCCCTTTGCCAACAATCTGACAAGGCTCACCAACCCCTAAATAAATCTCTCCAAAGTCTCCCTGGACATACTCATGAAAAGATGCTCTATTTCAGGTTACATGGAAAGAGGCAACATAATCTATAAACCAAGATTCTACTTTATCCAGAGCATCCTATGCAACAACACCTGCAACATCTGCTTCTTCCTTTTCTTCATGCTAATCTTCTACCAACCAATAGTCTGTCTTTACATGCTCTTTCTTTCCATCAATCTGACCATTTGTGCTATTCAGTTTCTCCATTCGTAGCTTACTTTCTTCTACCATTGCTATACTCCCACTCAATCAGAAACCCCTATGAGTAACCTGTAATCAACAAACACTAACCAAATTTGAACCACCTGTTAGTCAACCCAACCAAAAGCTCTGATACCAACTGTCAGGATCCTACTCCTCAATAAGAGTATATATGATTACCCCTTGTTTAAGCAACTAAACATGGAATTTAACTAGAATGAATAAGTAACTAGAAATATGAAACAACACAGGATATGAGAGACAATACTCAATTGTATTAATACTCAATCAGAAGAAAATACAATAAAGAAGATGCCACACTTCTTCTTCCCACACCTCTAGATCTCCCACACTTCTAGGGTTCACCTGTAATTCTCCTTCAATAGTTCACTCTCTCATCACGGTCACAACAATCAACTCAAACATAGAGTTGTTGTTCACCTCCACCAGTCAGTAACAATGCTTCCAGCACACCAAGTACACAACCGTACTCCAAGTAGATCTCCCTTTCCTTGCTGCCACCTGCAAATCAACATACCTTACTTACCATGTAGATGTCTCTACACCCTGAAGAACCCTTGTCCTTACTGCCCTAAGTCCTTATGATTCTTCAACCAGTACCCTGGTGGATCTTTTACCAGAACTTGCACACTTGCAACTCTCCAAGATCATACACACTCAGCACCCCTTTGGAACTAAGGGGAACACACCTTGCTCTCTTCCCTCTAAAGGAGCTAATATTTGCTCTCTTACTCTCTAGCATACTTTTACAATATAGCCCATGAGTCTATTATATAGATCTCATGCATACAATAATTAGACTTTCTTAATTACAATAGTTAGACTCGCAACTCAAGACCAAAAAGAGTCTTTACATGCAAACTGCCTGTCCAAAAATAGACCAGTCTGGAACCCGCATTCAAACTACATGCACACACAGGTTTCCGACGTCAGTTCCTTCTTGACTGATATCGGCCGACTCATAACCTACGTCGGTTGCTTCTGCACTGTAATATGACCGACATCGGTTGATCAGACTAATGTCGGCTGCCCTGTAATTTGTTCTGCAACTCAGCAACCTCCGCAACTTTAGCAACCTCCTTCCCTATTTGCATCAGTGAAGCTTTTAGCTCCACAACCTAACAACATGTGGTTAAGGTTATATGTGTGCTAGATGTGATATGAAACATGTGGTTAAGGTTAGATGTGTGCTAAATGTGATAGTATGGTAATGTGGAGAGAACAAGAACAATAAATATTCCCCCAATCTATATTTTTATTTCAACAATGAAACTCAATATTGTATGTTGAGGTATGAGACTTCATGGCTCAAGTGGAAAATAATTAATGTGTGCTCATGTAGTATGTAGAAGTAATAACATGAAATCATGTACACTGAAATTGAAACCAAGGTATGTGTAAATACTCAATATAAAAGAATGAGATATTAACATGCCTCAAAATATGTGAATTATATGTGTTATAAATTTTTTGATTAAGAATCATAATAAAAGTTTAAGGTCCAAGAAAAAAAAATAAAGGGTTATAATAATATAAGAATAAAGTGGATGGGAAGATATGAGGAATATATTCTATGTTGGAAAGTGTTTCATCTTAAAAAATAACTTGGTCAAAATGAAATATCCATAAATTTATCACATAACATATGTAATGAGCATCTAAATTTTTTTATTAAACCACCAATTGATATGGGTTGCTACATTGTAGTTCATGTGTCAGCAAGTTTTTCATACCAATCATCTACATAATCTTAGGCATTATCATAATCACATTCTTGATCCTAAAATTTTGGTGTCTTAATTTCTTCATTCATTTTATTTATATATGTAAATATAGTTGCACCATGGTGTGTTTATAATTTATTTTATTTGAAAAAATTATTATATCATGTGTTTTTTTTTATGATTATATTATTTGTCTTTTATAGAGTAATAAATGAAGAAGTATTTTATTTTTCTTATTTTTATTTCATGGATTAATCTGATTGCTAGATTGTAACCATTATAGTTTCATGTTTAAATATGATGTAGTCATGATATTTACCCATTGTTTCCATTTGCTAATAGCCATGATTTTCCTCGTTTTGCATTGCATTGATCCAAGATAAAGTCAATGTGTAATATAAAATATTATGTGTTTCTCCCTAGTTTTACTAGAAAAAAAAATAATCTTATATAACATTGTGGCCCATTAATATCACCCAAATGATTTTTGTCATACCACATATGTTACAAAAGTGTCATCATCCATATATTAGATTCTTGAAAAGATGAAATATTGACCTAGGTATATTTCATGTCATTGATGTGATGAATGATAATCAAAGGCTCTAGATATGAATAATGATTCTTAGCTTTCTCCTTTAGAACCATATTATTATTATTTGTTATGTATTTTTTTTTAAATTCCTTTGTGAGAAACTCTATAGTGAGGATGGTTTATTTCTTATCTTGATAATTTTTGTGCAACTTCTTTTTTATTGATTGAAATTCTAGTAACTTATCATTTTAAAGTGTTTTCCTTTTAGTTTTCTCCTGATGTAACTGTTGACCAAATTTGAATTTTAGTAAAATTGGGTCAACCCCTAAATTTTTAAACTTTTTATAAGGTTTCCATATGTCTTATGGGGTCTCATTTTATTTTATATATGTCACCCATCCCTACTCTAGCCTTGGTTTAAGCCTAGCTTCCTTGTACTAGTCTAGTCAACCAAAGTCAACCCTAATCAAACATGGTCCAAGGCTCAAATTATTTTTAAAACGTCCTCATTTGGTATTTTAGGTGTTTTAAATTGTTCCTAAGTCATAAAATTTTCCTTCACCATGTCTCATGACCAAAAATGCCTTTTTGGTCATATTTTGGCTTATTAAATGACTTGTACAGACTTTCAAAGAAGCATATTTGTCACAAAGGTGAATTTAAACATGGAGAAGGATAGGAGATGTTAGGAATTATTATTTAGATGTTAGTGAAAGAATAAATTTCATGTAGAAAGAGGTAGATTATTTTTGAAAATAGGCCATTAATGGCACTTGTATGGACTTGGGAAGTCCACCTTTAGCAAAAAATGTGGGATAGTGTCTATTAAACTCCTCATTTCCATACTTGATGTGCTAAGGAAAAGTCAAATTTTTTTATTTTTGATTCTATTTTATCTTTCTTGCCTTCATAAGATGAGAAGGGTCAACTTTGCATGTTTGGTGTGAGCCATACAGGTGGAGTTGGGAGAAATGCTCCTGGGGGTTGAAATTAATATGAGTTAGCTTAAAATCCATGGAAAGAGTTTTTAGTTTTATTATTCCTCCTTTATGAACCATCACTAAGATGATAGGTATATTTTTATGCTTCTTCATCTAAGAAGGGTCACTATTTGAGATAGTTTTAGAATTATTTTCTTTGTTTTGATAGGTTTGATGGTTTCATATGTTTCTCAAGACCTTCCCATAGGTTTTGCCATCATCTTATCAGTTCTGGAGACCTCAAAAACTCAATAAGCCTCTTCTAAGCTTTTTTGGGTTTGCTATTGTCTTCTCTTTTCTTATATAGGTGCCTTGAAGGTGTTTTTAGGTTGTTTTAAAAGTGTTATTAATGTATGTTATCCATTTTATGGATAATAATTGTATTTGAAGTGGTTTGATAACCTTACCCTTGCATATTATTGCTTCTTCTATGCCTCTACCTACATAACATAGTCAAAATAGTCATCTTCAGGCCCTTAATGATGTCATGGTGACATATGGGAGATGACAAGGTACTACAATTACTCAACATTACCAAATATGCATTGACATGCCTAAGGGAGGTGTACAAAGTTCATATTCACAAAGGTTTCATCTTGTTCACTATGGTGTATCAAACATTCACCTTCAGGTGGTCTTGACAGAGGCTAAAGTGTCCACTTTATAACATTGAGTCATCATGTGAACCCCTTTGAGGTCTTAAAACCTATTAAAGGCATGATAAAGCTTGTATGAGGTAATAGATTGGAAACACAAGAGGTGGAAACAAGTTTTAAGGAAGAAATTTGAGTTTGTCCTTTTTTCCCTAAAATGACAAAATAGAGGACTTGTTGGTTTTGTGAGTAACATATACCACAGTGTCAAGATCCCTTTGATGCTCCTAATTATTTGACATTGTATCCCTTGGCATGGAGAATTAATTTACCAAGTTTTAAGTAGTGATGTTAAGTGAAGAGAGGTATTCTATAGGTCTAAAAGTTCTCTCAAACACACTAAAAAGCTTTAGTAGTGTCTACAAACCTAAACCTAAAAGTGTCTCCTTCTCCACTAGGTTACAAATGAGACCTTGCCAATGCATTAAGATGATTCATGATGTCTCCAAATGAGTTTTTAATTTTCTAATGACCCTTTAAGAAGGATAAATCCCTATTTTGACTCCCAAGCTCATCCTCTATCTGTACATAGGACAAATTGTAACCTACAGTAGGGCCCTAAAAGGAGTTGTCTTAGGTAGATAGATAGTGAGCTTGAGAGTTATTTATGGTGTTTTGAAGGGAATTTCAAGGCATGAGCTATGTCCAACACATATTTTGTAACCTCAGGGAGGTTTTAAAGAACTTCTTGACATCATGACCAAGTGCATATAGAGCCAATAACACCTACAACTAGCTAAGAAGGATCGAGACAACAATGGGCATAAATATATATGTTGAGCAAGCCTAAGGATGAGAAATGGATTTAAAACCAATGAAATTGGATACCAAAGGATTATCTACACCCTTATCAATGTCTTTCAAGCTTATATACCTTCATAAAGGCCTTAATACCATATACAATCTTGTATATGGAAATATAAGCAGTGAGTTAAGATTAAAGTTTCTTGGTACTAAAAGAAACTCTAGTGGTGGATTTTGGATTAGAAAAAGTGGAAGATGACTTTAGGGGATTCTTGATACTTCCCAAACATGTTTTCAACACTCATTTCAAACACTAACCTACAAGTAAGATCAACAATATGTCTTAGTCTAGGTAAGCACAAGGCAAGGTAAAGAAGAGTTAAACATGATGAAAAAATTATTATGTGATATGAAACATAAATGGAATATCATTCAATATTTACATGGAATAATTCATGCACATACATACCTATAACCAACCCTAAGAAGTCGTTATAGTCAGTGAGGTAGAAAGGATTCTTATTGTAACTTCAAGCTATAAAGGAGAGGATTTATAGTGAGATCAAGTGATAAATGGTTCCTCCACATATACATTATGATGTTTTCACCTTGAAATTACCTTCCATTTTTCAAATCCATTATGGTAAGTACTCCAACATTGATGCACATAGTCAACATTCAACACCCTACAGACAGTCTAACTACAAAAAGTCTACCTAGAAAATGGAGAAAGTTGTCTTACCCTTGGATTCAAGAGCTAAAAAATGGTATAGAGAATCCTTGTGAAATAAATAAACTTATATAATTGTTATTTTTTTATATTAATATGGGAAGTTCCCTATATTTTGTCTCAGATAGGGGCACTTTTCCCCTTGCACAGAGCCTATTTTCTTGTTAAGGGAGGTAGAGACATGGGCCAAAAGTCAATGAGAGCTTAAATAAGGTTTTTGGAGTTTTAATATACATGAATAAACATGGGAAACATAGCTATAATATATGAGGCAAACTAAGGTGCCCTATGCAACAAGACCTACAGGTAGACCTAGTTAGGCAAGGTGTAGACCTATCTCCAAATAGGAGGTCTCTTCCATTTTAAGAAATTTTAAAGAATTATAATGATTTGGATCATCTTCATGCAGGTAAATATGATTTTTTTAATCTATATTAGAGCTATGAAAGGCCAAAAAAGAGGTTTGAACCACCAAAGTGCAAACAGACCTATTGAACAAGGTTTAGGCCTAGTGCCAAAGTAGGAGGTCTTTTCATTTCTATCTCTTAGGGAGATATCATGATTATGGAAACATGTTTTTTGGGTGTGTATATAGGTTTTTTATCTTTTATTATGTATGGGAGGTCTCCAAGAAGCCATATGTGGCATGAAATGAACTCAAACCACATAAAACGCATGGAAAAGGACACAAATGTCAACTTGAGATTCTTGGAACTTCTCAAACACTTTTTATGGGACATTAGCATGATTATGGAAGTTATTTAGGGTCCCTAATAATAAATTATTATAATTTATACATAAATTCAATTTGGGATCTTCATGAATGAAAGTTAAGGCCAAAAACCTCTCTAAAACCCTTACAAACCCTCTTAAGGACCTGATCAGGGAAATAAGTAAATTAAAGTATCTATATGGGGTGAAAATTCCATGAAACCAACTTGGAGTTTTAGAGGACTCTCCTAGGGTCTTTTTACATGTAACTAAGGTGTACCTTACCTATACAAATGAGGTACAACAGAGTTTATTTTGACTAATTTTTGTGTTTTGTATTCTGGAAGAGTTTCAAAGGATGAAACCACCTTTGGGAGAGAAATTAGGACTTATTATAAGTCATAATATTCATATATAAAGTTATATAGTCTTCTATGTATGCTTAATACCTTCTTCATCTCAGCTAGTCTAGTGGGAAAATAGTGAACACTTAGTGAAATATGGTGAAACTCTAATTGGGAAGACTTTTAATGCTTGATTGATGAACTTGATGACTTGGACACTCTTAAAATGTGTTATCCCTCCTTGTGCATGGATAATATTTTAGAATTATAAAGGTTTTGGGTGCCAAGTGTGAGACGTGCATGAGAAAAGGTCATCCTATAACTATTTGAGATGATTGCATATGGCCATAAGAGTAGGAATGATTAGGGATAGATCCAATGCATGTGGGGGATTTTAATTAACTCTTCCCATTTAGATCAATCATCAGACCTGACCCTATTTAGTGGTGAGATGGTTTTGTGAAGGTAAATCATGATGGTAGTTTTAGTTCAAGCAAAGAGAATCTATGCCACATATGGAGGAGTTAGTTGAGTTGAGGGACATTTGTCCTTATTTTCATCATAGGAGTTATCTCATTCTTGATTCTATGACTACCATAACTCCTTCACCTTTCTTGACAAGTGTCTTAGTGACTTTTGAGCTTCACTTTCTCTCTCTCCTCTCACAATTGGTATATATTCCAGCCCTTTTAGCTATTATATGGATCTCTCCACTTGGGTATGGCGAAGCCCTACCAAATTTTTGCCTTAAATTAATGAAAAATTATTTTACAAATCATTCAATATTTCACTAAGTAAATGTTTTAGTTATTTTTCTTATGTAAATGTATTTTTCCTACCTTCACATGTTACTCTTCCTAGTGCCTTGTGTGATTTAAGAGTTATCTTTTGTAGGTCAAAAAGAAGTGTCTAATGTAGATTTCAAGTGTAGAAAGTACCTTATTCATTAGTGTTTCTAGAAGGCCTATTGCCTAAGTCCTCCTAGCATAATCTCTCTTCAAGACCCCATGATTGAAACATTGATGTGGAAGAGGATTATTCCATTAGATGAAGTGTATGTGTAGGCTTCTCTTTGGTTTCAAGTGCACTATAAGTGGTTTGAGTAGAGAAACTATTTAGTGTATCACCTCCCCTAGATTATATTTTTTTTAGTTATTCTTCTTACTTTTCATCTCCATAAAATTTAGTAATATTTTTGAGCTATAGTGATACCTCAAGGGAACTAGCCCTAATCTAGAGATACACTTCAACTTTGGCTCACCCACAACCTTGAGGTTGTTATATTGTGCCACTTGAATGAGGAGAGACTTTTCAATTCCTCAAAGGGTACAAATTTAAGTGACAACAATTTTTGGCACACTTGGTGGGACTCTTGTTTCAAGGATTTGAGGATTTTTAGTGTTCTCCTCAAGATATCATCCTTTTGAGGTAATTTCACTAAGCACCAATGGTGAATCCAAGAATAAATCTACTATTTAAGAAACCTAGGTACTCTATTTAAGGTTGTTTCTTATTTTATACACTTCTCATGAGTGATTCATGGATAATTTTTATGTTGAGTTTGTCTTAACATAGTTTGGGGAGACATATCCATCTTTGACTTTTACCTCTGAATATGATCAAGTCCTTGGCCAAGCTTGGAATGATCCCTATCAATCCTATGTTCCTTATAATCAGCTCTATCAATCTTGTGCTTCACCTTGTCCACCTATTTCCTATCCAAGTCATTCTATTTCAAGTTTAAAGAAGACTCCCATTAGCTACAAAGACTATATGTTAGACCTTTATACTAGAAATGGTTGTGGTTAAGTCATCCCTAGTGATTGTATCAAGATTGTGAAGGATGATTTGGATCAAGTCAAGAGATAATATATGCCTATAAAGAGAGATAATTGGTAAGGTCTTACTAATGAGATATTTGATGTTTGTGGTCTAATTTTCCACCTAGAAAAGAGATTGAGAGCTCATGAACCATATTAGTATTGACAGCCCCAATATACCCCACATCAAATTTAAAGTGTGTCAATTTTTCCCACTCAAGATGTTAATCCAAACATGCTTCAAGATACCCCAAGTCCTTCATTCATTCCCCAAAGTTTCCATTCTTATAGGTCCATCCAAGAGATCAACCAAAGGAAGGAGGACACCACTATTGAGCAGGTTGATTTATTTGGAAAAGATTTTGAGAAAGGAAGTTTGAGTTTTGAGGCCCATCTTGACAGGAAGATTGAATTAACAAACCAAGTTTTAAGGCAATCTATCATGGTAGTAGAAAATGGAGATCTTCCTAGGCCTAGATTTCCAAGTTGGAAACAAGATACCAAGCATAAATAAACACCATGTTTTTAAAGCCTATCATTTACCCCTCCACTTGTATCTCATACCTATGGAGAATTATCTAAGCCTACCTTCCAAATATGGAAAAATGTAGTGACAGCTTGTGAAAATAAGAACAAAGCATGTTTAAGTGGAGAAGTTGGAAGTGAAAAAAGAATTGAAACTACTCAACTCCCTCCCACCCCTCCTCAAGAAGCCATTGAACCCATCTTTCTACCTCCTCTAACTGATCCATTTTACCCTTCGAATGGTGAGGATTGCATTACTACTTGGGAGCCTTCTTGGGCTAAAATTCTTGGTTTTGAGATGCATAGTATTGAAATCACTAAGAGAGAGAAGAAGATGGAAATTTAATATTGGATTAATGATGAGGAAGAGATGATTCTTTGTGAAGAAACATTATATTGTAATGGTAATGAATATGTCATTCCTTGTGTTGAAGAAGATATCTTGGGAGAAGTTCTTTTGGTTTCCAAAGAAGAAGAGGAAGAAGTTTATCTTGGTGTTCCTCTTCATGATGCTAATCAAGTGAAGGATGATGACTTGTGGCAGAGATTTGAAGACATTTGCAATGAATTTGAAGGTTTAATGGGGCCTACAAGTCCTTTGGAGCTGACTATAAGCCATGGTAAGAAAGATGATGTGTTTTAAGAAGAAGACATGTGGCACAAATATATGCAAATGTTCAAAGAGTATGAAGATAATGAGAGGATAAGACTCCAAAGAACACAAATCCAAGCTGATGAGGATCAAATATATGTTGAGAGGTATCATCATCAAGAGGCTGTAAAACATGATGGAGTGATCCATAATGACTATGAATCTTTTGAAGAAGGTTTGATGTTTGATTCTATATACTCATGTGAAGCTACCCCTAAAACTATGAAGGAAAAGTTTGAACAAGAAATAGTACTAGAGATCCATGATACAACACTTCTTGAAGGCTTTGAAGAGGCTATAATAAATGAGGACAATGAGGTCTTTCAAGAAGATACAGACTTCCAACAAGTTGTCCCATGCATAGAGATGCCAATATGCCATGATAAGAGAAAGGGATAGTAGTATGAAGCATGTTCCCAAGGTCAAGAATACTTGATATACCTTGGAGGCTTATTTGAGATGACTCCATCAAAGGATATGCCAAGCCAAGGAGTAAAAAGGAAGCATGAGTCATCTAGTATTATGTATATAAGGAAGAATCATTGGTACCCTCATTCATATAATGAGGAGGGAGATTCAATTTAATTCCATTTTGATTTAGGAAGGGAGGTATGTTTAGGTTAAATGTACATAATTAGTTTCCTTTATGTTATGTCTTGTTTTCCCTAAGTGCTTAGTATCACAAGTGTGCCTTTGTTTTATGTGTTTGCTTTGGTATTGTTGTGTGTTGTATTTCCTTTATGTGTTTTGAGTTCAATAACTTGTCTTATTAGTCAATACAAGGTATAATCCTACTATTTTAGAGTGCTTTTAACTCCCTTTTCCCAATGGATGGGATAAGGCTACTGGTCCTTAACATAGGCAAGCATGTTACCCTTAGAAATTGCCAAAAGTGTTGATCAAATTTGAATTTTAGTCAAATTGGGTTAACCCCTAAATTTTTTAAAAATTTAAAAGGTTTTTATGTCTTATGGGGGTCTCATTTTTTTATTATATATCTCACCCATCCCTGCTCTAGCCTTGGTATAAGCCTAGCTTCATTGTACTATTCTAGTCAACTAAATTCAACCTTGGGCAAACATAGTCAAAGGCTCAAATTGTTTTAAAAATGTCATAATGTGGTAATTTAGGCGTTTTAAATTGTTCCTATGTCGTAAAATTTTCCTCCACCATGTCTCATATGTAAAAATGCCTTTTTTGTAATATTTTGGCTTATTAGATGATTTGTACAGATTTTCAAGAAAGCATATTTGTCATAAAGGTGAATTTAAATGTGGAGAAGGTCAAAATATGTTAGGAAAAAGTCAAATGTCAGTGAAATAATTAGTTTCATGTAGAAAGAGGTAGTTTATCCTTGAAAATATGCCATTAATGACAATTGTATGGACTTGGGAAGTCCACCTTTATTAAAAAATGTGGGATAGTGTATCTTCAAATCCATAAAGTCATTTCCATTCTTGGTGTACTAAGAATAGGTCAAAAAGTTTACTTTTTGCTTCCATTTTATCTTTCTTGCCTTCACAAGCTGAGAAGGGTCAACTTTGCATGCTTGGTGTGAATCGTACAGTGGATTTGGGAGAAATGATCTTGGGGGTTGAAATTAATCTGAGTTAGATTCAAATCCATGGAAATATTTTTTAGTTTTATGGTTCTTCTTTTATTAACCATCACTAAGAAGTGAGGCATCTTTTTATGCTTCTTCATCTAAAAAGGGTCACTATTTGAGATAGTTTTAGAATTATTTACTTTTTTTTTATAGGTTTGATAGTTTCATATGTTTCTTAGGACCTCCCCATCAGTTTCCCATCATATTCTCAATTTTAGAGACCTCAAGACCTCAATAAGCCTCTTCTAGGCTTGTTTAGGATTGTCATTATCTACTCTTTTCATCTACATGTGACTTGAAGCTATTTTCCATGTAGAGGAAGGTGTTTTGAGGTTGTTTTCAAAGTTTTATTAATGTATGTTATCCATTTAAGGGATAAAAATTGCATTTGAAGTGGTTTGAGAGCCTTACCCTCGCATATTCTTGTTTCTTCTATGCCTTTACCTACATAACATAGTCAAAATAGTCACATTTAGGCCCTTAATGATGTTGTGGTGACATATGGGGAGATGGAAAGGTAATATAATTACTCAACATTACCAAATATGCTTTGACATGCCTAAGCGAGGTGTAAAAGGTTCACATTCACAAAGGTTTCATCTTGTTCACTGTGGTGTATAAGACATCCACCTTTAAGTGGCCTTGACAGAGGCTAAAATGCCCACTTTCTAACATTGAATCATAAGGTGAACCCATTTGAGGTCCTAGAACCTATTAAAGGTATGAAAAATGTTGTATGAGGAAATAAATTAACAAAAAAAGAGGTGGAAATAAGTTTGAAGGAATAAATCTGAGTTTGTCCTTTTGTCCTTGAAATGACAAAATAGAGGACCTATTGGTTTTGTGAGTAACATATACCACAGTCTCAAGATTCCTTTGATGTTCCTAATTGTTTGGCCTGATATACCTTGGCATGGAGAATGAATTTAACCATTTTGAATGGGTTATGTCAAGTGGAGAGAGGTATTCTAGAGGTCTGAAAGTGCTCTTAAACACACTAAAAATCTTCAGTAGTGTCTACAGGCTTGAACCTAAAAGTGTTTCCTTCTCTACTAGGTTGAAAATGAGACCTTGCCAATGCATTAAGATGATTAATGATGTATCAAAATGATTTTTTCATTTTATAATGACCCTCTAATAAGGATAAATCCCTATTTTGACTCCCAAGCTCATCCTCTATTCATACATAGGGCAAATTGTAATCTACAATAGGGCCCTAAAAGGAGTTATCTCAGGTAGATAGATAGTGAGCTTGAGAGGTCTTAATGGTGTTTTGAATGGAATTTCAATGAATGAGATAATTCCAACACATATTTTATAACCTAAGGAAGGTTTCAAATAAATTTTTGACATCATAACCAAATGCATATAAAGCCAATAACACCTACAACTAGTTGAGAAGGACTGAGACAACATTTAGCATAAAAATCTCAGTTGAGTAAGCATAAATATGAGATAGGGATTTCAAACCAATGAATATGGATAAAAAAGGATTATATACACCCTTATCATTTCATTACAAGCTTATATAACTCCATAAAGTCCCTAATACCATCTACATCCCTGTATATGGGAATACAGGAAGTGAGTTAAGAGTAAAGTTTCTTGGTATTAAAAGAAACTATGTTGGTGGAGTTTGGATTAGAAAAAGTGGAAGGTGAATTAAAGGGAATATTGATAGTTCCTAATTTTTTTTTAAAGTCTCATTTCAAAAACTAAACTATGAGCAAGATCAACAATATGTCTTAGTCTAGGTAAGCACAGTCACAGTCAAGGATTGGGAGGCTTTGTCTTGAAGATCATGGTAACAAGGCAAGGTAAAGAAGAGTTACACATGATGAACACATGATTATGTGATATAAAACCTAAATTGAATCTAATTAATTATTTATAAGGACTAATTAATGCACATACATACCTATAGCAGACCCTAAGAAGTTGTCATAGTCAGTTAGGCAAAGAGGATTCTTGTTACAACTTGAAGCTTTAAAGGAGAAGATTCATAGTGAGATCAAGTGATAAATTGTTCTTAAAAATATAAATAATTATTTTTTCACCTTAAAATTACCTTTAATATTGAAAATAAACTATGGAAAGTAATCGGACACTGATGCACATAGTCAACATTCAACACCTTGCAGATAGTGTACCTAGGAAAAGTCTGCCTATAAAATGGAGAAAGTTAGTTGTCTTAAACTTGGATTAAAGAGTTAAAATTTGGTATAGATGATCCTTTGTACCTTAATAAATCTCTATAATTATTATTTTTTGAGACTAATATGGAAATTTCCTCCTATTTTGTCTCAAATAGGGGGCACTTTTCCCCTTGCACAAATCCTATTTTCTTGTTAAGGGATGTATAAACATGGGATAAAAATCAAGGATATATTCAAAAATGTTTTTAGAGTTTTAATAAACATTAATAAACATGGGAAACATAGCTATAATCTTTGAGGTCAAATAGGGTGCCCTATGCAACAATACCTATAGGTAGACCTAGTTAGGCAGGGTGCAGGCCTAACTCCAAATAGGGGGTCTCTTCCATTTTTAGCTTTTGTAAATATTTATAATTATTTATATCATATTCATGGAGGTAAATATGATTTTTTTGAGCTATCTCAAATCTATGGATGGCTAAAAAATAGGTTTGAATCACCAAAGTGTAGACAGACCTATTGAACAAGTTTTAGGCCTAATGCCAAAGTAGGTCTTTTAATTTCTATCTCTTAGGGAGATATCCTAATGATAGAAAAAAATTGGTGTTTGTATAGAGGTTTTTGATATTTTAGTATGAAGTTTGGTCTCCAAGAAGCCATTTTTGGCTTGAAATGAACTCAGACCTCACAAAGTACATGAAAAAGGACACGAATGTCATCTTGAGATGCTTGGAACTTATCCAACATTTTGCATGGGACCTCAGCATGATCAAGGGAGTTAGTGAGGGTCCCTAATAATCCCTATATTGAATTTATATATAAATTTAATGTGGGATATTTATGAATAAAAGTTAAGACTAAACACCTCTATAAAACCCTTACAAATCCTTCTAAGGATCTTATTGGGGAAAGAAGCAAATTTAAGTATCCATATGGGGTGAAAATACCATGAACCAACTTATAACTATAGAGGACTCCCCAGGGTCCTATTCCATGTAATTGATGTGTACCCTACCTGTATGGATGAGGTATAATAGAGATTATTTTGATAGATTTATGTGTTTTTCAAGTTTGGAAGAGTTTCAAAGGATGTAATCACCTTTGGGAGAGAGATTAGGACTTAGTATAAGTCCTTATGTTTATATATCAATTTATATAATCTCCCAAGTGTACCTTCTACCTTCTTCATCTTAGCTAGTCGAGTGGGCAGATAGTGAACACTTAGTGAAAAATGGTGAAACTCTAATTAGGAAGACTTTTAAGGCTTGATTTATTAGCCTAATGACTTATAAACTCTTGAAATGTGTCATAACTCATTTTTCATGGATCATATTGTATAATTGGAAAGGTTTTGGGTGCCAAGTGTGAGAGGTGTATGAGAAGGGGTCATCCTATAACTATTTGAGATGATTTCTCATGGCTAGAAGAATATGAATGATTAGAGACTGATAAAATGGATGTGTGGGATTTTTAGTAAACCCTCCCCTTTATATAAATCATGAGACATAACCCTATTTATTGGTGAGATAGTTTTATGAAGGCAAATCATGAGGGCAGTTCTTATGTAAGCAAAGAGAATCTACACCACATATGGAGGAGTTACCTGAGTTGAGATAAATTTTTACTTATTTGACAAGTGTTTTAGTGACTCTTGAGCTTCACTTTCTCTCTCTCCTCTCACAATTGGTATAAATTTTGGCCCTTTTCGATGTTATATGGATCTCTCCACTTGGGTATGGTGAAGCCCTGCCAGATTTTTTCTTTGAATTAATGAAAAATGATTTTTTACATCATTAAATATTTCACTAAGTGAATTTTTTGGTTTTTGGTCTTGTGAATGTATATTTTTCTTACCTTCACATGTTACTCTTCCTAGTGCCTTGTGTGATTTAAGAGCTCTCTTTTGTAGGTTAGCAAGAAGTGTTTAATGTGGATTGCAGATGTAGAAAGTAGCTTATTCATTAGTTTTTATAGAAGTCCTATTTTCTATGTACTCCTATCCTAATCTCTCTTCAAGATCCCATGCTTGAAACATTAATGTGGAAGATGATTGTTCCATTGGATGAAGTGTATGTGTAGGCTTCTCTTTGGTTTCAAGTGCATTATAAATGGTGTGAGTAGAAAAACTATTTGGAGTATCACCTCCCCTATATTAGATTTGTTTTATTTATTCCTATCACTTTTCATCCCCCCAAAATTTAGCAATAGGTTTGAGCTATAGTGATACATCAAGGGAACTAGCCCTAATCTAGAGATCCACTTCAAATTTGGGTCACCCACAACCCTGAGGTGGTTCCATTGTGCCACTTGAACAAGGAGAGACTTGTCATATCTTAAAAGGGTGAAAATTTAAGTGATAACATTAACCTTTGTATTTTATCTTTTTCCTTTTCAAACATATATTGTTCTAATTTTTCCTTTATAAATCATTCTTATTCAATTTTTTATTTTGGTAATTTGTAAATTTTCAATTGTTCCCTTTTTTATACTTGCATTTATTTATTAGAGTATGAAACATTGAATGCAACATGTTAATGGGTGTGTGTATACATAATATTATCTTCAATTGATATTAACATCAGACATAAATATTTGATTTTATCTTACTATTATTCTAAATTAATATTTTAAAAAATGCTTGCACTTTTAGTATGTTTATTATATTTAACCAAATTATTTCCTTTGTCCTTGGGATATTGTTTGTCCATATTAATTTTCTAAATCTACCTCTTTATTATATATTAATCATCTCAATATGTAAAAACTCCCACATATGTGAACATAGTATCAGATAGTTATTATCTTGGATCAATATGATTGAAATTTAGCTTACACATTTTTTAGTTTTTTTTGGATATTGCATGTCATTTTCATCATTATCATATAAATATATAAATATGAAATTAAGATCTTTGAAATTGGTCAAAAGAGGGAGATTTGGTATTTACTCCCATTATTGTATACTAAGTAGTAATATTTTATATGTATCTTATTAAATGCTTATGATTATTTATTTGAAATCTTATGTACTTGACTCACCTACTTTATTTGTATGTATTCAATAAAGTGTGTTGGGTTTTAGAGGTGGTATAATAGAATAATATTTATTTTTATTTAGTTAATTTTCAATATTTTAAAGGGCTATAATATAATAGAATATTATAATCATTTTTTTCTTATATAAGTTTTATACATATATGAAATGTAGAAGGTACATTTTCTATGGCATGAATCCAAGGCCACCCCAAAACAATGTTTTGTGTAATTGGTTGGGCATGAATTGAAAAATAATATGCACTATTTTGGGACTTAGTAATAAATCCAATGTGATAATTCCAATTATTTGATGAGGAGTATTATAAAATTCATTGATATTGTTTTATATATTTTTTAAACATTATTCATATCTATACCCATTTTTAAAAATAAAGTAGAGTTGTAAATATTCATCCATGAACCATTATTGACTAAAATATGCTTGCTTACCTTCCCATGTACCTAAACCTGAATAAATAGTTGAAAATATTGATCTATGATATATGGTTATAAGGTAAGTATCACTTCTTTCAAGTGATGATATTGGTCAATATATTTTTTTGTATTCATCTCAAAACCAAATAATGAATGTGGTGTATCAACAGGAAGATTTGTGTCATGTTTTGCATATTATAAGATATTTTTTTAGATAATTTATATTTTTAATAAGTCCAAAATTTAAATTTTATAAGGGTTAATCCATAATTAATCAATGTTATCATAACCCTTAAATTGACTACCTAACTTTGTGGGAGGTGGATACAGTTGATGAGGAACATGTTAGCCACCTTCATTCTCATGTGATGTTTGATCTACTAGTCCATTTGTAGTGTTGAAAACATGAATATTATAATATAATATAATTCATGGGTGAGTAATATAATTAGTTTTTTTAGTGTGAAAAAAATGAGTTCTATGGTTAACAAGAACAAACTGAGTGATGTACACCTTTGGCACCTACAATGGCATGTAGTATCTCAAATTTGATATTATAAGAATATGAATTGATAAATGCTTGATATATTTATATTAAATTTTTTAAAATATTATAAGTTGATTAATTTTTATATATAATTCTTACAAATAACACCTCAGAAGTTAACATCATGTGTAATTTTGAACTTCAGTAAATGTAACTAGTCAAGGTGTGTTTATTTTATAAAATATTAGATATATTTATTCCAATTGTAAAATAGTGAACAAGTACCAAATGGAAATAAATACAAAGTATTAAACCATACTGTATCCAAACTATCATATCTGTAGGGTACATTGATAGTAATATCCTCATGTTAATCACTTAATAGTGCACTAGAAGAAAAATGGTCAAAGACTTATTGTGGCTATAAAAATTTAAAAAATTGTGATTCTA